>VZTY01002652.1:65603-101186 GCA_013400935.1 Turnix velox | reverse complement strand
TGGAGAAGAGAAGGCTCAGGAGGGACCTTATAGCAACTTATCAATACCTGAGGGGGTCCTACAGAAAGGCAGGGGAAGGAGTTTTTAATATGATATCCGATGAGAGGACCAGAAACAATGGATGTAAATTGGAAGGGAGTAGATTTAAACTCGACCTTTGACTATCACCACAGCTAGTTATGCATCCCTAGAGCTGACCCCTGCTTATCAGGACTTTTTTGTCTTGATATTCAGAGGTTTTACTGGACTATCCCACCTGCCAGTTCAGGCACTTTCGTTTCATGTTATTTTTTTCCATTATAGAGATATATTCATGCAATTGGAGAAGTGGAAATGTCTCTAATTAGAAGTCTTCTTTCAGACAGAACTTAAATTGACTATGCCCAAACCACTGGATTTGCAGAAAGAACCACAGGCTTCAGTGTCCAAAGAGGAAAAAAAAAAAGTTATAACTCATCTTCCCAGTTATTTTCCTTTCTGAGTTGTGTTTTGTGAAGCAATCAAGTATCTCCCTATGTTTAAAGTGCAAATAATGATTTAAAAGCATCTATTACCATTTTACAGAATCTGTCACTGAGTGCCATACACTGCTTGTGGCAATATGATAAGAGCTTCATCACAGACAGCCCACATTAGTGCTCTGATTAAAAATGTCTCTTTTATCTGAATTTTCAGGACCTTTTCCACACAATAAACTGCTATTCTAAGAAACAGCCCTCTTCTGCAATCCCCTTCAGAATTGTAAGAGCTGCATAATGCCATCCGCCAGCCAATTGTCTGACTAAAGTAAAATCTGTAACAATAGTCATTAGTAGTGATGTAGAGTCCCTTTCTCCTCTCTCTTTTGAAACTTGAATTCTTTTGAAAGCAATTGTTTATTGTGCTTTATGTTGAGAGTAGGGGAATGTGTCTAGCTGGATTACTGCAAATCACTGTTTTCATAGCCGAATGCGAAAACAATGCACACCCTTCTGATGTTTTCATCTTCTCTTCTTTCATACACTCTGTCTCAATTGCTAGCACAACTAGTTCAGTCTGGGTACAGAATGTAACAGTTTAATGAGAGTTTCTATATTAGATGATGTAATGATTCAATGGGTATAAATAAAGCATGGGATGTCCTAGAAGGACCTTGCCAAGGATATTATGAGACTGTTTCAGATTATTCTGTCTCACACATTGTAGTTATACTTGGGGCAATTTGTAAATGACAAGGAGCTAGTTGTTACACTGCAAATCACAGTTTATATTCTCCACAGGTTGTTGTATCTATCCTCTTGTCCCTTGTATGTTGGCAGAGTGGCAGAGACCATCCACTGTTCTAGGCAAGTATAATACAGGTTTATGTGTTTAGAAGATGTATTGTATTTGACTCCTTCTGTCTTGCCCCACTTCCAGCAGCACAAATGTCTATTTGATAGTCTGTTAGCTAATGATTCACACAGCAACCACCCCTGTTCTGTAGATAGCAGCAGGGCAGAACATTTCAGTAGTACTGCTATAGCCTGTAGGGAGACAATGTGATTGCCTGGTGCACGTGGCAAAATAGTGCCCATGTGGCCTTTGGTGGGCCCTGTTTACCCTCAGTTGTGGACTTCTATAGACTGGCTGAATATTTCAGGGCCAGACACAGGGAAGTATGACAAAAATAATTTTAAACAGGAGATCTTAAATTTTTTTTCTTTTGAACCAATACTAGTTCACAGTTGGAATGTCACCTCTCATATATGTTTCCCTTACACTGAACACACAGAAAGGTTTCTGAATACTAAATAACAACATTCTTTGAAAATGTTTAACATTACAGAAGTAATTTCAGATTGGCTATATAGGTAACTGTGTTGTACAAGCATCTGAACTGTCTGATAGTAGAGGTGCGGATTTAACCAGGGAATGAGAAGACTGTTTCAGATCACCCCCAGCCATGGCCTTTCACAATAACCTGCCAGTATGGAGAATGACACAAGTACCTAAGGAAATGCATGGTTTGCTAGATAGCTTTGACAGATGGCAGGCACAAAAAATGAGGAAGGTTTGACAGAGTTATATCCATATTGCCAATTTCCGGAGCTTATCCTACAACTATATAATATCCCTGTAGGTATTCAAGTCTCTTGGTCACATGCAAACTCTCTTGCTCCTGGAGGCAACTGGAAAGCGCTGATAAAGACATGGGTGTCTCTACAAACACTGACCTGGCAAAAAGTGAAGCTAGAAGGTGATCTCTATGAAAGAGAGTCATGACAAGTCATGACAAGTTCCTAGATGCAACTAGGAACTGCAGACATGACTTGAAGAAGAATGCTAGTCTTTGATACATGTCTTAGGTGTGAAGGGGAGCCTGCAAATCCCTATTACCCTACACCAGTGGTGAAAAGGACAGGGACTTGAGCAGCCACGAAAAATTTAGTATAAAAAGAAGCCATGCCTTCCGGCAATTTGAGGAATGTCTTGTGGACTCTGCCTTTATTCAAATAAAGTTAACATTTCTCAGGACTCCTCTGGCTCCTTTGTGAGCACAATGACCTCAGGCAACAGGAACTTTTGAAACAGCACTAATGAAAAATACATGTGTGCCCAAATATGTAGAGGGTGTGGATGGTGGGGTGCAAGCAAAGGGACAAGATATAAATACAGAATTTGGAGTAGAATACATGACAACATAAATATACTCTATATGAATACAGTCTTCTTCCATGTAAAGGAACATGCTCTTTTACTTCAAAAATCACCCATAAAATTTTAATTTCATCACACTGTCATACATGACAACAGGAATTTTCCAATGGCTTGTGATTCTATAAAGGGTGTCTAATTTCAGCATCTGATTGCTGGTGAGACCAGTGGACAGATTCTTGGATGCACAGAGCACTCAGAAAAGACTGCATAAAGCACTCATCACCTGAGAGTTTTCCTTTATCTAACGGCTCAGGAAAAGCTATGTCAGAAAGGCTGTGACTATAAATTGCATCATTTAAGTTTTGACTAAGCTTATATTATTCCTTTTTGCTGCAACTCTTCTGTTACATCAGTCTAAAAGTGATATAACTAAGTAAGTTGTATGTATGGTTTAAGCCACTTTCTATGTTCATTACTAGAACTTTTTAGGAGCCTTTCACATTCCTTTCTTGCCACAGGAGCTACTGATTGAACTAAGGCTGGGTTCACCCCTATCTGCCCCAATATTCAGTTAATGAAATCATGGCAAATCCCACTGTGGAAGTTCCTGGATTCTGGTAGAGTTGCAGCTTCACTTCCTTCAGAAAAAACATGTGAAGTCTGAGAAAAGCTGTGAAAGAACCTGAATGAAGAAAAAAACTAATTCAAATATTTGGCATTTCTTCTTAGAGATCATTTTAATTGCCTGAGTGGGGTGGAGAGAAATTCAATGAAATATAACAAGGGCAAGTGTAGAGTCTTATATATGGGTAAGAACAACCCCACATATCAGTATAATTTGGGGACCAACCTGCTAGAGAGCGAGTAGGGGAAAGGCACCTGGGTGTCCTGGTGGACAGCAGGATGACCATGAGCCATCAATGTGCCCTTGTGGCCAAGAAGGCCAATGGCATCCTGGGGTGTATTAGAAGGGGTGTAGTCAGTAGCTTGAGAGAGGTTCTCCCCCCCTCTCTACTGTGCCCTGGTGAGACCACATCTGGAGTATTGTGTCCAGTTCTGGGGGCCTCAGTTCAAGAAACACAGAAAACTTCTTGAGAGAATCCAGCGCAGTCCAAGGATTGTAGCATCTCCCTTACAAGGAATGGCTGAGGGAGCTGAGTCTCTTTAGCTTGGAGAAGAGGATACTGAGAGGTGACCTCATTCATGTCTATAAATTGTAAAGAGTGAACGTCAGGATGATGAAGCCTGGCTTTCTCAGTAACCTCCAGTGATAGGATATGGGGCAGTGGGTGCTGGGTAGAACATAGGAGGTTCCACAGAAATATAAGAAAAAACTTTTGCACAATTGGCAGAATTGCCAGAACACTGGAACAAGCTGCCAGAGAGGTTGTGAGATCTCCTTCTCTTGATACATTCCAAACCTCCCTGGATGCCTTCCTGTGTGACCTGGTCCAGATGTTCCTACTCTGTCAGGGGAACTGGACTAGATGATCTCTTGAAGTCTCCTCCAATCCCTGTGATTCTGTGATAAATATACAGCTGAGAGTTAAATTGTATTTCCAAGACAGAGCAGTGATTAAGTTATGCCTTTGTATGTGACCTAAAACAGAGGTCTCTACCCACATTCACACGGAAGGTGGCTGATTACAAAAATGGCCCGTCTGCTTCCTGAGAGGCCAGTCAATACAGACCCCACGGAGGCTCACCCACTGACAATTTCCATACTTCTTTGGCAAAATGTAGTATTTGGGCCTCTACAGGGAAAAAAAAGGTCTTACAAATCTCATGCACTAAAAAGTCCAGAATAATGGAACATGAGCTGATAGTTTTGTAGGCCTCTAACCTACTGTGCTCTCCATGAACCTTGTAAGATGTAATAAAGCAGGAAGCACACTTGCCTAAGAATCAGAAAAGAAAAACCTAGATTAATGTTTGATTTATATTGAGTCCAGAAGTTATCAGAAATGTATTAATGAGTTCTTCAGTAAAGGACTTGTTCATATGTACATTCATTAAATATATTAAAAGGGAAGTCATTAAAGAAGCAAAGAGGCTTGCAGAGCAACAAATGTCACTTGCATTAGTCTGCAATGGAAACAACTGGGGAATTTTAGAGCTCTACATAATAGATGTGCAAAAATAACAGGATAACAATGAGATTTAGTATCAATGAATTCTAAGTGTTTCTCACTGCAGGGGAAAAAGTGAAGGGCTTGTATGCCTTAGAAAGTCATATTACCTGTCACTTCTCTAAAGGGATCTGGGAAAATGCAGAAATCTTGCTTCACTCAATGTGCATCTGGCAGGAAAAATGCAAACAAAGTTCTGCTAAGAATGAAGTATTATCTTGCTATCAGAAATCAACAGGCTACCTCATTTACATTGCAATTATGTTTTGAGTAGTCTTTAGAAGTATGTCTGTATGAAATAAATGGTTCCAAGAAGAGTGATAAGACTATGAAACCAAGGAAAAACTTTCCCATATGTGGCTATAGCAAATTTGGCTTTTTTTTTAATTGAAAGCAGAGAAGTAAAATAATGTATTTAAAGCATTTTATGCACTGTAATAAATAATATAAAATATGGACTAGTTATCTCAGAAGCGTCGATTATTGCATTTAGAAGTAAAATAATGTATTTTCTTGTCTCTGCTACCCACAATTATGTCCCTTGTCCTGCTATGTCCTAGAGGCTATTTCAGGTGAAGGACTGTGATTCACTTACCTTTAGAACAAGGCATTTTTAATTTTTCTCTTCACAACTTCATTGAACAAACAAAAATCCCACAACATTTAACTGAACAGTGAAATGCGTTGTTACATTGAGAGGCTGAAATAAAGAGATATGATTCAAAGCAGGTGAGATAAAGACAGCATTTAAAGTTGACATTCACAATAACAAATCTTTTGGAAAAGTCATTATGCCATTCACGGTTTAAGACACAAATCAAGATGTGCAAAGTATCCATATGAAACATATAGGTAGATGCATACTTAACAGTTTAGCTTCTCACTTGAACACTGATGCTGTCATTGACCCCACTGGCTAGAGGTTTATACTGTTCTTGGTAGTAACAGGATATAGGACTAATGAAAATTTAAATCCTTGACACTGCTATATTTTAGCTATCTTCATTCATCTGTACAGGGAGATAGGAAATCCTGAAAAAACATTTAAAAGCCATTCAGTTTCCTGGAATCAGAATGATTTTTTCACAACTCAGAAAAGTCGAAGTACATAATCATACTCATCAAGGAAAGTTGTACTACATACTGGGTGAAAATTTCCAATTAAAATTACTATAATTTCTTTTCACAATTCATTTTACCTTCATTTAATTTCCTAAACTGGACATCATCTTCACACCAATGATTCATATGAATTAATTTGTCTCTCCACTGAGAAGCAGCATAGACTAAGTCACTCAGGTTTACATCAAAGACTGATTCCATATTTGAAAACCTCAATGATAACCTGGCTTATGGCAAACACATAGGACTGTACCTAAGGACACAGCTGAAGGAACAGAAATGAGGAGGAAGCCCTCTTTGCAGTGACTCATTTAGCTTAGAGTGTTACAACAGCAGAAAGTTTCTGTCTCCCTTATCTGCCCTCAGCCGGTCAGACCAATAATATTGATGAGTAAATATACACAAAGATCATGACAGTGCAGCAGAAAGTCCACTTTGGGGTTGAAATGGAGCTACATTTCAATATAGTGGCTATTTTTTATAACCTGCTCACTGGAAACCTCAAATTAGTGTAAAAACACGTAGTAGAAAAGTATGAAGGGCTAAACCAAGGGCAACTTTGCATTCATACTCCTGTATTTAAAAAATGGGAATTTTTTGGTAGTTCTCAGTGACTTTGGTGGCATATAATAACATGTTCCTTCTTGCTGAGATTTTTTTATCATTTTGTTTGTTAAGCTTGCAAAGGTATGAAATTGGCTGTATTTTTGTTATGCTTATGGAAAAGCCAAGAAGTTTTCTCATTAACATTATCTTTTGCTTCAGCTTCTCATTTTATTTTAGCTCACACAGTAACTAAGCTTGTTAGGGAGTTTCAGCCAAACCAGACAGATGCTCCCAACTCCCATTACATTTTATAAAGTCCTCTTATGGAGCCTTGAACAATGGGCTGTATTCCAATACAACCAAACTGAACCTGAAACATCAAACAGATGATAAACAAGACAGGCAGTGAAAGGGAGGGAATATTTGGCACTTGAGAGATGAAAATCCACATG
The DNA here is from genome assembly GCA_013400935.1 of Turnix velox. Taxonomy (NCBI): domain Eukaryota; kingdom Metazoa; phylum Chordata; class Aves; order Charadriiformes; family Turnicidae; genus Turnix; species Turnix velox. Next base: position 94,318 of record VZTY01002652.1, on the reverse strand, counting down.
CTTATTGCTCACATTTTTGTTCCTACTAGTGGCATCCAAATGTTGGTTTGGTTACCTGACAGTTTTTATCCAACATTTAATTCTGTGAACTCATATGGTTGAAGCAGATATTTTTAGCCTACAGTTACTGGTATTCAAATACTTTGGGAAAAAAAGCCAACAACAAACTTTAACAGCAGTCTGAAACAAGATTTTTCCCTTAGGAAGGTAAATAAGAATTGCTGTTAATGTAGGAGAGGTGTCTACTCACTGGTGTACCCAGATATGTCCCAGCCCATCTGCAGCAAGTGCAGAGTATCACCTTCATCCATGAAGTGAAACGATTTGGAGCAAGTATAGATGAAAAGCCAAGAAATTCAGATACAAGTCAGGGAGAATCATATCTCTAGTTAGCCAGGTTCAATCATGATTTGGATAGGAACACTGTCAATGTGTGTTGTACCAGACACAATTTGATGACCACCTATTGATCAGGTTGATGAAAGTACATGGAAAATATTAAAGGTGATATGCTAAATAGGTAGATACATAGGTCTGCGTGTCAAATTCAGTTTTTATGTTTCACTTTGTCCACTAAAGTGTATGGCAAGTGCTGCCATCTGTAAAAGGGAATAGAATTATTATTTAATATTTTGACTGACTTGTGCCAGCAACTTAGGATTTGCATTTAGTATGATTTTATGTCAATTTAAATGGTTTCATAAGGAAATGGAAGATGAAAATGTCCATAGTTTCATCCAGCTTTCTGAGGATGCTTAAAACAAGATATTAGGTACCATGAATGAATAGCTCACTGAAATGCATTGTGGCTGTGTATACTCCAATCCCCAAATACAATATTATCATTGTTAATAACAGTCCATAAGCACTGTATTAATCTGGGAAGGCCTTATGATTAAGGCTTGCCCAGCTTGATCTGTCAGAAATGTTCTTGACCTGTATCTTGATTTATCTGTTACAGTAATTTTTTTAATTTGTCAGATGTCAATGGCTAATTTATTTTACTTTTGTTTACCTCTCTCTGGTTCAATGCTAGTTTTATATACATAACAAGAATTAGCAACTATTTTAAGGCAGAATGAGGTATTTATATCTCTTATCACAACAGAAATGTGAAGTAGGGGCTTGGCAGTGCAGGGGGTGGCAAGTGATGGTGTTCCAGCATTGTTCTGCAACCAGCATCTATGAACAACTCACCTGCAGTCACCAAGGGAAATGTTGACCTGCAGCTGGACACAGGGATTTTATGGGTAGCAAAAAAAGGACGGAAATACCTCACTCTATTAAAAAGTGACATATTCCCCAAAGAAGTAACATACACCCAAAATTAGGATGTTATTTGGAGATGTAGGCCAGTGTGAAGAGAGAACAAAAAAAAATAAAAGGCTGTTAGCAAGTAGTGGGAAGAAAAGTTGATCATAGAGTATGGAAGAATCAATATCAACATCAGTGAGGTACACCAGGTTATGACATTCTTGTCACCAGAGCTACTGACCATGGAGCCAGAGACCTTAGGAGCTAGAGCAGCCTGGAAAGGTTGAGCACAGCAGTGGGGAGTGGGTTATGTGTGTAAAGCAATTCTAACAGCAATATTTTTTTTTTTCTGTAACAGTTTAGATTTTAACTAATAATGGTTAGGTATCAAAATTTCAGTTATATTGAAAAGAAATCCTTGGTTTTGCCTATATGAAGTTTGGTTTCTCTTTGCCCATTAGTAAGATTTTGAATGTAATAGTATTTGAATATTGCTTTATATCACAAATTCAGAAAAAAAAATTATCGAAACATTACATAGACCGGAAAATNTTTTTTTTTTTCTGTAACAGTTTAGATTTTAACTAATAATGGTTAGGTATCAAAATTTCAGTTATATTGAAAAGAAATCCTTGGTTTTGCCTATATGAAGTTTGGTTTCTCTTTGCCCATTAGTAAGATTTTGAATGTAATAGTATTTGAATATTGCTTTATATCACAAATTCAGAAAAAAATTATTGAAAAATTACAAAGACCAGAAAATATGTAACTGTGAAATGTAAAACAACTAAAAAGCAAACAGGACTGTAAAAAGAACCACGAGAAAAATGAAACTGTTCCGCACTTATCAGGCATCCTACAGTATGCATAAAAGATTTACTTGAATGAATCACACAGCAATTACTTCTTATCTCTTCCAAGCTTGTCCACTTACACATTTTTCCCCCCTGTATACTGTATCTTAAAGATTTGTTCAAGTCCTGAAGTACTGGACCATTTGAGAGGATGAAAGAGGTGAAGGTGCTAAAATATTTGTTCACCTATGCATCTAAGTTTGCAGAAAAACTGATTTTTATACTTGACACTTAGGATCTTTCTGCAAAACTGTGTTTTTCTGTTTCAAATATTAGAATGCGAAGATGTTACTGTGTAAAATAAATATTTAAAATAACTATGCAAAAATTCAGATATGTCTCTCTAAGAGTTTTCTTGACCAAACAGGAAATTGTACTAAATGGAAGGGAAAAAAAATAAACATAAGAACAAGGATATATTTGGTTTAGTATTGTGTTCCTCTAAAGGCGGTATGTGGTGGTAAGTAAATTCTAAAATCCCAGCAGTGTAAAAAAGTATCAGAAAATTAGAGATTAATGAGGGTTAAAAATTTAATGAAATTTAGATGATACCATTTAAATAGATCATAACTCTATCAAAAGTGTTTTACTAAGCTGGGTGTGTTTACTGATGGCAAATGGATTAAATTAAGTTACATTCAACAAAGTAGCCTTTAATAAAATACAGTAATTTAAGACCTCACATTGAAAGGAGAGTTCAAAATTGCTTTATCTCTTTCAAACCTTAATGAAGAAAATTAACATCTGAACACAGCCTTCAATTTAAGACAGACTTTTGTCTGAAATATAGTCTGTTTTGGGGATTCATGATGCTGCTATTGTCAAAATCTGGCAACTTTTGACTATATTTTAATAATTTGTTCTAATATATCTAGTGATGGTTTTAGGGGAAAAAATGTCAAACATAATGAGAATGGTCAGCTCTTTGAGAAATACAGATCAGCAGAATTACCTGGATTCATCCTATGTGTCTTAAATTACTTAAATACTTAAAAATACTGAGACCAGGAACTGAGGAGTACTACTTACTTTTTGTACACTCTAGTTAATTACAGCAGTTATCATAAATGTAATGTAACCATTTAGTCCTGTAGTACAGTTTTGCCATGACTTAAAGAATTTTACACTCAGCTCTCCAAAATATGGGGTTTATTAGCAGTGTTAGATGCATGCTATCATCATTAGGAATGATTTGCAGTTTATCTCCGTATTTTCCACATTGACCAAACCTGCAACCCACATTGCTGAAGCCTGCAATCTTTTTACTGCTATGAACTCAGACTAGGATCAAATCCTTCTAAGTATTGTATATGGGAATTTTTTCCTCTTTAAATTAGACCTCCAAGAAATAGTTGGAATGTCTTTCAGTACTATTGCTCACCTTGCATGCACAATTAGTCAGCTCAGTACATTCTTCTTATATTAAAGGAGAATAATGTAAAAGTTAATGGGTGATTGACCTTGATTGAACATGTCCTTGGGAGCTGCAATTTACTTTAGCTTGCGAGTTGTACTCTTTCAGCCATATCTTCTTTCTTGAGCAGTCCATGCTTCCTTCATTTGAGGGTTAATATTAACTCTTCAGAACTTCCACATGTAGAAAAGAGATTGTCACATATCCTATAAAGCTTAATATAAAGCTTCCTCTTTATGCATTTCAAGCTCTAAAGTCAGTATACATATCACCTAAGTAAGTTGGCTCATTTTAATTTCTTTGTCATGGTTTCAGGAGAACTGCTGCTGTCAGAAAGACTCATCTTAATCTAGAAATGATCTCCCAGTCCTCTGACAGAAAAAGAAGACAGTGCTATGAATACTAAGACCTGCTAAGGCAAAATACCATCAGTTTGAAAGTGTGATCAGTTGAAGCCTATGCATAAAAAATATAACTCGTTCTCAGAGCTATTAAAACATAATCAGGACATCAGCATAGTAATCTCTTGAAAATTTTTACTTCACTGTAATTACTGGATTTTTTTCAATGTATGACCTGGTTTAGGTTGGTGTTTGTTGTTATTGTTGCTGTTGATGTTATTCTTTTGAAGAGCTTACCAATAATAGTGTATAGAGACTTTTGGAATGCTAGAAATAAATATTTAAGATAATTTTTAATTCATAAAAGGCTATATTGTCTAACAATACTTCACTGGCACATTCTAAAAATTTAAATTAAATAGCATTTTGATGAAGTGTTGCTAGTTTTCTCTTGGAAAACCTTTCTCTTCTTCTAGAATCCTCTTAAGCAGTTGTGCTTCTGAATAAATCGAAAAGACAACTCTAAGGTCAAGCAGATTAAGGAGTTAAGATATGAGTCAGATTTTTTTCCCCACCAATCAGCAGAGAAAACTGAAAGCACAAAATGCTTATGAACTTCAAGATTCCTTATGAGGTACTCATTGCAGGAATTAAAGCCATTTAGTGTTTTCAGTTAGTGTCAATGAACCGAAGACACATCCTTCTCAAATCTCTTGAAAAGTCCTTTCCCAGAAGTATCTTAATTTACAGTTTGCTCCTAAACCTTACTGCTGCTTTATCAAGTAGGAATCAATCTTCTTGTGTCTTCCAGGTTTGACTATAACAGGACTACACAAAATTTTGCTCGAGAAGGACAGGAAGTCAAAATATCATGCAACATTTGTTGCTTACTTCTTATCTTAAGGGCTGTATAATATATGCATAAATTATTTACAGTCTGGTTTGGAAAATACAAATCTAAATCTGCTTGATCCTAATCAACTCCCCATAATGTTTTGCCTGTTTCATATTGCCTTCCAATCGCTAAATAAATTTTGCTATTTGGGGAGCGAGGGTATTCCAAGCTTAAAGTTTATATGAAGCTTAGAAATTATTGGCCCAGATAGCTTTAAAAAACACAGATTAATTCGATTAGGCAGGATTTTTTTTATAGCTGTCCAGTGAAACAGAAGGCTTGTAGCTGAGAAGGTATGGTAAAATTTGTTCCCTTCTTTTATTCTTTTGTTAACATGATTGTTAGAGAGCAATGGATTAGAGAATCCGTTATTTACTCAACCTGATTCAACCTGATTACGTTTTTATCTTGTTCTTATTGATTTGGTCATGTATTATCTGAGCAACTGAGTGAATGCATTTAGAACAGATTATGGTTTGTCTCTAACAGATTTACTTTATGTAAAATGTGTTGGACAACAAATTGATCATTTTTCAATTTTCTTTGTAAGATTCAGATCATGTCTTCGAAATACGTTCTCCTACATGCATACACAACAACACATACTGCTTAAAAGCAAAAATTAATAAGATCAACAGGGAAATTTTTAAAATTCATGGTAAGTAAGGATAGGTAAACTAGCATGACTAATAAGGAAACTTAAGACTTTATGCATCATACAGCAGCAAAAGTTCATTTCTGAGGGGAATAGCTATTTTAAGTACAACCAAACTGTTTTCCATCTGCTTTTGTAGGAAAAAAAATCATAAGTCTTTGAGTCTAGAAGTTTATGGAAGAAGTCTTTTTCAAAGAACAAGATCTCATCCAGATGGTCACAAAATCTCCATGTAGATAGGCAGACCTAAGTAAACACTTTTAAGTGAATGCAGAACATTGAGCTAAGCAGTCTAGCTCTGCATTGAACTAGGCAGTCTAGCTCTCCATAGGCTTAGATCATGAGCACATCTAACAGCAAAAATGTGGGTTACAAGCGTAGGCACACTGTGTTGCTTTCTTAACCAGTAAAGTATAAAAGGGGGAGAGAAAGATACGTCTTCAGAGAACAATTCATTCTTTTGCCTGTGCAGTCTTTGCAATGACTGCAGCAGAAATTGAAAGTAACTAATTTATTTAATAAGATAGGTACTTCAGTTAGGTACCTAAAGACAGAATAATCTACACTTTCTGACCACAGAGTACATGTTCCCATTTCACTTGTCTATCTTAGCATATTATGTCTCTAATCAGATTTCTGAACTCAAGTACACTTAACTTGTCTAAGAATTGGGACCTTATGTTATGTGTCTTAAAATCTAAATACTTCAAAGATCCTCAGCTTCAATTTGGAAAGACATTTAAAATCTTTGTCAACATAATGGAATTTGTATTCAGAGATAATATAATGGAAAGATACTGAACTTCATTTTACATCAACTGGCTCTAAGTTAAAATAGCAATTGGATTTTAATTTCTGGGATTTTGGTACAACTGCTGCCTGGAAGAAATGTTAAATTAGTCATGGCAGATGGTCTCTGCCTATCTCCCGGTGGGTGGGTTTCTCCCTCATACATTTTCCAGAAAAATAACTGTGGAAAGAAGGCCATTATAACCAACAGCTGTCAAGTGGGAGCAAGATAGCAGCTATACTGCACTCCAAGATGGCTGTGGTTCAGAGGTGTCTTACTAGTAAAGCTGTGCTGCATTTGTAGGGCATTATGAAAATATGTAATTGAAAACATTAGTAAATGTCATATTTCTATATACCTAGATATAGGAGTAAAATGTTAATTTTAGGCTTGTAGTTACCATTGCATTGCATTCTGGTGTAATATTTGCAAAACAATGCTTCTTTATTGGGCTGGCTACCTATAACACTGTTGTTACAATTCTAGAAAGCAGAAATGGATTATGCGAGGCATTGAATCCATAGTAACAGCACAGACTAGAGAAGAGAAGTAAGTGATTTCTCAACAAAATGGTCAGGATTCATCTCTGGCAATCAGTATGCATTCATCATCTCAATTCAATTATGAATTTTTTCAGAAAGGCCTTAGTCATACAAATTACTTCTGCTTTTGTGTTCAAAATACATGATTGCTCATTTCAAAGTCAAAATATGTCAATAATTATATTGTTGGGTAATGTGTTTAGCAAAACATTCTCCGATTTTGCATAGTATGTTGCTGCAGTTCAAATTCTTTTGTCACAAACATTTGTTTCCAGTTTGGGTTGGGGAGAGCATACTAATTAGGATAAAATCCTACCACTGTGATTTAAATAAATCCCTTAAGCAAATTCCTGATTTGGTATTTATGAATTAGTCATAAAGTCTTTGTTGGAAAGGTACCATTGGCCTTTAAAATTTATAAACAAATGGAAAACAGCTATAGTTGTTTAAGGACTTGTCACTAAACTGGATAATTCAGAATAATTGTTTGTGAGTGATCTGACATGTCTTCCACCACTTTGGTATTTTACCTAAATAGATTGTAAGAAAGTAGAATAGTTCACATCCTTAAATTCTGAATAAGATTAATAAAAAGAGAATCTATTATGAAGAGGACAACTGCACAGCAAGAGAGACTAATGAGATTAGAGACAGAGAATGGCTAGCATAACATTATCATGGGCAAAAAGAATGTGGGATTTGCCACAGAACCCAAATTAAACATGATAAGGTAATTCCTTTTAATTTTAAGTCACAGATCATCACGTGTCTTATATTGTGAAGATAAAAGAATGAATCAAGCCCAAGCACTACTAATTTTTTAATGAAAAAGAGATCAGTAGCATAAGACAGGAACTCCAGGCATGGTCTCTGCAGCTGACATCTAGACACAGATTGTATAAATACATTATACCTATTCAATGAGAGTTGCTTGTATTTTTCCCAAACATTTTTCTGCCATACAATTTTTCTACAGTAAAGTAAAAGGAAGTATTTTGATTGGATATTGCTCTCTGATGTTATTTTCCTCTTGCTTTGTGGGACATTGTCTGAAAGGAGTAACAATTTTTGAGATTCGATATATATCATCCTGTTCTGCATAACTGTGAGGGTAGAAAAATCATTGTGTAATCAACTATACGCTGACACTTAGGATCAGATCTAACCTAACAAACCTTAGCTGCCTAAATGTAATGTAATCTAAGCACATATCTTAAGTATAATCTAAGCAAGTAATGTAAAATAATTGACATCAATCTTTTCTGCATTACTGCAGTAATATTTCATGGTCTGCCTCAGAGTCCTGATGCATGATTTGACCATCTTGGTTACAGACCATTACATTTCCCTCACTACAGTAGTGAAAAATGGACAGCAGTACCTGACCCTCCCTCACATGAAGTTTGTATGCAGACACTCCTCATTCAAAATGCAGCAAGTCTTGCAATATGACAATTAAGATGTTATCTGTGAAACCTAAATTTTGCTGCTTGTAATAGCACTCATCTGAAATCTTTAAAATGTACTTATCTATCTGCAAGGAAGTGGATTTTCCTCAAAAGCAAGCACCTGAATGGAACAGGATTGGATTATTCAGTATTTAGATTAGAAAAGTACATTGAAGTCAGTTGGGTCCACTGAAATTCTTCTTGGAAAACTTAAAGAACTTGCCAAAGAGAGAACCATTAAAAATTTTCTTGGAGATTTTGAAAGTGACAGGGAAGATGCCAGAGTTCTGGAGTGGGACATTGTATTCACTCCTATAACAGAGGAAAGGAGGCTTTTGAAGTAGTGGCTACCTTTGATCACACAGGACATTTTGCAGAGAAATCTTATTGAACAATCAATTTACAGGGATCCAGAAGATTGTAAAGTAATTAAGAAGACAAACAATTTGGATTTGTGAAGAAAAACATAATTTAGATGAAAGCATGGTTAAATGGGAACGCATTACTTGAGAGATTGCCCTCCAACAATAGCTTACTATACCTTACTCTATACCTGCTGAGATATTTAAATGGAGGCTCCAAAGAGTATGCCTTAGACTTGGTTCTGACAATTTTCTCAACGTGGTGTTTTCATGAGGAATGTGGTCAATGTATATGCATTTTTCTTGTAACTTGTGTATTTAAACCTGCAGGACCTTGAATTTCTCAGGCTTTTCTGTTCCTATGCATACAGTGGGTTTTCCTATCCCTATATCTACCATCCTATTTAACAAAGAAGTCATGAGAGCTCATAATAATGATGCTTTAAATAGTCCTAAAGAGTGTAATGTATGAAAACTCCCTAAAGACTGATATAATATCCAAGATAAATGTTTCCATTTAATTTAGTGAATATTAAGTAAGCTTCTTTTGGTGCGACTTCCATCAGTTTATTGCAGTAAATGAAAATTTTAATAATATTTTCATTAAATATTTATTTTAATAATCACACATGGAAAATGAAATGCATATCCCTTGATAGTCAAGATGTTTTCCAGGCTCATATCAGTGTTTTCTAATACTCATAGAGCTCATTTTCTGTAACTTAGATTCTATTATGTGTAGAGATCTTAACACTGACCTTTCACTGGATTTTATTCATGGTGCATCTTCCTTGTTTCACGGGGGGTTTTTTTCTTAATGAATATTTAGACACTACAGTTACTACAGAATATCAAATGTGATTAAATTTCAACTTTCTTAAAGTGATTTGTGTACGACAGCATAAATGTATTTTAATGGGTACATAGGCATCAGCTCATAAGTTTCAAATACAACGAAATGTCACTAGTTACTAGGAAAAACTGTTTCTTAGTAATCTACTTGGTAGACTAGTACACTGTTCATCAGAGATTTATGAAGTAGTTCAATTTTTGAAATACCAACAATATTTTGTACTTCTCATAGTTGTTGAGAAATACTGATCAGTATGCTACAATAATATTTTGATGTTCTTTCCCACAGTCATTTATCCTTTTAGCTTTATAAATTATCCTGCGAGAGTAGTAAAAGTTTTAGTTTTGATCTGGATTAAAGGTTAAGTAAAGCCTTTTAATAACTTAAATTATTAATATTGAGTCTCATTCTTAATACACAATTTCAAAGTAACAGTAATAATAGTAGTGCAGAAAAATTTTAGAAATATCAAATAAAAATCTAATTAATTGTTTTCTAACCTAGTTGATGCTTACAGAGACATGCAGTCATATGCTGTTGCAAGAAATCTCATTAATGTATTTCCTGAATCATTTTTTACATAACATGAAGATCTTCAAGATATACCAAAATGTTTTACTAAAAATCCCACTTTCTCCTCAGTTTATTACAACTCAAGGGATTTCTTAATGTCTTTCTCCCAAGAAAGTTAACTAAAAGTAAACACAGCCAGTTTTTACTTGTTTCAAGCTGACACAGCTGGTTTCTTCATCTTTTTACACTGACTCAACAATCACCTTTTCTAGATTTCCCTGAGGATCAATTACAAAATGTTCAAGGCCTTCAGAAAAATCACAGGCTGTTTGTTTGGGTTTTTTTTCACTAGACCCTATTTTACTCTTATGTGGACAAAATACGTTGTTTTGAAGCACAACTGACTAGGCTTTCACTGATCATTGTCCATCTTTCATGAGGTCTTTGATCCAACAGAGCTCTGATATACAAGCTCATCATTAACTAAGAATATTGTTTTATTTATGGGATCCACTCCAGCACTTAACTGCAATATTATTTTTCAGAAGTCCTTGTCTTTTAAAAGCCAAGGGAAAGACTCAGATTTCATTACATGTCTCAGCCTAGTAAGGAGTCCTTGCATGCATTCAGATGGTACAATGTGTTGCTATTTATGACAGAAAGCAATTGTGTTTTTCTTTTAGTTAAGAAATGTAAGGTACCACAAATTCTTATGAGACCTGGAAGAGCAAGTTGAGGCTAATCACGGCTCCCATCCTTCTGTCCTCACAATGCTACATTTGTATTGGAACTGCACTTAGGCAAGTGCAGGAAGTGAAAATTTCTAAGAAATAATTCTGGTTTCCTTTACTGTATTTTTAGATATTCCAACAAGTAAAAAATAAAGGCAGTATGGCATCATTAAAAACAAACAAATAAAATGACACTCCAAACCCCATAATTCTGAATAATTTATAAGGGAAAAACATTTTTGACATAACTTTCTAATTATTACTCAAGTAGCTTTTTTAAGTAGAAATGTTTTTTGGCTACCAGAGAGAAATTTGTAGACTCTTCAAGGAGAATCTGACAGTCTTTTACCAATGTGCCTGGTGAGGCCTTTGAAGATGTTGTTTTGATCAACAAAGCTTTTCAGGAAGTTTATTTTTGCTTTCTGTATTTGAGAAAGGTTTACATCTAGGGTGAAAGTTGCTATAGGCTGTTACCTAGATGACTCTGTTTGGTGCATTGTTTACACTGCTTTACTTTTTGTTGTATCCCTTTTTCTTCCTTCTGATGACTTTGTGCTTATCCTGTGTAGCTAAATCAACAGACAAATGTCAGCCTTGTGCAATCCAGCAGGCTCAGTCCCATTAACATTCAGCACTAAACAAAAACAAGACCCATCGTTAAGGTGCTACTAGTTTAATTCCAAATAAACTTGTTCTCATGTATTTAAATGCATAGATACGTAGCGGTTGCTACAGCAGGATAACTGAACCTACTTTTTACCACATCCTGGGCTTTTGTACTTCTTTTCTCTCACCTGCAAGAGGATGGAAAAATGTGTTATGACAAAGTAGACTATTTTTCTATGCTGTTACATATTATGGTATTTGAAAACTCAAAAGAATACAATGTTTAGCTGATCTTTTCCATATGACAGCATTCAATTGATCCCTCTAGGTCCATTTCCAACTCCATTGTCTTTGTGGTCTATGCCCTTTGGTAGCCAGAAAGGAGAATTTAAACTGTTTTTCAACAAACCAAACAAATAAAATATCAATTATCACTAACGGTGAGAACAGCTTCAGCTACCCACCTGCTTGGAAAGTGGCATACAAAATCACTCTCATTTTGATTTCAGTTCCAGGCACCAACCAGTCACTTAGGCTCTCAAATAGCCAAGAAATTTTTCTCAAACAGGTGCGCAAACAAAACTGTACCCTGGATTATCTGAGGCCACATTTTTTTCAGGCAAAAACAAAAGACAGAAGAAGGTTTTAGAAAATTTGTGTGGTGCCACGTGTGCATGAATATTCAAAACCAAGGACAATGCATCTCTTTGTCTTTGATGTCAACTAATAAGCAGGCACTTCATATATAGCACAAATATTCTAGTAACACCTATATTTTGACTTTTTAAATAAATTAACAGTTTTAAAAATCATGTTTAATTTTTAAACAGTCTTATACCAGAAGAAAATTTCTCATTGGTTAAATTCCTTGAAATAAAGAGCTTAAACACCGGAATAGTTGGCATCACCAATCTTTTCAACCTGTTTCAATTTCTTTTACTTACTTTTTTCTTACCAAAGTGCTTCCACTGAAGAGAGATATTGTATAGATATTCGATTTTGCTCTGGAATATTGAAAACCAGTGTGTGGATTATGAAATATTTTTGCAAATGGAAGGTTTCATGTAAACAAGTAAAATAGAATGAGGAATAGATATCATAATCGTGCCTTGAAATAAACTTGCCAATAAGGTAATAATATTTTAAATACAAAAAGAGAATTTTGTCCGAAGCAAGATTTCCAACGGTAGATATAAGCACATATGCTTTCATTTTTAACTGCTATTTTTGCTTCTTTTACATGAAATGGAACAATCAGGAAAGGTCACGTTATGCGCATTGCATGCAAAAACCCCCATGTGCACAGTATATAGAAAGTAAAGGATGTGAGACAGCTAACTGTTAGATCCATTTCAGGTGATAGCAAGAATAGCAAAGAATAGCAAGAATATGAAGGAGAAACTGTAAACTTCTGGTCACTGTGGCTTTTTAAAGGTTGTTGTGTTTTACAATTTTTATTTTTCAAATCTAGCTGGATGCTTTCAGTGTTTCTGTTTTCCCTTGCAGATAGAATAGCATATTGGTCTAGACTTGATTTGCTGCAGTATGTTTTACTCTGGCTATACATAAGATACATTTGTTTTGCTGTCTGTTTCTACTCCTACCCAGTAATGTAGCACAGAAAAACAACAAGGCTTTATCTCTCAAATAGAAAAAAAAAAAATTCTCTTTTATCATTTTTCTCTGAAGTGTACGCACATAACAGGTCTCTCAGTAGGATGGAAAAACATTGGGAACTACAATAAAGGAAAACAGAATCAGCAGTCTGCCGTAGCTTATGTTTCTAGATCAAATTGGTTTGCGTTTGGCTTCGTTTTTGTTTTTGTTTGCAATCATTGCTTTTCAACAAACCCTGTGTAGCAATGTCTATATAAGGTTATTTTTTGCCAATTTCAAACACTGTTGTACCTGAATAGCTTGCTGCAGAGCGCACCAAAGTAATTGTTTGTACTTCCAGAGTGACAGTGCTTCTTTGTTCCTTGTACAATTCCTTGTCTATGTAATGATATGACAGTTTTGACCACAGCTTTCTCCTGGTATCATTTGAATATGAAATATCTCTGAACAAATGCTTCATCACGTACATATACAGGAAAATTTTCTAGAATTACATCCTGGAGGAGAGATGGCCTCTAGAGGCTTTTTAAAATAAATTGGATCCTACTTGAAAGTATTTTTCATTTAACTTTTAAGTGTAAGTGAACTTACTTCTTTTTATGAGATGTTCTTCGAAAGCACATCGTTGAAAAACTGTGTATCTCTTCATAGCCACCTTTGTTGCCCTGCAGGCAAAGCATGAGTGCAAAGAACCAAAGGAAAGGAAGGCCACAGAAGGATGTCATCTTGGCACTGATGAGGCGAGTGAAGGCTTTACCTTGTCAGGTACTTTGTGAGGTACCTGACAACCTCTGATGGGCAGACTCTGCAAAGCTGTGCTCCAGAACTACAGCAGGGTTGAGTTTATGATAATCTCATTGAATGAATTCCAACTGACAAAGGAATCCTCCTTGTTTTCTTATGAACACCTTGCAAGTTTTCCAATGTACTTTCTCAAACAGGTTTTCTACAAATAATTCTTTTTGTATTCCCATTTTTGAGCAGGTCATCTGACTTGGTGTAGGCAAGGCTTGATATAAAATTAACTCTGCTTCTTGTCTTCATTTGAAAAAACCTCTCTACAGTTCTGGAGCCTTCAACAAAATAAGTACAATGTGTTGTTGGAGCAGGCTGAGAGGAGGGCCACAAAGATGATCAAAGGGCTAGAGTAACTCCCTTGTGAGGACAGGCTGAAGGAGTTGAGGTTGTTCAGCCTGGAGAAGAGAAATCTCAGGGGGGGCTTAATAGGAGCTTATTAATACCAACGGAAAGGCAGAAGGCAGTACTTTTTAATAGGCTATGTGATGGAAGGACTAGGAATAATGGATGTAAATTGGAAGAGGGGAGATTCAGGCTAGATATAAGAGAGACATTCTTTATGGTGAGGGTGGTGAAACACTGGAACAGGTTGCCCAGAGAGGTTGTGGATGCCCCCTCTCTGGGAGTGTTTATGGCCAGGCTGGACAAGGCACTAAGCAACCTGGTCTAGCGGGAGATGTCCCTGCCTATGGAAGGGGGTTGGAACTAGATGATATTTAAGGTCCTTTCCAACTTAAAGTATTCTGTGATTCATTTAGATTTGAAAATTTAGCATGTCAATATCCCTGACTAATTAATCATAATGTGTCCTAATTTACATTAAAAGGGCTGAATCATGTTTTAAAACAATAATAATGTTTCTAAAAATATAGAATGTTGTCTCCACTCAAAGTCTTTTCATAGACATTTTCTCACACTGCTTTGGGAGGACAAAATTAAATCCACATTCCCCCCTGTCCTGAGAAGACTGCTATAAGCATAAAATTAAGCTGTTTTTCTATATGTTCAAGTCTGTCTCCATTGTAACGGCATCGTTTTTATAGTGGTGCTGTAAGAATAGATGTAATTTTGTTCCAGCTTCCCCTGCCATATATTCATACATTTGGCTATATTCTTATTTCTATATATGCATATGTTTAACAAATACATACAGTTCCTTTATATTTATATTTATATTTATGTGGTCTTATACCTATAGGGTGTTTTTCCTGCATATTTATAGCCTTATTCTGCCATCAACTGAAGTTTTAACAATGATCTCAAGTGAATCAGAATATCGTCCTTATTTTCAGTTTCTGGAGCTTCTTTTTCAAAATTTTTCTTTTCTATAATCCTGTCATGACAGGGCTTCTGTGTTTTCTGTCTGAAGATAATCTTTGCTTGTCTGTAGTTCTGCTCTCCTGTATCTCAATGTACACTTTTGTTCATGTCCTACATTTCCTCAGCCACTTTTTTGTCCTTGCCTTTCTCTATTTTTATCTTCTGTCTTTAATCCCATTTCGTGTTTCCTTCAGAGATTTTCAAAATGTTACACTGATTTACCAGAAAATCCCTGCAGGATTTCATTTTCTCACAACATCTTGGGAAACAGTGTTCATGCTGAATTCATGTCCCTTGAGAACTGCTGGCTGAAATGACAAGATGTTGAAGGACTGAATGTGGAACAACTGAAGGTAATAGCTAATTTTAATCTGATCCTGTCAGATACTATGTAATGGTACAGTAATGGATAAAAGAAGAACTCCCAGCATGAAATCCCCAACATCTTTCAGGTAAATGGAGGAACTCCAATTGCAGTTAGCTCACGCTTCGAAATTACTAAAACTGACGTGATGCTATTTTCTGCTTCTCTTTGGAGAATTCTTTTAGAAGCTTGCTTATTCTGGAGGACCTCATTGTCCTTTTTTATATGACAATAAAAATATTCAATTAATCGGGTATTTAAACCTTTTTCTGATCCTGCACAAGGGATTGTGCTTTGTCACTTCCAGCCTCACAGGGGAAAAGCATTTATACATTCTTCCAGTTCCAAGTGAATGAATAACTGCTTCCATTTAAAAAGTAGAAGACCTATAGAGAATGTACAACATTTCCCTCTAATCTTGTTATGATAGCAGACATACTGCAATATATCAACAATGGTAGGAGGACAGGTATTTAGAATGCATGCAGTTCAGAAGAGATTAATTTGAAGGCAGAGATGTCAATGAAGCTTTAGGAAAACCCCATGGTTAAGTAGAAGGCACCATTAGGTGACAGCGCTGGAAAAACTTTTCTGTGATTTGCTCTATGCTTCTTTTCTAAAATGAGTGGAAAGACTAAATCCTCAAAGTCTGACTGACTTTCACTGAAGCAAACAGGAATTTTCCACATTTAAAGGCAAATTATCCACATTTTGTAGAATATAGGGATTTGTTTGGAATGATAGCACTTAGAATAACAGGTATTCACCAGCAGATCGCAGTATAACAGATAGTTACTATGAGTCATTCACTGAGCTACTGTGATATGGTGTTTCGCAAATACCTTTCTCTCCAACGTGTAAAAACCCGATTTATTTCACTGAGATGCAAGGTGAAAAGTAAAGCTGTGTGATGAATATTTATTATTGTTTGCTCTGAGCACTAACAAAAATCTGGTTTTGTACTCTATTAAGTTTGTGAATTTAACTTTGAGGATGAAACTTCTTAAACTTTGCTTCGCTTTAAGGATGCATTAGAAAAAAATCCAGAAAATTAATACTGTCCTTTCTGAGTAAAAGCAGAATAAAAGGATGCCCCCTCTCTGGAGATGTTTAAGGCCAGGCTGGACAAGGCACTGAGCAGCCTGATCTAGTGGGAGGTGTCCATGCCCATGGCAGGGGGGTTGGAACTAGATGATCTTTAAGGTCCCTTGCAATCCAAACTATTCCATGGTTCTATGATTTTATAATTCTATCATTCTATGAAAAGTGCGGAATGATTAGCATTTTAAAATACTGAAGAGCAGTAGTAATGGAAAATCAGTTGAGGTGAAAAAGAGATTACACATTTTGCAAACAAAAAGTTATCACTTCTACTGAAGTTTCCTGACCTAATTTATAGTTTTGTTGTCCCATAGGTAATATGTGAAAATTTGAAAAAAAATCTTGAACCTGTTAAAGGACTGGTAAGAAGGCACTTTTAAGTTTTTAAGTAGTTTCTAAAGGCTACAGGCTATGAATGATAACAGTAGTTAAAGGTATGAAACTTGAAAGGGTCTTGCCACTTGTTTTGACTCTAATCCAAGAAAGACTAGAAACATTATTATTTGAACATAGATATACGTATGTACTTCATTGTAAATGCTTCACTTGAATGCATACTGTGTGGATGCCATTAACATAAGGGCCCCAGCATTAATGACATTAAGAACTGGGTGCAGAGGACTCTTAGACAGGACAAAATTTTTTTAAGTGAGAGTTACCTTATTTTTCCCTACAATTGTATTTTTAAGGTAATTTGAATAGCAGGTGACTGAATTTCATCTGGCTGCATAATGATGTAGACTGCAGCTACATCCATCCTCTAGCAGAAAATGTATGGAAGGGTATGGGGACTGCTGGAGAATGGCTGAGGGATCGGGATCATATCTCCATGGCAGGTATGTATGGCAAGGCCAAGAGCTGAAAGCAGCACTAGGTCCCACGGGAAAGTGCTGAGAACAGCACTAGGTCCCACAGAATATACAAAGTTAACATGTCATTGATGCCAGCAGTTATCCAGTAGTTATAAAAAGTTATACACTAAGAAGATATTGTAGTTAGAACAATAAGGGACTGTACTGCTGCAGGGGCTGAGACATAAATGCAACCTGTAGGGACAAGCCAATGGGGAATGGACAAGTATGCAAAAGGTATGTGTATTCATGAGATGCTCTATAAATGTACCGGCTGAGCTAAATAAAGTTGAAGCTTGCTTATCAATCATATTGATTGTCTGCATCTTCCCTCGTCTCCCCGCAGGGGACAAAGGTTATGAATATGTCTGGACATGATCTAGCTCCAGAGAATTGCTGCCTGATGTCTGTATAGTCAGAGAGTAAAATAGACTGAAGTGCACAGCTTCTTCGTAGCACATTACAGCTGCCTGCATGTGATCTTATCCATGGGAAAGCACTGCTCACTCTGACATTCACCAAAGCCTTTCTAAAGCTGGATATGTGGGATCCCATTCAGTCCTGTATGGGATTCTTCAGAAAATAGCAGGCACCTATTGCTGGTAATTATCTACTCTCAGAGAGCCATCCCACACTCCCAAGAGATAGCCACTTTCAGGTCACAATGACTCTTACCCTGAAATGGATGTCTAAAAAAGGTCTAATGAATCACTCTTCAAAAACGCTCAGTCCTCTCCACAAACTGAGAAAAGAGCTCAGCTTGGTTATAAAACTTTGCATTCTAAGCCTTTAAAGTTAAGTACCATATATCCTACCCCTAATGTCCAATTTATTATGGTCTTTATTTATGGGAAGTGGTAACATTACAGAAAGTTATGGAATGGTACTACCTAAGGGATTCATATTTTTATTATTGTACATGTTTAATGTATACCACTTAGCAGAGAACAAATCTATAATTACTTTTAACAAAAGGCTATGTTAGGCCTCTTTCCATCAGCCATAAAGGGCAAAAACCTTTAAAAATATCTCATAAATGCAAGCTAAAATATTCAAACTGGTGAATGCCTGCATGTAGATATAAGTCACATGCAAAATATACTGTAATTTTTAGTTCTATAAAGTAGTATAAAACTAATTTTTACATTATCCTTCATAGTATCTTTTAATCAGCTGCGTGTATTCCAACTTTCTGGCTTACACTGAAGTTAGAAAAGAAATAGGATAAGAGCAAACAAATATATTATGCATGACTAGATTGAAATGTCACGAAATTATTCTAAGCTCTCTTGTCTACAGAAAACTCACATTCACTAATATTTATACTTTGAGTCCTGACATCTGATAAATTTCCTGGCAGGCAGTTTTGCTTGCATGGAAATCGGGAGTATTGTCACAGGAATCAGAACAGAAGGTTAGAATTAGTTTTCTGCATAAACTTTTTCTTCAGAAATAAAAGCTTTGGGGTTTATATTTTAAATCTGTAGCAACAGAGAGGTTAGTGATTCAAATGCCAAAAAGAGAAGGCCTCAGGAGAAGACCTGAGATTTATTTATTTCAATATTTTAATTAATTCTCAGGTAGAACAAACCTGAAAGCAAAACAGATGAGAACTCCAATTTGATCTGCAAAAAATAAAATCTCCAGGAATCTGGTCATTGTATTAAAAGTTTGTCTATAACAACAACCTTAATCTGAGAAAACTTTCCAGTAATTTATTGAGAATAATGTCAGACACAGTGAATGGATCCCTTTCTTTTAGGACAAAAGCAAACACCAGTAGATTTGGAAGAAGATTGAGACCGCTGAGGGATTTCTAGCCCAGCAGATGACTTTTTAGATGACATGGATATAGAAAATACTGAGCTACTATACCCGGCCTCTTAGGGTAGTAAATGTTTCTCCTCTGCTTTCATGTTCCATAAATCTATTATTCCATTCTGTGACAGGAATGTCAATAATAAAATGTAATTAAAAGTTGAAATTGAAAAAAACTTTTTTGGGTATCTCCAAAGTAAGATGACTTAGTAGCAGAGAATCCAGGTGAGGTTTTTCTGACTCACAGTTATTATATCAATTTCTGAAGCATCTTTAAGGCATCTTGAAAGATTCAATTAGTCCTATAGCTTAAGAATATTTATGTTTTCTAAGGAGTCCTGCTTGTAAGACACAATTGAAATATTTTCTCTCTGTCTTTAGTAAAAATTATGTTACCTGACGAAATGCACTGAATGTGTCCAATCTCTGAATCCAAGATGTGAATCTCAGTTACTATACATGTAAGTTACTCTAAGATCTCTCCATGTGTATTGCAAACTGACCAATGCCCTAAATTGATCTGCTGTACGAAGGAAAATTATTGAAAACTGTTTCTCAAATGGTAAGAAATCCAGACAAACTTATGGAAAGACTTTCAGCAGTCCTTATTAATATAATTCCATGAACTGTGTAGTATCATGATGCTGATAAAACCTGCTTCAATGTATAGATAAAAATCACAAGTCACGAGTTCTTTGACACTGGCATGTGCAGATCTCTCAGTATCCTGGTAGAGAGAGCAGGGTGAATTTATTGAGATTTCTCTGAGGTGCAGAGCCTTTGTATTCTGAAATAGTGATGTGATGACAATAGAAGAAAAACAGATTATAAGATATCTTTACTTGAAAGAGTAGTCAGGAGTAGCTTTTGAAATTGAGATTAAAAGTACTTTCTAGGAGCCTCTAGTGTTTGTAGCAGAATTCTTACTTTGTTTATAAAGTATTGAGTTGAGCTGGTGAAAGATATTCTATACCGTCTTCTCTTTCAGAGATGATCCAAGGTGCACAGCCTCAGGTCATCCTTGAGCATCTGTTCGTATAAAATATTCCCAGGCTTTCCAAAGCAAGAGGAGAAGACTGACCAGGGAAATGATTGAGGCAACATACCTGGAAGTATTTAAGAGACAGGTAGACAAAGCGCTTGGAGATATGGTTCAGGGATGGCTCCTGACAGTTAGGTAGATGGTTGGACTCAGTGATCTAAAAGGTCCCTTTCAACCAAGGTGATTCTATGACTCTAATAGCAATCAGGAAAAACCCATAGTTTTGTGTATCTGAAAATAATAAATCATAGAACAGGGAGACTGATTAATCAGTAATCAGCAGAGGTCTTGTTACTGTTTTAGGCACAGGAAAGAAGTACAAGGGAAGGAAAAAAAATGCCTTGTTAGATCTTTTATTATTACATAGGTGAAAATACAGCCAAACTTTAGGTGCACTGTTCCTAAAGTGGAAAGTCATCATTGTTCCTATATTATCTTTAATGAAATTTAAAAAAGTGCATTCATTGAAAAACTCTTCTATTTGCATGTTAAAAGGACTGCTTGAATAAAATAAGCTAAAATAAGTTCACTATTCTTGATTCTTTTCTTACCTAAATGGGAAACACAGTATTTGAACAGATGTTGTATTTCAAAAGTGCGTGCCATTATTTGAGATAACAAGAGCCATAAAGGGAGTGTAGTAGCACCATCTATGCAAACAGGATAATGTGCTGTTGATTTTTGACCTTCTAATGTTTCAGACTGTCAGATTATTTTGAAGTGACCTTTAATGGTGCAATATATTTGCCATTTTGTGTCAGCATCTGATTTTCCTGGCTATGTGAGAAAACACAACAGGAGCTAATGAAAGCTTTCACGTGAGTAAACGATTTAGGCACACAGACACATACACACACACACACAATACACATAAAAATTCAGCCTTTCCTCTTTGGACTTTAGAGGCTTTTCAGTCATTAATAAATTGCTTTCAGAAGCCTATCACATTAGTTCTCTGAAGCAAAAGAGTTTGGAGGGGTATGGAATAAAGAGGCTTTGGAGAGATTTGTGCAGGCAATTTAAAATTGAATGATGGAACTCCTGCCACCCCAACCCTGCTGATAGAGACCAGCTTCCCCCATCCACTCCTGGGAGAAGCATTTAGTTCAGTTGTGAATCAGGCGGAAAGGAAATGACATACAGGAGGATTAGAAGTCCCTAAAACCTCTGCAGGGGGGGCAGGAAAACAGCAGGGATCATTAATTTGGATTTTAATCTTCCTCCAGAAAATTGTCAAATGTTGTGATTGCAATCATGAGCAATATTTACTTTTATGTGGGTAAACATAAAAGTGAAGTGAAAAGGTGCTGAAGAAAGATCTCTGGAGTCATGCAAGGTCAGAACAACACAATTATATAAAAATCACATCAGAAAGAAATTCATTTGCATTACCTGTTTTGGTGTAAGTGCTGTAACTAGTGTTATCCAGGAGGAAATCTTTGCATATGTGGATAAGAGATCAGTAAAACTTTCATTATAAATACTTCACATTTGTGATGAACAGAATTTTTAAAATATGGTAAGTGTTACAGGTCTTCTTACCTGCTGGGGTGCATAGATTTCAATCCTTTCTTTAGTAAATATAGTCCTTTTTGGAAAACTCCAGCTTCCCTCATGCCAGATTTAATCTCCAGTTTCTGTTCACTGGAGAAGTACTTTCTTGGGCAGGAGAGATTTGACTCTGGTACACGGCACTGTACAGTGGTACACTGAGTCTAAAGTCAGAACATAGCTAGAGCAGATAGAAGAGGAGATGCAAGGTGCTACCAAATTCCCAAGTCCATAATGGCAGTGCTGATGGGACAGAAGAGCCATTAGTGAGGGAAACAGCCCCACCCTTCATGACACTATTGGGATAACATACCTTTTTAGACAATTTATCTGACTGTGGCAGACATCAGGATAGGGAGCTAGCAGAAAGAAAGAAAACAGAATATAGTCTTCACATAGAATCATAGAATCATAGAATAGTTTGGGTTGGAAGGGACCTTAAAGATCATCGAGTTCCAACCCCCCTGCCATAGGCAGGGACACCTCCCACTAGACCAGGCTGCCCAGTGCCCTGTCCAGCCTAGTCTTGAACACCTCCAGAGAGGGGGCATCCACAACCTCCCTGGGCAACCTGTTCCAGTGCTTCACCACCCTCACTGTAAAGAATTTCTTTCTTATGTCAAGTCTAAATCTACCCCCTTCCAATTTACATCCATTGTTTCTAGTCCTCCCATCCGATATTATGTTAAAAATTCCTTCCCCTGCCTTTCTGTAGGACCCCCTCAGGTACTGATAAGTTACTATGAGGTCCCCTCTGAGCCTTCTCTTCTCCAGGCTGAACAACCCCAACTCCTTCAGCCTGTCCTCATAGGGCAGTTGCTCCAACCCTTTGATCATCTTCGTGGCCCTTCTTTGGACCCTCTCCAATAGCTCAATATCCTTCCTGTGTTGAGGGCTCCAGAACTGGACACAATACTCCAGGTGGGGTCTCACCAGTGCCGAGTAGAGGGGTAAAATCACCTCTCTTGACCTGCTGGTCACACTCCTCTTGATGCAACCCAGGATTTGGTTGGCCTTCTTGGCTGCGAGTGCACACTGCTGGCTCATGTTGAGTTTGTCGTCAACTGACACTCCAAGGGCCTGCACAGGTGCAACTGGAAGGATTTGAAAAAAGTCATATAAAACATCAGAATAAAAAAAGGAAATAGTGATGTTTGATTGAAAGTATATTGAACCAGCAGTTAGGTCATGTTTGTGCTTCTGGGCTTCCTTACATGGGTCAAATCACACATCATCCTTTAATCCTCTAAAAGGCTTTCTTTACACCTCTGAGATATAATGGGAAGATATGTCCAAATAATGTTTAGTCCTGATGAGAGTAAGGAACTACAGTGCTGCAGGCTGAAAGCCTTAGAGATCCTACGTCCCTCAAGCACAAGCATTTGCCAAGCACTACATTCCACTAAAAAGATGATTTTTGAAGTTGTGACCAAAAGAAATCTTTTTATTTGTCAATCAGAAATTTCACAGAAAGAGAACAGCAACACAAGGGACTCATATCAACATTTGTATTTTCTGAAGTGGGTTCATAAGTCAAGGGTAGTGTTTGGGAATTGTGGATGTTATATGAAACTGGAAATGAAGAGAGAAAAAGGTGTGAACAACAGAGCTACATACAACACCCAGAGGCTTTGATGTTAATTATGCATTATTACTGGCTGTGCTGACAGAAGTGCCTTTGCATATGTCACTAAACAAAGCAAAACCAAACAGTTTCAAAGGGTGGTTTTATGTTCAGTACTGCAGAAAAGTCATAGGAAGAATTTTGTCCATGCCCACAGCAAAGATATTTAGGGGCAGCAGACAATCAATCATCGAATAGTTTGGGTTGGAAGGGACCTTAAAGATCATTGAGTTCCAACCCTCCTGCCATAGGCAGGGACACCTCCCACTACATCAGTGCCTTGTCCAGCCTGCCTTAAACACCTCCAGAAAGGGGGGACATCCACAATCCCTCTGGGCAACGTCTTCCAGTGTTTCACCACCATCACTGTAAAGAATTTCTTTCTTATATCTAGCCTGAATCTACCCCCTTCCAATTTGCATACATTATTTTGTAGTCCTCCCATCACATATCTTATTAAAATGTCCTACCTCTGCCTTTCTGTAGGCCCCCTTCAGGTATTGATAAGTCACTATGAGGTCCTCCCTGAGCCTTCTCTTCACCAAGCTGAACAAACCCAACTCCTTCATCCTGTCTTCATAAGGCAGTTGCTCCAGCCCTTTGATCATCTTCATGGCCCCCCTCTGGACCCGCTCCAATAGCTCAATGTCCTTCTTATGTTGAGGACTCCAGAACTGGACGCAATATTCCAGGTGGAGCCTCACCATCACCAAGTAGAGGGGCAAAATCACCTTGCTTGACCTGCTGGTCACACTCCTCTTGATGCAACCCAGGATTTGGTTGGCCTTCTTGGCTGCGAGTGCACACTGCTGGCTCATGTTGAGTTTGTCGTCAACTGACACTCCCAAGTCTTTCTCTTCAGAGCTGCACTCAAGCCACTCCCAAGCCCTGTGTCTGTGCTTGGGATTGCTTTGACCCAGGTGCAGGACCTTGCACTTGGCCTTGTTGAACTTCATGAGGTTGGCTTGGGCCCACCTCTCAAGCCTGTCAAGGTCCCTCTGGATGGCATTCCTTCCTTCAGGTGAATCAACTGTACCACACAGCTTGGTGTCATCTGCAAACTTGCTGAGGGTGCACTCAATTCCACTGTCCATATCTCCTACAAAGATGTTAAATAGCACTGGTCCCAGTACTGATCCTTGGGGAACACCACTCGTCACTGGTTTCCACTTGGACAACAAGCCATTGACTGCAACTCTGAGTGCGACCATTCAACCAGCTCCTTATCTAGCAAGCGGTCTAGCCATCAAACCCATTCTTTTCCAGTTTGGTGACCAGGATGTCATGTGGTGCTCGAACCCTCTCAGGAAGGGTTGGAGCAACTCTGCAAGGAAAGGGCAATCTGTTAGCAGGCAGGGGTGTATTAAAAGTTGTGAAGAAGCATGAGGTGTGTGAGACTGAGAGGATCTGTGCCAGGAATCCATGCAGCCTTTCAGGCCAGGCCCGTTGATGCGACAAGGGAGACTGGGGCCTATGGAGAGGATAACACCACTTTGTATCAGGCTAGTTTCTTGATTGAGCTCTCCAGCTTGAAAGTCACCCAGCTTCAGATCTTCCTAGCAGGCTAAGACCAACCAAACTGAAAATTTGTAATGAATATCTTTTCATTAAAGATGCATTTAATGAGATACTTGTGGTCAGTTTCCAAATTAGCAACATAGATCAGAATTGATGTGATTTTATTTGTTCAATATTGGTAAAATGTGCAGAAAAACCATGTTGTCAATTTGTTTGAAGGAATGCCACATAGTCCGCAAGGAAACTTGCAAGTTAACAATTGTAAAAGAAAGAAAGGAAATATCTCCTTTTTGCACATACATGTTGAATACTAAGCAGGGGAAACTGCATAATTCCTCCTCACAGATAGTAGTTGCTACTTTTGGAGACAAAAAAAAGAAAATTTTCTGCTTACCTAAACTCTGCCAAAACTTGTATATTTATTTCATTATTCTTTTCAGTTTTGTTGAACAGTTTCTGTCTTGGAAAAATTATTGCAAACACTTGGGTCTATATATAACTACTTGTTTGAATTCAAGCATAACTTTTCATTATAGTGTCCTAAATTAATCTATGCCTCAGGAATTCAAGTTTGTTCTAATGCATTAATTCATGTACATTTGGACTCTACTGTTACAGTTTTGCCATATCTCACTGCAATACATTTAATGATTTTAATAAGCCTATCGTTTTCACAAATGTTGCTCCTCCCTTCTGGATGATGTGTTATTCATAGGACAGGAAAGCTTGTCTTCCTCTGTACCTGAAAGAACTTAGGCTGTGTCACCACCTTGTTTAGCAGTTCTAGCTACATGGTTGAAGAGGGTCCCGATTCATTTCTGCTCTGTCTCTCAACACCTCCTTCCCTCTGCTAACATTAGAATAGTTGTGAAATCTCTCCCTAATACACTCATATAAAAATTAATCAGGTGATATTTAAAGACTGAAATATAGTATCTCACATCATCTCAGGTTTTTTTGAGGGGCATTCTCGGATCAGTAAGCAATGAGAAGCCAGCCATACTGAGGCAACTAATCAGCTATTGCATTTTCCTTTAAGAGAGTATGTGTTCTCCAGCTTGGAATAAAGCCACACTTCAATCAGTGTATGGAAATACCAGTGTAGTGATGTTGAAGTGAGTGTGATTCCTGTAATGATTTTTTGAAAGTTATATACATCTTTTAAACAATTAGGCTCAATAGTCAGAACAAATATTTGAACTGTCCACCCACTGAATTTTTTTAGCATCATCACAAATAGAATATAAAAGTCCATATAATTTATTTTTCACTGAGCAGCAGCTGTACATGGACTCTCTCATCTCCTGTGGTGTGAAGAATTTAATCAATGAAGTAATGTTTGTTTCCAGGATAAAAGGTGCCAGAAAATTCTTTGGATACGAAGTATAAAATGTCCTTGGATGAATGTTTATATCCCACCTGCCATAAATCCAAGTTATATCACTCAAATGAAAGAAACTGCTAGAGACTTCTTCACAAAACTTGAAATAGGAGCAGGAAATATTTATAACATTGTGCATCAACCTGGCAGTTAGTTACAGTATCCTTTAAGTGGCATAACATCATACTTATTCTGTAAGCTTATCAGCTTTCCAGGGAATGTCAAAATTCTACAAGAATCTGTGCTTAATGACTCTAAGAGTTCTTCTAACTAGTGTCCAATTTTTAGTCTTTTTAAAAGGTATAGATTTTTCAAGAATGGCTGGTTTAGATAGACTGCTAAAGAACTTAGCTGTGGATTTTTTTAAGCCATTCTTATAGCTGGAAATTCCTAGAAACTGAAATATTTCACTTGTTCTGCAGCAGGATCTCCTTAGATATTGACTATTTAAATGTTGGAGTAAGGGAAGAGGAAAAAAAAATCTCTTAGAATTTGTCCATATTGTTATTGGCTTCTTTTTGACACCTGGCTTTTTTTTTTCTGGATTTGTTCTCTTTACTAAACAAGTAAGCTAAAATAGCCAGTGAAAACAGTTAGAAAAAATTTACGGTAGACTCCCTGGCTTTGCAACAATGTCCGAGTTAACTCTGATTCTTAACAGTCTTTCAAAATACTTATCATATAGTCCGGAGACACTTCAGCACCATATTAAGGGCTACCTGAAATGAAAATGAAGATAAGTAGAATTTGATTTTGGAATAAGGCCTCAAATTTACCATTTTCAGGAAATACTAAACATATGCTAAAATAATTTGAAGATCAGCATCATTGTGCAGTGGAACATGGTTCTTGGAGAAACAGTGAAGCCAGGAGGTGGTTAATAGCAGTATCCTCAATAAGGCAACTGAGAAAACCACCAAGTAACAAATGTAAAACAAAAATGAAAGCAATAGGATAGAACACATTTTGAGTCAGAAAAATTTCTTCTTTATAACAAGAGATACAGTGAGCTTAATTTGAACCAAAAATGTACACTACAATAGGAACAGAACAGCAATCACAAAGAAGGAAGAGACTAGCAATGACCAAGAATGAGGCAGTGCATGAGTTGAAATGAGAACCACAAAGTCCCTTGGCTACTCAGGTCAATGTAACCCTGTTGCATCATGTGGAAGGACTACATTGACTGGATTACATTGACTGGATTAAACTGGATTCTGTTCTTAAAATTCCTCACAATGTCGTCAAAGAAAACTGTAATAATTAATCATGGGCTTGCATGAAATAATCTCCCCTGTTAAAAATCAGTAAAAAGTGTCAAAAAAAATTACAAAGAAACATTATTTCTGAGTGTGAAGTTATCCCGGTCAGAATAGAAAAAAATTCCACATAAAACTTGATGCATCAACATGTTCTAACAGTAGCTGTGCTTTTTGTTTAAAAAAAATAAAAAATGCATAACTTAAATATCTTTACATAATAATACATATTTAAAGAATATAAATCTTTGAAGCAGAAAACTAGATCCACTTGTTTATTGCATACACTAGTATAGTTTTACTCCATCACTGTCTTCAAAGTAGATGACAAAATGTAACTTTTAAATTAAAATATTAATTGTACAGCAGTTACATGTTAATTAATTGAAATAATATTCTAATTGTTAATTGCAATTGGCAGGCTCTTTTGAATTTTGATGTAATTTCCTGCCACAGATGGGTTTTATACCTGCTTTCATTAGGACTTGTTGATGTCATATTTTAATTCAGCTTTCTCTGATTTCCAGTAAAACTATTTTGATTACTGTTTCAATGATTAGAAGTATTTTCTCTGAACTGCAGCTAAATTTCTATTCCTGGAATCAATGTCTACTGTATGTTGTGATATCACATTTATTATATTAATATGGATCTAGATACAAATTTGAGCATAGGATCTCAATTGAAATAAATTAGCATCATAGAAATCATAACTTTTAAAGGAAATATCTTTTTTCCCTTGCAAACCCTTTATTCATTGTTTTTTCCATTTTCTCAGTTCTTTTTAGACATTCTTCATCACACAAATACTTTTATTGGTGTAGAATAGCGCAGAAAATAAATGGTAAAAAGAGAAAAGACATCACTATAGAAGTCAAGAGTCCTACAGTACAGGGTATATTACAGTAAGAAACATCTCTTGACTAAAAAATAACTCATATATGACATTGTTACTTTTCTTCTCTTTTTTTGGTCAGTCATGTTTTAACTATATGATAAAGAACATTACCTGTACTTTAAGTATATTTCTATTTTGTGAACAAAGATAAGAAAATTTCTATTCAGAGAGAACTCCTGATATAAACATTTTTTTCTGAGTGAACTTACAGAATTTTCCCCTCAACTCCACGATGGTGAGGCTCCACCTGGAATATTGTGTCCAGTTCTGGAGTCCTCAACATAAGAAGGACATTGAGCTATTGGAGCGGGTCCA
>VZTY01002652.1:29889-65429 GCA_013400935.1 Turnix velox | reverse complement strand
CTGCCTATGGCAGGGGGGTTGGAACTCAATGTTCTTTAAGGTCCCTTCCAGCCTGAACTATTCTATGATTCTATGATTCTGATTTTCTATGAAGAAAAAGATTCCAAAGCTTTTCTACTCAGAAGTGATGGAACACCTTAAAATTTTGTTTCAGAATGAATGATTTGGAGAGCATAATTTTAATCCATCCTCCTCTTCATCAAATAATGAAGCAAATGGAAATACAGTGTTGCAACTGTAGATACAAAATTAGATTTTTTTTTAATTATTGTGCCTTTTGCTTAAGGTCATAAATGATAAAATTAACAGATTAAGAAAACTACGAGTAAGCAAGACTGTACATTTTTCCATGTTTCCAAGCATTCATAATATTTAATGCCAGAAAGTTCTAATGATACCTGCTATTCACTCGCTACAGATTAAGCCCTTCACTTTCATAGCTGTGTTTTCCCTTTCCTCAAACAGCTCTGGCTTTTATGCATTTGAAATTATGTTTAACAGGATCTCCTCATTAAATTGCAACTTCTTCAGTCTCTGTTGGTTTGCTTGCTGTCTTCTCAAGGGTCTCTTAATGGCCCTTTTCTTACTTAGAGTGTAGAGCAGAAATCTGAACAAAGAATTGTAACTGAAGCTTTATCAATAATGCCTTGAGCAGAAAGACTGCTTGACACATTTAAAATACCACTGTGCCTGTTTACCACAGTGCAGTGCTACTCACTCATGATCAGTTTGGATCTGTCTTCACCTCCAAATCTGCTTTTGCAATCTGGTTGCCCAGATGGATAACTTCCATCCTATATTTTTAGACCTGCTATGTATTGATTTTCCCTACTTATATGGAAAAGCCTATTGTTTTTCTTCAGTTTTTTCTTAATAACTTCTCCAGTTTTTCAATATTGTTTTGTATTTTAATTTCCGCCTCAAGCATGTTTGCAATTCCTCCCAGTTTGATGTCATCTCAGATTTAAGAAGTAATACTTTCTTCTCTTTTTTTAAAAAAAATGCTTATGCATAAAACACAGTGTATCAGTTAACTGTGCATTAATCTTAATTACTTATAGAATTACAATCAATGTTTAATGCATTACCTATGAATCCAATCAAGAATTCTGCCTGTCACAACAAAATAAATGCAACTAGAATGTAATAAAGTGTATATTATGTATTAGTGCCTAATCCAGCAAAATTTAAATGAAACTGTTTGCATGAGTAAGGACTACCTTAACAAGGAGTGTGCCAAATCAGGACTTTGGTTTCTTCAGAAAATCCTCAAAGTGCTTTGGTCCACATTTTGGAGGGCAGAGACAAGGCATTGCATTCCATGCATTGCTTTTTTCAATTATTATTTTCCCAAGAATTTTTCATTTTAGAATTAAATGCTAGTGCATTTCAATCACAAAAGCATACAAATTATCAGAAAGTAAAGAAAAATTCTTAATATTTGCAGATAAACACTGATTTCTAAATTAGTCAAGAGCTGGCAGTGAATAACCAAAACTGAGAGAACAGAATCATTCTTTATCGTATGTCTTCTATAGATGGAATAAGTTATTTCATTCTTTCTCCTCAGCTACGGGACTAGCATGCATTGCCAGATAAGAACACCTAACAATATTTGCAAATTAGGACATGAATAATTAAAACTCTTTGGAAGTATCTCTGTTCACTGGGGAAATGGTATAGAACTTATTCAATCGTCTGCAGTGAAATGTAAGTATATTTTCTTCATGTGCTGCATAAATATTTGATTAACCACTGTGCAATCCATTAGTAAAGCATCCACTCAGCATGAGACTGAAACCTAGTCAACACCAGTAAACAGAAGGAATAAACTCCACCTGGTGGGAAATGTCAAATGTAAGTTTGAAAATTTCAGTCTTTGATATTTTAATCTATTGACTTGAAAAGAGTAAGTGAACGAGCATTTAAGATGAAACTGAAACAAAAACACGTGGTGCTGTGTGGCCTGGTGCTTTGCTATTGTAGACTTAATTTGGAATTCATATTTTCTTGTCCTAGAATCATAGAATCACTGAATGGTTTGAATTGGAAGGAAGCTTAAAGATCAAAGCAATGCTGTAAGTATACTGACATTTCCTGTTATTTCTTTACAAAAACTTTGAAATCTCCACGGTGTTCCAGTACAAACCCAGGAGAGCAAGTTCATATGTAAGCTCCTGAACTGATAGATACAGGACAACTGAGAGAAGAAATTCTGCTGCAAAATTAATTCTTTTAGGAACTCACAATATTCACATTAATGCCATTAGATTTTTTACTATTAGAGGATATAATGGGATTACAACACTATTTATATGCCTGTGGGACATCATAGATTGAGACATTCCTTTTTAGTGCTCTCTCTAGCTCAAATCAATTTTTAAGACTCGTATAAAATGTATCTTTAAAAGTCTTTGCCTCACTATGTTAAAATGACAGTTCAAAAAAAGGCAATTTTGCCTAATACTAGCTATGTTCTTTTGTCATATGAAGATTCACCTCTTCATGTACTTGGCAAAGTAAAATCTCATCACTTTTCAATATTTGTCTTTATTCTATCATGTTCTTAGTGAGTTATACTCACTGAATTGATCTAATGTAGCATAATCCAATTGAATGCAGTGTTTCATATATTTTGTTATATTGCCAAATAATTAAATTTATGAGACAAATGAGCCCAACAGAATTACCTAATTTGTTTTAAGAAGAAGTTATAAGTTTCAATACAGTCTGCTGTTTAATTTATTTCACTGAATTCTTCAGTCATGAATTAGGGTAGAGTAAAAGAAGTAAAAAAATCAAAGGGCGAAAGGAAACTGAATTACTTTCACAGGGCTTTTCTCCAGTGTTTACAGATTCACATGCAGGAGATGAGAATGAAAAATTATTGCTGAAGCATGGAAACTTTCCTTTCTGATTTTTGCTTACCTGAAGTGAAGCTTTTCATTATGTCTATTCCAGTTTACTTTGTGTTTATTTTTCTTCTCTCAAATGGTCCTACTGCTTTACAACCATAATTTGATATAGTATGAATAAATGATTAAATATCTGAAACAGTAAAAATGTAAAGTCCTTTATACCTTATTCAACTTAGGAAATCGCTCTTGATTTTTAGTGTGATATTTTGAACCAGGATTATTTATGAGATTTATTGAGGAAGAAATGGATTTCTACAGCTTCTAGTCCACAAAAATTTCACTAAACTATGCATGATATAATGAAAAATAATTTTTAAAAATCTGATAGACCTCTGATGGACAGTCATTAGCTAAAGAACACAATAAGACACATTCTGCACCATAGCCTCCTTGACTGGATGTCTTTTGGATTGCACAGTATAATATATTCAGCAGCCACTAGACACAACCAGAGGTGTATCTGTACACACTTGCTCAAAGGGAGGAGCCTCTGAACCTAGGCTGTGATTGTACCTGACATACCAAAATAGATGACCTTGCACTGTTTGCTCTTTAATATCTTCACTTCTCAGCTGCAATCATTTTATGTCAACTATCATGTGTATCTTCCCCAAGGAAATGCGAAGCTAAAGAAGTAATGCCAAATTCCTAAAGAGTTCAAGTGATTTGCCTGGTAGTAGGTAAGCTGAAATAGTGCCTGACAGTTTTTGTTGATTTCATGTGTATCCACCCTTCCCATCCCTCTACATCATCCCTCTCTCTTGACATTCTCTCTGCTCCTGTGTTTGGGGCTTTTTGGCTCACAGCTACCCAGGCTCTCTCACTTTCATTCCTTTCGGTTTAGCCATTCTCTATTGTAGTCTACCTAAGGCCATGTAATGTGGCCAGTGGGGTTTCTATAATTGCTTTCCTTAGAAACCACTTCTTTCCTCTTTTCTTAGCTTTTTGAGCTCTGTTTTCACTAATTTCCATTAGTAGCACCTTGATTGACCTTGATGCAATTCTCTCTCCTGTTCATACATCATTCAACATCACTTTGCCACGCTGCTTTTCTTATATACCAGGATACCTGCTACTGACCTGAATACATAGCATTTCTGTTCTCTGCTTTTCTACTTGTTCTCTTGTTCTTCTGATCCACATCTTAATACTAATACTAATACAAATAATAATGTAAAATACTTTAGAGATACATTGGAAAACACATAAGCAAATAAGCAATATTCACTCTATCACAAATAGAGGCTTCTCAACACATGAAAGAGTAAATGCTATCCCTGCAAAACCACCTAAAAAAGTCATATGCAATACTCAATCTTGCAATGCTGAGTTTTCTATAATATTTACTGAAACAAGTTAAAAATCTACCCACCAACCTCCAATTACAGTATAGCAGGTACACCGCTTATAAAAGTGTTACCAGAAACTGGAACATTGTACAGATGCACAAAACAGAGCTCAAAGCCAGTATTTTTTGTATGTGCACTATAAAAAGTACCATATCTAATGATTCAAGCCTCTGCTGTGCAGAGTGCCTCCTGGAGGGTGCCAAATGCCTTCAACTTCTAAGTCTTTCTGTCTCTCTCCAGAAGCATTGGAAAATTGAGCCATAAAGCAGTAAGGTACTTCTTTATAAAATAATGCTTTCCATCGAACTTGAAGAGAAATCATTCAAGAAAGAATGAAAGCTACTGCTGAGACATTTTTGACAGAAAAGCAAGTTGAATCAAGTGGCCAAGTACTTACGTTTTTGTGATAACAATTCATCAAATCTTGGTAATCAAAAATGATAGAAAAGGAAATAAAAAGGAAAAATACATGGCAGCTAAATGGAGCTTTGAACCAACCCTAGACTTTGTGAAGTTTGACAAAATGTGAAAGTTTTGTATTTTATAGCTCTTTAAAATTACTTCTGTATGTACTGAAACTGTTCCAATAATGCACCACTCAAGTCTTAAAAACTTGCATAAACTGGGAGAAGCAAGATCCACCCACTGTGAGTGAAGATCAGATTTGAGACCACCTGAAGAACTCAGAGGTGCACAAATCTATGGGACCTGATGAGATCCACCCATGGTCCTTAGGGAACTGGCAGACATCTAATTTGAAAGCAACCTCTTCCCAGAAGTCCTTCTATAAGTGGACTACATTCTTTATTGATGGGCAGTCATTTGTCATGACTTGGTTTTCTTATGTATATCTTTTCTGAGCTGCCACCAGAAGGTATCTTTTTAGTCTCAGTAAGAGCCTGAAAATCCTGAGAAACTAGTGATAGTTCGCAGATAGCAATTAACAGAAATCATGAGCTAGTACACATTCTTGTGTGAAAAGGGTGGCTTGTTTTTTAACAAAACTTCAGTTAAAACATAAATAGTTTTGTATAAGGAGGAGGAAGACTGTGAAGCTATTTTTCACTTTTATGGAGCGGAAGGCACAAGGAGATCCTGTTAACACCTTACACGATATTTCGTGCTATAATTCCATATTTGGGGAATAAAAACATACACATTTTATGTTTTTGTTGAATGAAGTATAGGTTTGTTTATTCACAGCCAGGTATGGGCATTAGTTTAAATGGAAGATGGTTATTGGTATACCTGATCCACAACTAGTTTCTTAGAAAGCACACATATTGGAGATTTAGTATTTTGATCCTCTCAGTCCCTATTTCACAAGAAAATTAAATTAAATAGGTAGTTTAAGATTCACAAGAACAACTCACAGTAAAACACTTGGGTAAAATTATCTTAATTTTGTCTGTCAAAAATCATAAAATATACCACTTACAGCTGCTTTCTGTAGCAGTGCTTTGGGAATGTTTAGCTTGATAAATTATACCACATTCCATAGTAGGGTTGAAAAAGGAAAAATCATTATAATGTAATAACAAGATAGTTTTGAAAATAAATCATTCCTAATGATTTTCCAATATATGTCACCTGTGTTTCTAAAAGATAAAATATAACAAACATATAAATGTGTTAGATTTTTGGTTTGCATTTGTAATTAGCATCATAAAGTAGTGTGTAATACACCATGATTATCTAAGGACTTAGAGACCTAAAAATATTCTGGAGGTAATTGCTGAGCTCTAACAACTACTGACTGAAAAAGCAATGTATAATCCAAGGACTCTGCAGAACATTTTTATAAAAAAAAAGAAGTATGAGAATATGAACTAAACATAGTACATACTACTAAAGACTGGGAGTCTTCCATATAAAAAAAGACAGATTCTGAATGCTTCTCTGCACTCACAAATCTTTGGATTATAAAAAACCTCCAAAAATGTATTTTTATAAGGTACTTGAAACTATAACAACAAAAACAAAAGAAGTAATCACAAGTCAAAATATACTTACAGGAATTAGATGTTTTATTGATAGATGTGTTGTTTATATAGAAGGAATGACTAGTATTTTTTGGCCTAGGATGAAGGTGATGGAAAGAAAGTAGGACATAAATTATATGACATTATTCAAAACACTGTCCTTTTCATTTCTGGCCTGGGAGCTTTCTGGGACACACATGATAGGAAGCTCAGAGAAAGGTCTGGGAGGAAAAAATCACTCTTTGTCATCTGATCTTCTCTGAGAATATCTTATTGACCACTTCTAGAAATCAGAGGCATGGTTTAACAACCTGAACCGCCTGAGCACTCTTCTATAGACATACAAGCACCAGTATATTTTATCCTAAAGAGGACAGCATGAATATAACTTCCAAGTTATGACTCTCAGCTGTGGAGTGATATCAATGGAAGACAGGCAATATATCCTATAACTCTTATCCTGCATCTGTAGTGAATTCTCCAACTTTTTTTTTTTTACTCTTCTCCTTAGGTTCCTCTTAAATGCTTTATGTACAAACTTGCTTGTAATCGATACTCCTATGAACTTAGAAAGGCCTACTTTTCCTCTAATGAATCTCTGAAGAAATATGGAACATTAGTTACTACAAATTCATTGTTAATTGTATCCTATTCATACTCTTCTCACTCTTGGTGATTAGACTACATAATGTATTGAGGAAATCATAATAGGAGACCACCCTAAGATAAGCACAAATAGACAAGTGTACCGTTCTTACTGATTGCACACAGCTTTGTCTGAAATTAACTAACAAGATTGGAATTGCTCATAACCAACAAAGATGCTCCTCAGTCTTAAGATCATCTGCCATACTGATGATCAGCCACATAACAAAAGCAAAAGGTAAGAGATTCATTGCAGCTTTTCTTATAAATTGAATTACAGGTTCATGACATATACATATACATTGCCTCATAATCAACACAGAAAAGAAGTCACCACTGGTCTTCATTAGTGGAGCTTCCCTCCTCATATAAAACAATAAATATTTCATTTTTTCTGACAACTTTTCTGCTTAATAGGGTCAAGAAAGATGATTCCTGGGATCATGAAAGACTTTCCAATGCATGGTGTGAAACTGCTCCAAATTAGGGAAAACATAAACTAATTACTAATATTACAGTATTGTTACCCAACCTCCCTACATTCCCCAGTGTGCTAAAAATTTTCTAAAAAATTAATCTATGAAGTGGCAGAATGTAGAGTATGTAAAGAAAACCCTTTATTATGCCAAAATCTGTTTTGAAAAGAGACAGTAAAAATGCCCAATGCTATAAGATTTGGAAAAATTTTTTGCAAGTGGACTTAAAAATTTTCTGGTCATTTGTGCTTAAAGTGAAACTCCATGGAGTGGTTTGGTCCTGATATCAGCAAGGGTAAAATAAACATGAAAATATTGCGTTTCTAAAAATTACTGCACAGTATAATATTTCACTATAATGAATTTGTCTCAATATTCAAACAAAACTTTCTTAGCCTTTGTTTCATTTTGTTACTCCTATTAATATTAACTGGAGAACATACTGCTGCTAATAAAATTATTCATCCCTGTAAAAATCTACTCCCAATATTTGTCTAAAGGAAGCTAGTGTGGGTGGTCAGATATTATATTAAGATGTGAATTACTAGTCATTTTGTGGGTCATTACTGACCAATAATTTGTGGGTATGAAAATTGGCCTCTTTTTTCTCAGAAAGAGTTTTGTATTTCTTTTTCAGGTGTTCTTCTTCAATTACAGTATCTGATGACATTTCTATATTTCTATTATTTTGGTGGAGAAAGAAAAAGAGTGAAAATATTAGAAAGACATAATTGAATTAGTCCACACCATTAATACAATTTTCATCAGAAGTTGATGAAGTGGCTTGCTAGTTTATATCTCCACAATAGTGCTTTTGTCAAGTAAAGAGGAACTTTGCCTTGTATTATTTAGATCTATAAATCTTGTAATGTTGTCTCTATAGTTATGATAAATCTCCAATCAAGATGGTGAAGTATCAGGTAATAAGCTCATTTTGCTTCAACAGTCACCTACTAGTATTTTTCCTTATTAGTTTTTGCCAGTATACATGGTGGTGCAAGACATTTCCTATACAGTCATATTATATTATGCCACTATTGATTATAGATTACCTATTGTCTGCAGAGGCCATAAATATGAGGAAAAAACTCTTTTTATTACTGTAGAAGTGTTATCATTGTAGAGGGGTTTTGCTGGCAAAGGTGAAACATTCCAAAATGCCACTGAATAAATTCTATTCTATCATAGTAACAGTGTCTTCTGTAACAGTATCATAGTAACAGGGTTCTTCTGTTAATTATTATGTTATGTACTTCAAGATTAGACTGACATTAAATTTATTTGAAAGTCTTCTTTGAGGCAAAGATAAGCAATAAACAAAAAAAAATATTTTGAAATAGTCAATGATAGTGTTGCATAATGAACTGACTTTCACAGCTAAAGTAACAAAGGAGTAAGAGGTTCAGAATGATGAAGAATAAAAGAAGTATATATATGAGAGTGCAACCATTGGTAAAAGTTAGGCATGATGAAGACTGGGACCCATAAAAGTTACTGAACCTATGACCTCAACAAATCAATATTCTTTGAAATCCAAAGAATTTAGCTCAAAGATGTTACACTACACCTAGGCTTTGTGGTCTCTCCCCATACCATTTTCTGTTGTGTATTATAATTCAGAGCATCCTTCTTTTGGTCAGTTTCTGAACCTCTGATTCTGCACTGAAATTATGTGCTGATGTAAGAGAGATTCAATATTACATGAAAGCAAGTATTTGATAGAAATCAAAAATGATACTTCTACCAATTGTAATCAGAATAAGTTTGAGTATGTCAGTTCAGATAAGGCTTTTAGATTCTTTTTAGATTCTTTTTAGATTCTTTTAGAATCATAGAATCATATAATAGTTTGGGTTGGAAGGGACCTTAAAGATCATCAAGTTCCAACCCCCCTGCCATAGGCAGGGACACCTCCCACTACATCAGGCTGCTCAGTGCCTTGTCCAGCCTAGTCTTGAACACCTCCAGAGAGGGGGCATCCACAACCTCTCTGGGCAACCTGTTCCAGTGCTTCACCACCCTCACTGTAAAGAATTTCTTTCTTATGTCAAGTCTAAATCTACCCCCTTCCAATTTACATCCATTGTTTCTAGTCCTTGCATCTGATATAATATTAAAAAGTCCTTCCCCTGCCTTTCTGTAGGACCCCCTCAGGTACTGATAAGTTACTATATGGTCCCCATTGAGCCTTCTCTTCTCCAGGCTGAACAACCTCAACTCCTTCAGCCTGTCTTCATAGGGCAGTTGCTCCAGCCCTTTGACCGTCTTCGTGGCCCTCCTCTGAACCCTCTCCAATAGCTCAATATCCTTCCTGTGTTGAGGGCTCCAGAACTGGACACAATACTCCAGGTGGGGTCTCACCAGTGCCTGATCTTGTTTTGTTGCTTTCAGCTAGTGTCATGGTTTAACCCCAGAAAGCAGCTAGGGCTCATGCAATTCCTCCCCAATGATTGGGGAAGGGAATTAGAAGATTAAAAGTGAGAAAAATTGTGGTCTGAGATAAGGACAGTTCAGCAGATAAAGCAGAAGTTGTGCACTCAAGCAAAGCAAAACAAGGAATTCATTCACTGCTTCCCATTAGCTGGCAGGTATTCAGCTATCTCCAGGAAAGCTGGGCTCCATCATGTTTAATTGTTATGGTCACTCCAAGTGTACCTCCCCTTTCTTCTTTTTTCCCCAGCTTTATGTGCTGAGCATGATACCATATGCTATAGAATATTCCTTTGGTCAATTGAGATCACCTGTCCTGGCTGTGTCACCTTGTTACCTCCCAACTTTTTGCATACACCCAGCACACTCACTTGAGGGGGAGTATGAGGAGAAGAAAAGGCCTTGACTGCTTATCAACAACAAAAACATTAGTGCATTATCAAGTATTCTATCCCAAAACCCAAACATAGCACTGTACCACCTCCTAGTAAGAAAGTTAAATCTATTGCAAATGAAACCATGACAGTTAATGTTAAACTGAGGTCAGAAAACAAGAAAGAAATATAGCCAAATATTATTACCTTTTTTCTTTAATTGGTATTATGAAATATAATGGTGTCCCAAATCAGCATACATTTTTATACTTTAGATATTTTAATTTTCTCTCTACATGCTTTTTGGGTTGTCATATTGCTATGCAGTGTTTTGATTTTATGAACTTGTTCCAGATATCTGGCCTGAAACGTTTATAGTAAGTCATTAAATATTTAGTGTACTTCTCAAGACCTGGTTCTTCAAATATTGTAATCAAATGCAAAATTGAGCTATGGAAGGAGAAACTTCAAATTCTTACTGCTGTAAAATTAATTTTAGTAGCATTATCAAATTTAACTCTGAAGGTAAAAAATACAGGACACAGACAATAGTCTCATCTCCTTAATATTATGGATCTTTTTAGGGATCATCTGTTTTTAAATAACTACATTTTTGTGGGACAGCTTTTTCTGGGGTAAGAAGCACTGCACAAGAAAAGTGTTCCCAAGTAGTAGCAAAGTGTTCTGAGCCAGTGCTCCATCTAGAAGCATGAAGAGATGCAGCGTGGTAGGAAGACACAAGAGGAAGTTTAACTGGGACAAAAACATTTCCTGTTGAGTTCATTGAGTGGGGTGTGATGTGTAAAGGGTCCTTGCTATCTTCCTGTGAATAGCCCTTACTTTGAGAAGCTGCAAAAGGAAAGGGAAGTTGAGAAGATGATTAAGTTCAATTGAGTTTGGCCCTGTCTGAGGTAAGGAATCTGAAATTTTCTGAGTTATGTCACTGCAGGAGATGTATTTGGACAGTGTAGTTTATATTCATGATGAATTTTTAATATAAGGATTTTTAAACCTTCATTGAAGTTGAAATGAAAATTCTTTTAAGAATTTTATATATTGAATTTAAAAATAATTCAGCTTGAAATTAAATCAACATTAAATGTTACTGATATGCTATTTTCAAAACAAGTTATTGGGAATGAAACTGAACCTGAATGTTGACTAACTGAGCTGATCTCTTCTAGATAAACAGATGAATGTAACTCTTATTCTTTAAAATTACTTGAAATTAGTTTCTTCTCTTTACAATGTTGTTTACATCTGTATTTATTATCCATAACAACTTAATACTTGCAGTTACATTATTTTTTAATATACAAAGGAATGACTAGCAACAAAAAATTCTGAGTTTAAAAAGCATTTTAAAACCCTTTACAGAATGATAGTCAGAGGTACTTAAAGCATCAGCTTCTCTGCAGGAGGTAAATTGTCCTTGAAAGACACAAAGGCAGCTTAAAGGGGAATTTATAATCTCTCCCTTGGGTTTGACAATGTTAATTTGTCTGAACCATTTCTGAATTGCCCTGGCCACAGTGACACTTTCCAAGGTGCATTCTAATAAGGTGATACTGTCTCATTAAATGAGATGGCATGCAGAGGAGAGCAAGACAATAACTCAAAAGCAATTGTTGTGGAATAGAAGGTGAACTGATATTAATAAATGACAGTCTCATTTAGTTTATGAGATTAGAATAATTATTTGGTCAACAAACTCCAACACATTGTATGGCAATGCCGTCTTTCAAACTGATGTACTGAGGTGTACAGTACAGCATTGTTTTCCCAGCTAGGATAGTGTTTTTCCACTATCTATGAACTGCTAAGAAGACATGTCAGTCATGAAATTTCCATTGTTTTCAGTGCTATCGTGTCATTCTTACCTGTAGGCAAGTATTATCAGGCTGAATATTGTCATATTCTTAGAAGCAATCATTTTAGAAACAGTTGTTTCTCACTTAAATAGATCTTGACAGCAAGCAGATTCAGTTCTTTCCTTGGGACACTAGGTGATAGGCTGACAGTTTGAGATAGTAAGTGGAAAAATCAAGTGCATTTTGTTATCCCTCCACATGGCAGAAAGAAACAAAAGCAACCAACAGCCATACTCTTCACCTAGATGAAATGAGGACTGAGTAGAGTAATTTGGTGAAAATTGTCTTTACTCAGCAGTAAGGAAAGTATCTCCTGCATACTGAGAAGAACATTTTTCCTTTTATAGGATGCAAATGTACAATTTTTCATTTAATAAAGCTTTCTTGAGGCCATTTCTACAGGCACTTTTCAGTCCTAGAAAAACTGACATAATTCCACAAAAAAGTAATTAGAAAATATCCAAGCTCCTTGGTACATAGATAACCCACATTTTTCTTCTAGAAACCCAAAGGTGCTTTCATTGGATTGGCTCAAGCCTAGTGTCATTCTGGAAAGATTTTTGTATTTTTAATGTGGCTTACCCTAGCAGTTATTCTGACTTAGTATGTGGTATGGCAAAGAAGAGGAGAAAAGATCTCAGCTAAATGAAAGAATGAAAACTTTTCTTTCTAATTCTCTGCTTTAGATACTATTGAGACATGCTGAAAAGCCCATGATGTCATTTATCTATGACTTAACTAGACCTGTCCTCTCCAAGAGCTGCAAAGCATCATGTCTGCCAGATTGCTGACTGTCATTATCCCAGGTAGCAAAACCCTTTGCATGCACTGTCCTTGTAAAATACCAAATTTATAAAAATAATAGTAATGCTGTATTTCTGTTATTTTGACCCGTGATATCAAGACTCCTATTTTACTGGGAAAAGCTGACAACAGCAAAAGACAGTAGATTGACAGTAGAATGGCAGTAGATTGAATAGAACAACATTATAATTGATTTACCCATGTTAAGACGCTTCATTCTATTTCAGGTGCAGATTCTGTGAGGCAGTTCATACAGGGAATAAAAGAATTTATATCTCCTATATAGTTGCTAGAAGTTCAGGACACCTGCAGCAGGCAGAGATACAGACACTGAGTTCGCAGACTATGTCCTTATTTCTCTTGAAAGGAACAAACCAGTATCAGCTACCATTTTGTTCTCTTCTCCAGTCACTTCATTTCAAATAGTCCTACTTGAAAACTGCCAGTGATCTGAATTATGACAGTACAGTCTATGAAGAAAGAATTTCTTACAGGAAATCAAAATCACTTTGGCACTTCTGGGTCAAAAGCCAAGTGTTATATTCTATTGGAAAAGTTATTAGAAGTTCACACACTGCTTGCAATACCAATATCAGAGACCTCTTACCAAGAGGCCAGATTCACTCTGCACTAACCTTAAATTAGAAACAATTTCAGACATTGCAAAATAAGTGCTTTTAATTTCTGTGTAAGGTATGGATAATTTTTTTTTTTAGGGAACAGTTGATTTTTACAAAGCAATATGACAGAGGAACTTTTAGCATTAACAAGCTAAACTTAATTAAACCCCTCCTTTCAAAATAAGTTTTGTTTCAATTTACAGGTTCTTCTGTAACAGAGACTGTTTGTTTTACATACTTTCAGAAAGTTGTTCCTTCTTTACAATCTGTATATGCCCTTTACTCTGATAGGATGCATCCATGAAGTGTCCTGCGGGAGATGACTGATGTCATTGCTAGATCACAATCAATTGCTTTGAAAGTTCATGGCAGCTGAAGGAAGCTCTAAAGGACCTGGAGACTTTTGTCTTCAAGAAGAGCAAGGAAAGAATACAGGGAACTACCAACTACTTTGTCTTATTTTGAATGCTTGTAAGATGATGAGTCACCTATCAAGATTTGGTCATCAAGAGGGAGATTGCAAATAGTTAACATGGGTTGTATGGGAAGTCAGTTCTGAGCAGCCTAAAATCTTAATCACTGCAGGTGAACTCCAGTGACCCACATCAAACACTGTTTAATGTCTTCAGTAGTAATCTGGACAATGGGATGGACTCTACTTTCAACAGGTGTGATGATACAGGAGCAGCTGATAGACAAGAGGATGTGCTGCCATTCAGACTGTTCAACAAATGGGAATCTGATGAAGCAAAAGGCTAAATCCTGCACCTCGGTAGGAATAAGCTCATGTGTCAGTAGACACAACTGAGGCCAACCAGTTGATAAACAGCTTTGTAGAGAAGAACCTTGTGTGGACAACAAGCTGGTCAGAAGCCAGCTATGTGTGTTGTAATAAAGAAGCTGCATTGATGGCTGCATCAGGAGTGTCACCAGCAGGTCTCTTTTCTTAAGAGACATTTTGCCCCTAATCAGCACAAGTAAGACATCTCTGAAGTGCTGGACCCAACTCTGGGAAACCAGTACAAGAATGACGGACATACTGGAACAAGTTCAGTGACAATTAGGGGCTTGGAGCTACTGACATATATGGAACAGCAAACAAGCTTATGTTATCCAGCCTGGAGAATTAAACACTCAGGGAGTTCTTATCCATACATATAAATACCCTTTTGAAATCTGCTGAAGATGCCCAGCTGTAATCAGAGAAGTTGTACTACAGAGGTGCCCCCCACGGTCAACAATTCTGATTCTGTGTTTCAGTTACTTTTAACCACTTTAGTCACTGTTGAAGCCTTGTCTACTAAATTTGACTTATGGTTTAAGTTCCTACTTTCCAAATTCTACTTTTAGGTATGGATAATTTCCTCAATTTTTCCTCCGTTTTACTTAGACCTTCCTTTTTCAAGGGAGATCTGAGTAAAACTGATATTTTCCATGAGAATAGCAAAGTTCTGCTTCACTGCTCAGTATGGCATGTATATGTTCTGTTGCTGTTCCTAAGCAATAGGAATGTACTAACAAAAAATAGAAAACATCTGAAAATTTTTTAAGTGAACACATTTCCTTTCTTAATATTTTTAAATTTATCCCAACTAATTATTATTATTAATTTTAGAATTTAAACAAAAGCTAATATTTGTTGTGACTTTAAAAATTATGTATTTATAGAAAAAGTATGTGATGATGGAACTAGTAGGTAAATAACAACCAGTGAGACTACATTCTTACATAACAAACATGACATTGCCATTGATTTTTCAAATTGATTTGTTGAACTGCAAAATTGATTTCTGTGAATAGGAAAAATGAGTCAGTTGACACATTTCCCCTTGACCAGCCATTTATATCTTCAGTTATCAAGAGATTTTTGATCTGGAAGCTCAAAGTCTCCAAAATGTTCATTTTCCATTTGTACCCAGTAAGTACACACATAAAACAGGTCTTAAAAATATGTCTATATTATGGATTACCTTTATTTGATGCTTTTCACACAGAGTTTTCACTTGTTTTTCCAGTATGTCTGGGTGACAGAATGCATCCCAGTCATAAGCCATCAGCTAGAAGCAATTATGTTTGAAGCCATACTAAGTCTCACACAGTAACACAGTAGTGCGACTGGATGTTTTCTGATCTAAGACCTGACAACCGAGGTCTTCCACAACATCACAGCTGACTCATATCCGGCCATTCAGGCACATCATTCTGCAATAGACCAAGTAGATCTTGCAGTGTGCAGGCAGTAAATGACAAATGAGTGACGCAGTATCACAAACAATTGCCATACAGCAGCAATGTCTGGGGAAGCAAGATTTGATTCTGCTTGCAAAATCCAGTGAGCTTTAATACAGCCAGAAGCACTCACATGGAAACATCAAAGAGCTACTGCAAAATAGCGCTATTTATTTTTGTATCTTTCAGATTGTGTTCACCTGCAAGATGGCTAGGATGGGATATGAAACTCCCCACGGTAGTTTGTTTATGTCAAACAGATCTCTTACTATGTCTTGTGGATAGCAGCAGGTGAGAAAGCAGTCTGTGGTCCAGGAAAGGATGCCTGTGCTGCAAGTCAGTTCAGGGAAGGGTTTCAGTCAATGTGTGTTCCCTCAGAGCAAGATTCCCTAAGGAAAGTGAGTAGATCAGATTAAATAAAGCAGGCATATAGAGGAAATGAGCTGGTGCATGAAGCAGTAAGAGATCCCCTTTCTTACCACCACAAAAAA
Source organism: Turnix velox (assembly GCA_013400935.1). Taxonomy (NCBI): domain Eukaryota; kingdom Metazoa; phylum Chordata; class Aves; order Charadriiformes; family Turnicidae; genus Turnix; species Turnix velox. Next base: position 49,240 of record VZTY01002652.1, on the reverse strand, counting down.
AAAAACACAGAAGAAAAATGAGAGAAAAGTAAATTTAGATAAATCACTTTATAACACTTGCATGAAGCATTACGTTTGGTTCAAACCCTGGTGAAAGTCTTTAGGAAAGCATGGTAACACTGTATGGTCAGGTTGTTCAGAAAGTATGGGAGCAACTGTTCTGCAGACAAACAATTAAAAATAAAGGTGGAAGAACTGATTAAAAGATCTCTAGACAGTTGTAGTAATTAAACTAGCAAAGTAGACATCCAGAAAAGCAGGCATTTAAATTAAAATATGGGGTTTGGGTGGTTTTTTGCCTTTTTTCCAGTTTATTCAGATATCAATACTCTGGTAGTCTGGAGAATTTTTAAATTACCCACAAAGTTTGTACATGTTGCATTAGTGCATTTATGCCATAGGTGATTGTTGTGGTTCAAGCTGAAATACATGTCTCCACAAATTCCAGAAATCTTCTACTTTTAGCTCTCTTCTTGTTACTAGCCTATTCTTACCATTCTCCTGGGAGCACAAAGAAATTGACAACAATATGCATGCTTAATTTTGTAAGTAAATTGTGGTAAGCTATAGAAGAGCTCCAAGAACCATGATAAATCACTAGATAATGATTTCTGTATTTATTAATGTGATAAAACAAAATAATATGTTTGGCTTTAAATGGACATCTAATTTTGTGAAATTGAATGCAGCTGTCCTGTGCAGGTTTGGACTGGATGTTAGGAAAAACTTCTTCAACTGAAATGGTTGTCAAGCATTGGAATATGCTGCCTGAGGAAGTGATTAAGTCACTATCTCTGGTGGTATTTAAGGAGCTTGGAGATGCGATGCTGAGGGTTGTGGCTTAGTGGTGCAGGTGGCAGGGCTGGGTTAACAGTTGGACTGTATGACCTTAAAGGTGTTGTTTATCCAAAATGATCCTATGAGTCTACAAATCAATTTGTATTTGCTTGAAAGCAAAGAAAACAGGAATACAAACCAGATTCTGTAAGCTTGCATGCTTTTCCAATGCATAGATGTTATTACTTTATCTTATCTGTAATTAATTTCTTGAAGAAATTAATTCTGTTATGATAGTTTTAGGTATTTTTTTCCTGTGAAGGAGTGATTTTGTTTGGTCTCATCTTTATTGCCAAAACTGAGTTCACTGGAACACACTATTACTTCCTTAAATGAGTCTGTCTGCATTATTAACAGCAATATCTTAAACCGAGACACCCTAAGCTACATGGGTCCTTAACTAAATATCTTGCCACAAGAAGCTTTGATTAGTATTTTATATTTAAAAAGCTCTTAATGAGGCCTCTTTGGCAGAAGGTGTCTTTAAATTTGTACCCTTGACAAATACCCCCATAATGTTAACTGCAGTAGGAGAATGAAAAGAAATGTCTAAAATGTTAAGCATGAAAACTTTGTGCTATGCATGGTAGAAATCATGTAAAACAATTAATGTTTACTGAGCATTTACAAGCAACATTATGTCTTCTACCTAGTCACTAAAACCAGTATTTCTGATTTAAAAAGTGCTGCATTTCAGACCAGTAGTACCATTGAGATGAAGGCATAAAGTTTCTACCCTAGATGCATTTGAACGCTAAAAAAATTCTTCCATTGCATGAGGCAGAAAAGTGTCCTTTCTTTCATCTGCCTTCCAAATAATTTGGATTAAGAAATAATATAGACCTAGAATGAAAGGAAAAATTTTGTAATAATAAAAAAATAGCTTTTATGAATTGACAATATTTAAATGAGCTGAATTTTACAGTGTTTGTGGTTTGCATTTTACAGTCTTTGTCTGTAATACCCTATTCAACACACAAGAGAAGCATTTAAATGCAAAGGACTGAAGCAAGAATATGAACCACAACTGCAACATGTCCATTGAAAGACTAGAAGGAAAATATTTTGGTTTGAACAGAATATACAGTAATGAAAAATGCATTAACACCTTAATAAATTACTGGAAAGGGAATACATGAATTAGATTGCTCTGAAGATGATGCATTTACAATGTCATTACTGAACTTCGCTGCTTAAATTGGCACTGGGGTGATGACTAGATGTGTAATTCATTTTGTGGATTTCGGTGCTTCAATTTAAGTTTACCATGCATGAAGATAAAATTTTATCTTTTTTCTGCCAATAAAGTTCATCTGGAAAGAATCCTCAACTGGCAGTAGGCAGCATTATGTCTAGAGTCTCTTTAATGTATTTTTCTAGGAAACAGCAGCCTTTGTTCCATACAGAACACTATATCCCAACCAGTGGATACTATGCAGGATAAATTAACCAATGTCATATTTTCCCTTATTTATCCTTATCCATTTATGCAGTTTTAGGGCAGAAGACTTCCTGATATGGGGACAAAAGTGCTAGTGCTATTTTTTACAGATGTATTGAGTACAAACATTGAGTAAGCAGGCTTTTTCTTTATGCTAGAAGTTTCCCTAAAGAAATATTCGCTGTGAAATCAGACACAGGAATGAGGTTAACACCACACTAGTAATTTCTTTTTTAACATCATAATTGACCTTCAGAAAGAGCAATCAGTTTCTGTATGCTTTGAGCCTGGAAACCTGGACATGTCATCAGGTTGAGACTGGATTAATTGTTAAGTAATAAACAAATAAAATGAGGAGCGGAAGAAATTATTCTTATAACTGGCATGTCATACATGAAAAAACATCTTCCTAGAGCTGTGGCAAACAGTTCACCAGTACTCTAAATAACATTGTTTGCTTCTAACAAGAGAAAAAGTATAAAAGAGAAGGCAGCAATAAAAGCTTAATTTGACTTTCATACCATTATTTTGCATTATGTTCCTATTAGTTCTGTAATATGCATCAGTTAGTAATTCAGAACAGATGAAGAAAAAATCTAGGAAATTTTATGCAACCACCAAAAAAATTAATCTGACCCAATTTTTTATTCAAGAAGAAAATTTAGTAACGCCATCAAAGAAATGGAAAACAAAGCACATTCCTTAAGCAATTACTTTAGTGAGACTGAATTTCTGCAAAACTAAAAGAAATGCTATTTGTGCTTATTTTGTTAATAATACCCCCATAATGCCAAAACCTGTGGTCTTGTAATGCCCCTCATGATTATTATAAGAGGCCATATATGTGTAAAAATATTTATTTATGCCTGAATACACCTAAAGCATGAATTCTTTTTTAAAGCAAAACAACAGGAAAACATTAGGCTTCAATTTTTAATTTGTCACCTTATTTCTGTGACACCAGTATGCATACATTTTCAGTTTGCAGTTGACAGTTCTAATGATGTAAAAGCTATTTGAAAACCAGCAGGAAACAGAACTATGTAAAGAAGAATAGGGCAATGGTAAGATGACATGGTTCATTCTGTAACACAATACCTGCTGACAACTCAACATATTTTATATATATATATACATATTTGAAGATGGTTTCTGTGGTATAATCAGTTAAACCAGATGGATTTAGAAATTTATTAATTGCAGAATACTTCAAGAAAATCTAGTAGTATGAAGATGCTGGTGCAGATTTACTTCAAAAGAAACATTATTGCTTGAAAGATTTTGGAATAAAGTACAAAAATTCAAACCAACTGTATCTTGTGCAGCACAATCTGTCTAAATTTGCAGACAGTATAAAACATCACTATCTGAAAATTACCTGCAGTTTTGACTGAGTTTTTTCTAAGGTGCAGTCCATACAGAAGAGAAAAAGAGGAAGTTCTGAACTGTAGGAGAACTTGGCAGTACAATTGGGTCAGATCAGTTGATAGCACAGCAGCTGTGCAAGAAGTCTCTTACTCTCAGCATATGAATCAAGAAAGCCATTTAATCTACCAACCACTTTATATAACAACTTGAAAGCCTTCAAAAAATTGTAAATCTTTCTTTTTCTTTAAAGACTGACAAGTCTGCTCCTTTGCTACTAAAGCAAATGTAGGCTGAGCAGTTGAAGTTTCATGGTTTTTTAACAAGATCTGGAAAATTATCTGTAAGCAAAAATGCAATGCTATTTTGTGATAAATTTAAATATTTCAGATATAAATTAATGAAAAAATGTTACTGTCACATAAGACAAAGGTGTCAGGAAAGCCATTTCAGGTATTCGGAATACTAGATTTAATTTTCTAGTTTCATAGCTGATGTTCTAAGAAAAACACAAGCCGGTGTAATGCTCATATTCATGACTGTACAAACAAGCACCAAATTATACACAGAAAGCTGCTAAGCCTTTGACCAGTTTTGTCCTCCTTTATGGCCATGAGAGTTCAGTTCTTTAAAGACATACTGTCTAGTTTCTTAAGAAATGGACTTAAGGATAGTAGCCATTTGTCTTAACACTGATGACTAGAGAAATTGTATACATGCGGAATATCTACAAGGGGCTGACAGCTAGGAGTTGGACTTAAGGATTTCTGCACCTCTGGTATGGTAGCTGTAGGCTAGAACCACCTATAATTATTTTATATGCATATGTTTAAAACAATGACAGCTCTTCCCTTGATGTTCTACCCATCAATCAGCATATTTATGTAGCCAGGATGCTGCCTGATTCTCTTACATCAAGACTACTATTGGTAGAGCTAAGTAGTGGCACTTATTCTTACCTGCATTCAAAAGGCACTTGCTCAACTGGCTGTGTCTGACAGATGCCTAGACAGTAAGTGTCCCTGACAGTTCACCAAAAACATTACATCACTTAAAATCCAGTGCTTGCTGTCAGTGACTGAGTCACCATATGCATGCATCTTTGTTCAACTTTTATACTACCTTAATAAAGTCTGACTTATAATTCTTGTCAGACAGCATCACCATTCAAGCCACAACTATTAGTGGTATTGCTCCTGAGCCCAGACGTGACCTGAATGCAGTGAATGCTCCTCTGATATGACCACATAAGAAGCTTAGGCGAGACCCAACTGTGTTACTGGTCATATGGGAAAAACAGACAAAAGTAGCTGTTGTCCCCCTGAGAAATTTTGTTTGAGAGAAATTTGAGTACAGAAAATCTCTCTTACTGCCTGCAGACTACAGGGATTCTGGCCAGCTCTGCAGGGTCAAGCACCTGAGCCATGACTCTCAGAAGAGGAGAGTCCCTGAATCAGCTACTTTAACTTTGCTCCTATCCTGCCGCCTTAATTTTGCTCCTTAGCGTTAAATTATGCAATTGTAGCAACATAGAATGGTTTGCATTGTAAGGGAACTTAAAAATTATCTTGTTCAAAAAACCCTCCCATGGGCAGGGACACCTCCAACTAGACAAGATTGCTCAAAGCTCTATATAATTTGTTCTTGACACTTCCCAGGATGGGTCATGCACAACTTCCCTGAGCAACTGGTTCCAGAACCTCACCACTGTCACAGCAACGAATTTCTTTCTAATATATAATCTGAATCTCCTTCCTTTCAGATTAAAACTCATGCCCCTCATCCTATTGCTACACTCCCATTTATCTTAGATGGTTATTTCCCCATTTATGTGCTTCACTATTCCTTGATTTATAATGACAAAACAGGAATTACTCTTTGAATTATTTCCTGAAGACCACTCCTTCCTCAGACTATAGAAGAAATTCAAGAGATCTATACAGTGAACTCATTCTTAAAGATCAACATAATCTGGAATCATACAGACCCAGAAATTTTTCTTCCAAAAATGAATTATTTTCATAAACTCATCATGAATGAGTTTACTTTATAAGTAACAGTAGGTGATTCGACCAAAACCTTTCTAACAATTTAAAGACACAAAAAGTGTGGTTTTTCTCCCTGCTTTCTAATTTGTGTCCCCATGTCTAAAGTTTAGCAATAGCATATAGTCAAGTTTGAAGCATCTGTGTGTTTCCAGTCAATCTGAAACACAAAGGGCTCCAAAATTCATTGGGTATTAATCTCATAAAATGTCATTGCCATATTAAAGTTGCTTAGCTTTTATTCCCTAAACTTCTGAGAATTGAAGTGTTACTGTGTGAATTTGTAAGAGTACTAAAAAGTCACAGCTGCAACTGGATTTTTTAAAGAAGTTTTTATATTTGCAAACTGAGTGATTATTGTAAGTACTGTATTTTCATGTTACTAACCTACAGGTTATCTGTCAAAAAAATTGAATTCTGTAGTACAGAAGGTTATACATATGAATGAGTAGCACAAGACAAATTCTATTTAATAGAGCATTTTCCCTGGCATTAACCAGAGTTCATTGCTCTCTCCCTTCCCTGCACACAGCAGAGTCCCTTGTCTCTCTGCAGCTCAAGTGAAGTTAATGGCAATGGACACTTTGTTACACATTGTGGGTATTTGAGAATATGGTTCATCAGTGCTCTTTTCAAGGACCACTACTTGTTATGTGAGTGAGGCTACATGATGGATGGATACTGTGTGTGAAAATATGGTCTAGCCTTAACACTTGATTTCTAATATTTCCTGAATAATACTCTGGTCTTTAGTGAATCACTCACTCCATGAATTTCTGAAGATTAACTCTGTTTTATTGTCAGAAATGGTCTGTATCAATTCCTTTTAGATTAGACTGTTCCTTTCCCAAGATGTTTACAAACTAAACTGCAGGCACAAGAAATGCAGGGCAAAGTGCATGAAAGTGATCAGGATAGCATACTTTGTGGTTACTACTTATAGAGGAATCTATACAAATATTCAGCTCGTTTGGGTATGTGAATCTTATAAATGTCCTCACATTTAGCATTTCAGTATCAAGATAATCAATAATAAGCCTACAGTCTCTGATGGTGTAAACATCATCAATTATTTGATCCACCAACTGAGCAGGCATTTTAAAATGAATTTTACACTATAGTGCTTTTCTCCCTGAATTCTCATACACTACTTATGTCAAGTTGGACTATATTTACGCAAACTCAGTTTTGTCGCATGAAATATAGTGATATCCCCTTTCCTCTAGGCATTCTGAAGTGCAAATTTTCTTTGAACTAATTATTTTAACTCAGTCACTATAATCAAATTCAACTGACTATCATAATTTATTTTAAGGATTATTCCTGTTAATGTATTCCTACCATAGCAAGTAACCCTGGTGGATAGTTCTTAAATGTTTCAAATGTCAATTTTAAATGCTCTACTATGCTATATTGAAAGTCTGACAACAATCCACAAATTCCCTCTGCTCTTATTCAGTGTACTAAATGCCAGAGAGGGATTTCTTTAAAGATTTTCTAAATGTTTTGTCAAAGAACTGCCTAGGTCACTTTCAGACATGTTGCTCCAATACTTTTCCACCAGAAATAAATAAATAAAATGAAGAACAATTACATATCTCCTTCAGTTATATTTCAAAATGTGTAGTGATACTTCTCTTAAAAGAGAAATATTATAGGAGAGGATTCTCCAATCACTTTAGAGAAAAAATAGCCAATCAATCAAGAATGTCATAGCGCTACTTCTTTCAGTTACAGTAAATATGAGTAATTTTCAAATACATAGGATAGGGCAAAGGGAATAGTAAGACAGAATACTTTGAAAAATCTCCTGTCAGATAATATTTCTTCATATATGAAATTAGAAAACACCTTTTAATCTAAATTAATTGCATTAAGCCCCTTTAACAAATCGTTATCCAAAAAATGTAATTCAAATCTATATTTGAATCTTTAGGAACAGGAGCCATTTAGTAAAACCATTCCGCAATGGCAAATTCTTATATGTGGAAGTACTGAACAGGAGAGATTTATTGCAGATTCAGTGAATCTAGAGGTACTTTTTCAACGTCTAACCTTTGAAGGTTCAAGATTCTATTGAACTGTACATCCAGTTGAATGAAGGTCCAGGTGAAAAATTTTAGGAAAATAAGTTTCAAAATGTGTCATTCATATAAAGGATATCAGGTATGAGTGCGGAATTTTACACCATGTGAAACTCCAACTTCAGACTGATTTACAATAGTCTCATACAATTTAAAATTTCCATATGTCATCTATTTTAATATCACTTTCATAATTTCAGCTGACACTGTGTCAAAGCCACTATAAACAGAGCCAAGGTTATACCTGAAAATTAGTAAGATTTCCAAAATCCTGACTAGCTTCTCATACTGTGAAATTTCTACTCTCTGGTTACAGCTTGGAAAATTTTAAAAACCACCTTGAAACACAACATGTAATTGAGAGTAGAGAGAGATTTCATTAATAATTGTAAGCTCAGTTGTTTTTCATCTCATTTTCTCAGGGGAAAGCAGTTAAGGCAGGCAAGTTCTGTCTTTCTGTCAGCACTTTCCTCTTCATTTCATTAGAAATTTCGCAAACCTCAATTTACCTCAACAAAGAAACAGAGGTTTTAAAACCTGTTATATTCCTTCAAGTTTCTCTACTTTCAATAAAACAGAGGACTCTATAGGGCAAGTTCCTGCCTAGACAACAGAGAATCTACATAAAGTAGAGTTCCTCTTCTCCTAAATGTGGCAATAGTTTCAATAAGCACATCCAGGAAATTAAGTCTCTGTTTCTGCTGCTCCCTTTCTTATTAACCTACCTCTTGTAGGGCAAAGGAAAATTAAACAGAGGGTATCAGTGGAGATTTTTGAATTCCCAGATCACTGATCTATATCAAATATAGAGAAGAAAAGGAAAAGAAAAAAGCTATTTGTGGAGAGAATCGTAATTACCTACCCTATAGGGTATGGTAGGTATGTCTGAATATAGCACAGGGAAATAGTTTGTGGTGTTCTCTGATGAATCTGTACAGTAGATGTGGCCAATGTAAGCAATATGCTCCACTGTTGGAACAGGTTAATGAAAGATTGATCCATATCCCATCTGATTCCACACAAAAGAAAAATTAAAGCAACTGGCTTCTGTTACTGACTGACCCAGAATTAGACAGTTTTATTAGAATAAAAAAATCCATCCCAGTGAATACAGAAGAAATTTAAATAATTATTTCATCCTCTAAGGCAGATCACTTTTTGATTCGTATAACATTAACAATAAAAGATGGGATTTTTTTATTTTTAGTTCTTAATTTCACCTTATTTCACACTTTTAAGAAGCACTGTTACAGGTCTGGTACTCAGTTCTATAATTGCTGCAAAATATTAAATATTAATGCGTCAATTGGCATGAGCAGTAAATGATAAATTACCAGTTTGGTGTATTAGTGAAATCTGGAACAATATATTGAAAACACAACCTAAGTATTTCTACAGCATTTGATTAAAATTAATTCTGAGTACACTAACAGTATAATAACATTTAGTGTCAATCATTTTAAAAGTATTCTGTGTCACTTGGGAGGAAAGCTATTATCAGGTTTAGGAATTAGCAGAAGTGTCAGGCAAAAAAGTAGCCTGTCATACTGCTGCTAATACTGATTAAAATCTAAGACATCTTCCCCTTTTAGATACAACTTAATGGCACCCAGAGGCTGAAACTTGTGCATTTGAGACCAATGAAATCTGCAGACTCTGATGATAGTGTAATTGGATCCTGCAATTTTACCCTTTCATTTAGTCAATTTCATTACCTTTACTATATTGCCATGATCCTTTCCTTTCTTTACTCTAGTAAATTCATGGACTTAATACCTCTGCTTTATGTTTCAGATTCAAGGAAGTTCTCTTAATATCATAGGCTATGGCATGTCCTCCAAGCCAGTCTCCTCTCTGCTTTACTAACAACTCATCAAGGTCTCCATTTAACTGTGCTGTTCCTTCGAAATTTCTTTTCTTCTTTGCATGTACACAGCCTGTTCACTTATATTTGAATGCTGCTCTCTTCACCATGACACCTGTATCACAGCACTCATCAGCTGATGGGATCACAACAGGTTGACATTCAGTGTGACAGACTCCTGGCAGTTTTCCAAAATAATCTGAAATGTATTTTAAAATTATCTTTGGATATTTCTTATGAGGCTTTTGAAGACAATGAGGAGTTACTGAAACAAATTTCTGTGAATCTGGTGAGGAATAAATTTGTTCATATAGTTCCTACTCATCTATCAAATTGCAACCTTGATAATGTTACTTTTATTTTTCCCATGCACCATTGGCCTTTTTCTCCTACATGCCTTACCAAAGATGCATCAGAAGGAAAACATCTTCAGAATTTTTTGTTTACTCCCATTGCACTCATTCTTTTCTTTTTCTTATTATCATATGCTAATTTGTTTGAAGGCCATTAAAAAATGATCAATTTTAAAAGCTACTATTGCTTTTTAGAGAGTATTGCAGATAGAATCAGAGAAATCTAATACATCTCAAGCGGCAAACATACATTTTAATCTCTTACTGCAAATCATGAAAGCTGTCATAGAAAGTAGGACACAATGATTAAAGCTTTGCTGATACAGAGCACCTTTGCCATTTAAGAAAATTTTAACAATATATTGTTAAGGCTTGTTTTTTCCTTTCCATTTTACTGTGTTACACTATATATTCCTCTCAATTAACTCCTTTAATTTCTGTTCTTTCTTAGTTTAGACTTACTCAATTTTAGAATCCATCTTGGTAAATCTTGAGGGCTTTTGGCTGGATTTTATTTTTGCTATTACATCAGTTTAAATTTGCTTGTTTAGGAGACCGAGGGCTTTGTTGTTGGAGTTTGTTGTGTGTGTTTGTGCATGTCTAGCATAGAGAAAAGTATGACATTTGCTATCATTATGACATGCAGCGCAAGTTTATCTTACAATAAATGAACCCAGTTCTTGTATCAGTAATGATATTCTGTCATCACTTCCTGCTTCTTTCTGGAAACTAAAATGCTAGAGATAATTTTTCAGGAGAAATTTTCAAAGAGGAGAAAGTGAGAACATTTGTAATCCTCTTTATCCACCCCCTTTCCCTTCATCCTTCATCATATTCTAATTCTTATACGTAACTTTTACAACCGAAGTTTAGAAAATTAAACCACTTCCTGATTAATTCTGTAATGATTTGAAATAGAATTTTTAGACAGTACAATTGAGTGCCTCCCCAACAAGTTTGCCAATGACACCAAGAGTGGAGAGGTCAACACAATTGTGGACAGGATCTCATCCAGAGGGATATGAACAGGCTGTAGAGGTGGGCCCATGCAAACCTCATGAGGTTCAACAAGGACAAGTGCAAGGTGCTGCACTTGAGTCAGGCTAATCCTCATTACCAATACAGACTGGGAGGCGATATGATAGAGGGCAGCTCTGTTACATGGGCAAATTCTACGATTGGTCACATGTTACATCATCAATGTCGAACCCTCCCCTTGCGGTTTCTCTCTTTTCTCCTTCCGGCACAGTTGACCACGAGCTCCTTGTTCTCTAGTTCTCAGCACTCCCCCAGGCCTCCAAGGACATACACGATCGTCAAGGTCGTCACGCGGCTATGGCTCCTCGATCGCTGTCTTTGTCTTGCTCCGAGAACTTGATGGCAGTCGTTAACTCCCTAGCCTGTGCCCATCCCCCAACACTAGACTATTGAACTCAGTAGTGTTGGTTGTTCCACTTTTAGTTGAATAATATTTATCACAGGTAAATATCTATTATTTAAAAATTTGCTCTTATCTACTTGTTCCCATTGCCATTTACCACCACATCCTTCTCTCCTTCTTTATTCTTTCCTCTCTTCCTTCCTCTCCCACAGTATTTCTATAGTGTTCATATATTCAGAAGAAGTGGTCATAAAGCTCCCAAGGCTTAATGCATATTTTAAAAAGTTTCTGATTTGAAGCAATAACCGATACACAAAGGAGGTAAACTCCAGTGTTTGATAATAGGAATTTAAATCTAGATGATTAAAATACACATAATTGTGCATCAGTTGTTAACTTACATAATTATTGTTACATAGAAGATTTATGATAATGCATTTTCCCACATCCAATAACTGAATATATTTATTTCCAAATATTGTATTTTTAAATTATATTTTTATTGCTTCATTCATTCATCCACCAGCATACTTTGCCCCAAATTGCTCTTTGTTGAGAATCTCATATTCTACTTATATTGAGATTGTGCTGTTTACATTTAAACAACCTAACATTATCAATCTCTTTACTAAGTGAACTGTATTTGCATTGACTTAGTCATTTTGCAGTATACAGAACCAGAATATTAGCTCTGGGAACCTTAAAATAACCCTCCAACCATCAAAGTAAACCTCTCATGTTATTTTGAAAAGCTATGCATTTCTTTATCTGCAGGAAAAGTTATACCATTTTGCTTGCCTGGAGTTACACTCTGATCCTATTAGAACTGGCCTCAAGTGAGCTTGCTATTTTCTTGGGATTCCACAATGAAATAGAGAAGTCTTTCAGCAGCAGTCAGCCTCATGTATGAACCTGTAATAAATGTTTGGAAGTTATACAAAGCTTAGAGGAGCAGGAAGGAATTCTGAGTCAAGGTCTAAAAATAACAGGTGAGTCCAGCTAAAGTATTTGAAGCAAATGCGTCAGAAATTTGAAGATCACTCAGTTTCAACATGAAACCTCACTAGACAAGAGGGGAAGGATCATGCAGCAGTGGAAAGAGGGAAAGCCAGGGCTGAGAACTGACAAGTAGAAGCTATAAAATGAACTTTGAACATCAGATGCATGTAAAGGTAATAAATAAGTTAAGAAATTGTATTTGTCTCTCCCTAGTCAATAAAAGCACAAAAGTAAGAAGCTAGTACACAGAATACAGCATGTACAAAGTTTCAGTGTCAAGATACTCCTGTGAGCATCCTTAATAACTGTGAAAATAGTTTTGACAGTTATTGGGCCAAGCTGTTAATCCAGAGTTATAAGACTGATCGGAACAAAAAATCAACCTACATTGTACTTCATAAAGAACAGGTTATTCCGTTTTCTTTGCACTAGGAGATGGAATAAATAAGTTCTGAGGGCAGAGAAAAGATGGAGTGAGGACTACAAACCTTTTTCAGTGAGGTCAGCAACAGAAAAATCTCACTGACATATACTCAAAAAGAGCTATAAGAGTTGTATTACCCATGGGTGAAAAAAAACAAAAAAACCCCAAAAGATAGGAAAAGCAAAAAAAAAAAGTAACATTACACTAGCTTGTTGGAGGTTCTTATTTTAATTAGAATATGCATAGGACTATTTAAAAAATACCCAGAAGGAAGAAAACATACAAATAAAGCATAGAAAGTCAGTCCTTAGATAAATCATGCATAGTAAGAAAGATAATCAGGGAATTGTCTTTTCAGGAAACTCTTATTTTTTATCTTCTACTTTTTTTGTTGTTTAACAGGATAAGAAGCAAATACTTATGATGACAGGGAAATAAATGGATAGCACAAGCTGTAATACACTGAATGATATCAGGCAAATGAGAACAGAGGCATGCTGTTTAATTTAATGACTTAAAAAGTAAAACACATATTTTGAGTAAATGTTTGTTCTGCAGCACATTGTCACTTGCTTTAATCATCTTACATTTCCATAATAGAATCCTGAACTGAGATTCAGGATGTTGAAACCATCAGCATCTGAACAGACAGCCTTACTTTCCAGTTGATGAAGAAGCAATAGATAGTTCAAAAGAATGAGTTTATTGACTTATTCTGAAGTTTACATTAGGGTGAGATAAAATCCCAATGCTGCCTACTTCAATTGACAACAAAGGTAGCATAACTTCACTATAAGTTGGTCTTTCAAATGTTTCAGGTTACATGAAGTCCATCTTTCAGTTTTGTATCCTTGCTGTGAACAGAACCATATCTATTTGTTCATGAACTTTAGCGCATACATTATGTTCTGTTACTCTTCTATTTAAAAGTTTCTTTTTTAATAAATAATTTTATTGATCTGTCATTCATGAAGAATAATTTTTAGGCCTCAGAATAACATAGCTGTATGAATTGATGTCTCTTTTTTTTTTGAAGTACAGAGTATACATCCCATAAAGAAAACTGGATATCTGTATGTGGAAGGAAAGATAGACTTGCAAAGACGTTTCTATCAACTATTTTCCACTTTATATGCAAAAGCTGGCTACACATATCAAAGTGAGTGCATTAATTGAAGCACAAAAATTTGCCCGCAGAGACTGCTACTTACAATCGACTTACATTTATCAGAACTGATTTGAAATTTACTTTTACTTCCTTTCATTTTCTTTAGGTTTTAATTGACCATATGAACAGTAGCTTGAAGTTGTGATTGATTACTTACATAGATTAGCCACTGCAATAATCAATAAAATAAGGAAAGGGCATTGTAATTTCATGGTTGCCACTGTGGGCTTTACTATTTAAGAAGAGTGATTTTTCAAAGGAAGATCCAAGTTTCACATTAGGAGTCTTTCTCATAAAAACTAAAGCAGTAACTGTCAGTGCCACTTTTGAAAACCACAACATACCCTATATGTAATTGTGAAATAGTTAGCTGGCTGTCAGTATTTTTGTGTCTGTATGTAAATTTACTTTCGTATTATGTTTGTTTTGTATTAGGAAAGCATTAAAATCTTGACAGTTATAAGGTACAAATTCACTTCCATTTAATTTTAACTCTCTAAGGCAGAATTTCTTTTAACATGCTTGAAAAACACCTTTTTAAAGGGGACCAATATCATCCCTGGAAATATTTTATATTATCCCCACATAAACTATAAGCAACTACACTTTTGAAATAGTATTTCACTTCCTATGACCCTTTGAAATATTATGCATACGATCTGAAAATCTATAACGTGAAGGGTGAACAAAATTTCATCTGAGGTTTGCCTAGATTGATGCAGGGAAACAAAGTCTTTTAAGGTCATCATGACTTCTTGCCTGTGATTCTACCAAAAGGCGAGAGACTTACAAATGGTATTACTTGAACAAGAGTGTAGGCCCAAAATATTAACAAAAAACTTTCATCAGAGCCCAGCCTAATACCCGAGGCTAACACTTGCAACTATATTGTTACCAACATTACATGCGACTTTATATCAGTATATGGCAAAAGTCTGCCTTGTCCCATCATCTGGTCCCAGAGCCTGGTTACAGCAATGAGAGTTTCTGGAAATAGTATCTGTATCCCAGCAGATACACTCACACCCTCAGGTTCCCAGTTTATCCAAAGCAATGCAGCTGCTGCTTGAGGAAACAGTTCCATCTCCACTTACATTACTCACAATCTGTATTAGGCATTCCAATTAATAATTCTTTACACTAACATATCTCCTTTGATATAGGTTCTGAGTGTGATTTATATACATTTATTGATGTGTCATCATGCTAGATTCTCAATATGGGCAAGTATTACATCTCTTAAACAATATAGGAATAATAGTGGCTTCAGTCTTCTATTTCTGTTGGAACAAAATCTGACAACTGGAAAAAAATTGAGATAAATTTTACTTTTTAACCCTAATAAAATTGGAATTCATGGGTGTAAATTGAAATCACAATCTTGTGACCATCTTTTTTGCCCCCAAAATTAATGTGGATGAGAGGAATAAATACAAGATTCTGAAAGTGATTACAAGTAATAATCTAATTATGACCATTGTCTGAGACTGTAATCTCATGTATAATAAAATCCATTTTAAAAATAATTATTATAAAGAATATTTAGGGATATACTGAGACAGTTAAGTGCAAATAATCTTTTTCAGACTACTGAAAAATACAGCTGGCAGTATGTATGAATGAAATGATTATGTGATAATTTTCTAGTTAGATCCTAGTCCTCAAAACAGCAAAGACACAATACAGACTTCTTTTCTAACCTGGAGATTATTTCACTATTAAATAAATTACCATACACTTTGAAATTACTAGAGGTTGGTGCAGTATTTACAGCAAATGAACATGACATTCTTGCAAAGTGGTTCAGTATTGTAGATTTTTTGGATGTAATTGGGTCTTCTGAAATTTCTTATAAATTGAACAGTATAACCACAAATGAAAATGGTGCTATGACATTCATCTGCATCTCCAGAGACCTAAATCACTGCCAATCATCCGTTCTGGTACAAACACTTTAGTTTCACCAATGCAGGTGCTGAAACTAAGGTTACAAATATCATTATGGGTTCTGCTGTCCTGCAGATGCTGACAGTCTATCACTCACCTTAAGTCTCCTCTGGCAATATAACCTTTACACTTTCTGAAGCTACTCATATAAGACAGCTTTTCTCTTTGCAGAGGAAATCTGCAGGGTTTTGTGTAAGTAGCATTCATGATTTTTCTTTGCGTAGAATTTCTTCCAGGACCATGCTATTGTCTGCTAGATCCAAAAATTCATTTTGAAACAGTACATTTTCCAGAATTTACAGAAGATGTATTGCTCCAGAGACTTAATCTGTTCACCTCCCTGGTTAAAATAATGTAGTCTGAACTTCTAAACATAATCTTTCTTCTATTCCTTATAATAATTTAAAAGTTTGTTTCCTCCATTGAATCCTCTGATCTTAGGATATGAAATTGGATCTTCTTTTACTGGCAGGTACATTCAGCTTCCACCTGAGCCAGGAAAACAAAGTGAGACTGAAGACCAAAGTAAGAAAGACTTTACACCTAGTATGATAATTTTTAAAAGCCATGAACTTCTCTTCAGTTCTTCATTCAGCCAGATTAACATGACTTCAACATATCAAGATTTTCTTTAGTAACACTGCTCAATAACTGAATGCAAACTGTCCAGTGAGTCAGCAAAGTATCACTCTTCATTCTGTTAGTGAGTTTTCTTTTAATAGGCAGAAAAGCTTCATGACTGACAGAGAATACACCGAAGTTATGAAAAAATGTTTTGTCATTATAAGCTGTTTAATGGCTCTACTGGGAAACAAAGAAATTAACAACGCAACACAAAAAAAGCATAATGTAGCAAACTTGGTACCACAATATTGTATATTAGTGATTTATTCCCACCCTCCCTTTATCCCCCCCACCCAAAAAAATAATTTATTCTCTCATTGGCACATAGATACCCTTAGTGTGCATAGTACTTTATAAGACTACACCTCATTTTCACAATGGAGGGCTACACAAGTTATACTACTGCAAAGAAAGTTTACCAGGAAGGAAGACAGAAAACTGGGGAATGTTGTTTACCTGGTCACTTAACTGCGCAGGTTAGAAAAAGACACAGCTTATAGGGAAACTAAAATTATACTCTATCATAAGATGCCAATATTATTCTTGATGATATTAATTTCTGGACTTTGGAAAAAAAGTCCTTGATTAATTCATTTAAAAGATATCTCATGAAAGAATCTTAATTAGATTAAATCATTATCTCAGGAAACAGTGTGCCAAATTACTCAAAGTTAATTAGGGTAGTCAGGAAATTGGCCTGTCCATCAGTTTATAGGCACCATGGGTGTCTTATCTGTGGCTATGACTTTGCCAGCAGAAACAGCATTTTTTAAAATTTATCCAAGGTCTGTGAATAATTCTATTAATAAAGAGTCTGACAAAAGCAGCAAGGAATAGTCTCCCTAGCATATTGCTTTTTTTTTACATTATGGAACCATTAAAAAATGATCAATGACATCCCAGAAAAAATGTTTTATTTAAAATAATAATTTTCCCTTATATTCAAGGAAAATGACTAATCAAATCCTTGCCCTATTAATGCTGACAGTAGCCATTAACGTGGAAGACAGTATGGAAAGTATTCAAATTCTTACTTGTTTGCAAACATTTTAACCACCTGAAATGAAGTTTCTGAATTTTAGCTTTCCTGTAGTCTAAAGCTGTTCTTTAAATAGAGCAGCACTAGTTCATTATTAAGCAATAATTAATTAATCGTGTCTCATCAGCAGTCATGCTGGTAAGTGAAATTTACTAATTTACTTTTATTTAATTAGTAAAACATCAAAGCAAAATAAGTTTATCACCAGATATTAAAAACTTAAGTAATAGAAAATTTAAAGAGACAAACAATTATGGTATAATGTTCACAACTATGTGATTAAGTCCTCCCAACAAGAAATTTACAGCTCATCTACCTGAGATATTTTTAAAAGATCATTTTTGTTACTTGACAATGAGAAAAAATGCTGCATATGATGAGTTGGAGACATCTGTCCCTGCTGTGTCCCATTCTTGCTCACCCCCAGCCTCCTCACTTTTGTGGAAGCATAAGAAGGAAAAACTGCATTGAGTCTGTGTAAGGAATACTCAGCAATAGCTAAAATATCTACATATTTCAACATTGCTTTGGTCACAAATCCAGAACATAGGCCCTTAACAGCTACTACTACACCATAAATGTAATTATCCTATACAAAACTAGTGCAATTATGTACATTCCATACTGACTCAAATGAAAAACAGGATTTTTGTGAAGCCAAGGGGCGCAGAAAAAGGGTGAGGGGGAAAAGGAAATCACCAGAAATAAAAACACATATTTTCAACCACTTCATACTTTTTATCTCAGAGGAAGAATTAATTAATTTTGAAATCCTAAATTATGTCCTCAGGTGACCTAAGCATGTTCTGCAATTAAATGTCTATTAAAATGTCATTAACAGGCAGTATCCCTTCTCACCTTTGGTCTCCTAATAGCATAGCAGACTCCACAACTCTTTAAGATTCAAATTCAAAGATTCTTCACAATTCAACCTAAAAATTCCACCATATCCATAAAAATACAGGCAAAAGAGACAAAACAG
Source organism: Turnix velox (assembly GCA_013400935.1). NCBI lineage: Eukaryota > Metazoa > Chordata > Aves > Charadriiformes > Turnicidae > Turnix > Turnix velox. The sequence continues at coordinate 30,687 of VZTY01002652.1, read as the reverse complement.
CTAAATAATCACCATCAGCAATGCTGTTGTCACAGTCAGACTACTTATTCTACTATTCATCTCAAAAAGAACCCATATATCCCTAGAAAAATTTTGCAAATCAGTTTCTCTTACAAATAAAACAGTTTCAGATGTGACTATTGAGAATGTATTTTCATATTATTAAAGATTCTTCCATTGTTTCTTTCCATTAAATAAGTTACAATTGCTTATATTTTAATGTAAGCTAATTAAAAATTGATTTAATAAATATTTCACTTGCTCATACGAGGTACTTGAAATTTTGGGGACATTTTTGGGGACTGCATAGGTAGCTTAAGCAGTACACACGCAGGGTGACACTCTATGTCTCCTCTGTCCATGCATCATTGCCCCTTCACCCAGACAGTCCAGGCATATCCTCACCCTAACATACCTTGTTCTGAGCATAATTGATCCAGATCCCAAATAGAATTCTTCTAGTGACATTTTTGTGCCATGTTTGTTTACTCCATGCTGCTTATAGCCAAGATAGTGATACCCTAGCACCAATGCTGGTGCATGCAAAAATACCACAGAATAGAAAAGTACTCTGCTAAAATCCTTGGTGTCTTCTCTAGCGCTTTCTGTTGAGCTGCTGAGGTCAGCCTTTCTAGTCATCTGCTTCTTCTTCCTTCCCTGTCTTGCTTCACATTCACTCTAAGCTGGAGAACTATGAATTTGACACATGGACTCTATGATGGTTAAGGAAGCTAAAACACAAGGCTCCTGCTTTCCTGCTAAACATTTGTCTGACCTCAGGCAAACCCCACAGAGCAT
>VZTY01002652.1:10398-29754 GCA_013400935.1 Turnix velox | reverse complement strand
CTGGGGGGAAAAATTGAAGGATTTGAGTGTTCACCATGAGGGCGGTGAGACACTGGAACAGGTTGCCCAGAGGATGGGATCCCTGGAGACATCCAAGGCCAGGCTGGATGAGCTCTGAGCAATCTGATCTGTCCCTGCCCATGGCAGGGGGTTTATCTCTCAACTAGAGAAATTAAAACAATGAAAGGATTTATAGCAACATGATTCATTGCCTGTTAGCATCTGATCTTCAATTTATGCAAATGTCATTGATGATTGATTCACTTCTGCAAAAAAATGTAAAAAGCATGTTTTGCAAAATATGTGAAAATGCAAAGTCCTATATGGCTAAAAATCGGAATTTGTACAATTAAACATGAGTTATAAAATACATAATTTTCATAAAGCAAGTATGGATCATGGCAGACAATGAAAACCTTGCATGGTTCTTCAATAAAAGCTGTGTATTACCTCTGCAACAACTAGCTATAAATCCTAAATCTAGATCACTGTGTAACAATTAAAAGCTGTCATTCTGGAATCAGAATTCTGTATTTACAGTACACTTGCCTTTTTTGTATTTTGTACTTGAGTATTTTTAAAATAAATCTTTGCCATCGTGAAATGTCTTGGTTTTCTTTCTTTTTCTTGAAAGTACTGTGAATCTAGGTGGCTAACAAGATGACTTTAGCTCTCCAGTTAGGTGCCACAGCTTTATTTGCTTTAGATAGTCGAGCAAGTATGACCTGTAAACAAGCATTCTTCAAATTCATACTTTCCCTCCTAGCTGTATTATTCCTTATCCCATGTCACAGGAAATCTTAACTATCCATATATTTAAGTGAGCGTACTAAGCACTAGCTTGTTCTTCATGTGTTCTTCAATTCATTCTAGCAGCACTAGATCAAGAATGAGCAGACCATAATGGAGTACATTGGAAAAATAGTACATCAGGACAATCCATTTTATCATATTTGCTCTCATTGCTAATCTGCTATTTAGATTGCTTTACTTCTCCTCATTTCTATTCTCCCACTTACTTGTCTCAAGTTAATTATTTCTCTGTGTATTTTGTTGAACATGACTTTGGGAGACTGGTTTATAGAGGGAGGAAGGGTTGGTCATTAATTATGTTAATTATAGTGCACTCAAAGTCTGTAAGCTCAGGCTTCTGGAGACATCTAGTGAATATTTAAATGCAGAGTATACTCATTATTGGTACTGACAATAACACTTCCACAGTAGCACTTCTGCACCTGTCTGACATAGTCAGATTTGATGTCTACCCTTTTAGAACTGCAGATCCTGAAAAAGACGTTGTGAGTATCTCAACCTACTTGAGTTAATTTTGTAAGCAGTGAGTCGACCTCTCATAATTTTGTAAGTTAGAATTATAACCAATCTTTTGTATAGTGCAATGGGATTCATAATTTAGTTCACTGAACATTGACTAGAAAATCCAGAATGCAGGCTTCATGCTTATGTTATGTATTTGACACATGTGACCTTGACTCATTTACCCTTTGTTTTTTTTTTTTCTGTGATCAGCAGAGAAAGAGCACCGTCTAACCTTGTTACTAATTATAACACCAAAGTTTATTCAGTATTTTGTATAGGCTCTTCAGTAATGATGTACACATTTTACCAATTTTTCATGTGCAGCACTGCATTTTTACTCCCATCAGCTCCTTTGTTACAGTGTATTATGGCATTAAATGTAATTTCTGAGAATTGCAGTTATCCTATGCTTAATTGACTTCAGGACACAAAATTAATCATTTCACAGACCATGTTCATTTTATTTCATTCTCTCTCTTGTGTATAATTATGTCTTCATACTGGATAGACACATGATCTACTGATAAAATTAAGAGATTAATTACTTTCTCTGATTTCTTTAAGATTAGATATGGCACTTATGGTAGGATAGCTTAATAATACCAAGTCAGATAATTACAAAGCTTTAAACTTTTAAGGCTTTTTATTCTTTGCTGCTTTAATTTTTGGATAATCAATAGACAGAGTATTTTGTCTTAATTTATAGGGTATGCTTTAAGTTACAAAAAATTTCATGGTCCCACTTTAGACGGCAAAAATACAGCATTACCTCATGAAGCACTCAGATTTACAACAATATGCATGAAGTGGAGTCAAGAGTTAGGAGTAAAAAAGTAATTATAGTTAAATAGCTTATGAATGCTAAACAATATTTTAACTTAATTACAGTATTGATGCACCTCATTGCAAGTAAAAAAGATAATTTGAAAAAGAGGAGTTCAGACAACAAATTCTATGTACTTCACCTCTCTTTTTCAACCCTCACTCAACTGCTTCATTTACAGAAGGAAGCTGTTCTTGGTTCTCATTTTCTCCAGAACTTTGCTCATCAGAAGAAAAGAAGGAAGCTGGTTTATGAGATGTCAAAAAACATCTGATAACAGCTTATGAATAAAAAATTAAATAGGAGGACTCAACTAATATAATTTACTTTGCTCAGAAACAGTCAGACTGATGCTCATTTGGGATTAAAATCTTGATCTCAGAATCTGCAGGTCAATGAAAACACATTTCCATACCTGTGAAACCTCTTCCATGAATTCAGAATAATTCAGAAACTGTTCTTCCAGATGAATTTCATAAATAAGAAAATAGCTGCACCAATCTTCAGATTTTTACTAGATCATTACTGGACAGATATTAAATTATACATAATACAGTAATAAAACTCCTTTTCCCATAGCTTTGAAATAGATCTGCTGCAGTTTCTTGTGTCTTCAAATCTAAGGTTGAGCCTGAAGGCTAGCTATCTATGTAATTTTGAAATGACAGAAAATAGGATAATTTAAGACATAATACTGCTATATTTTAAATTACATGTTCACACTATATGACACTGTTCTTCATTCATCAGCCAGCCTGACTGAATGATCAGTTCTGTCTTGTATTTTCTTACATAGTAAGATCTATTCTGAGATCTGCATTGAACAAAGGCTTGAAAAATACAGAAATTTATGTTAGAAAAACATGGCACCTAGATAAATGTATCATATAATTTGCATATTTAAGTTTAACCCATTAAATATATGTATGTCTGCGGAACCTTTAGCATGTGACTCAGAGATTTACATGTTGAAAATATCCATACAACCTGGCATTATTTATTTTAATTCTCTTGTAGCAATAGAAATTGAAGGGATCATCACTTAAGCCTTGCTCATAGCTCTTTCCATTTTTTGTGTTCGCTTTAGGTTCCTCATTTAAAAAAGGCAAAAAAAAAATGGAACTAGATAGACTAGAAACAAAAGTATTGCAGTCTGAAGTTCCAGGAGTTAACAACTTTTTCCTATGCACAACTACAAGGAGAGGGAAATGGCCACAGAATTTCTTCAAAATACATATCTGATTAGATACTGGAGTTATAATGACAATGGCATGAGTTCTCTGCCAGACAATGTGTGTTTTTTCTGCTCAGGGAGACACCATGAACACAAAGCCAGATAACTGTGGAAACTGAGCTGGAGAAGGAGTGTGAAAGGAGATGTTTTAAATATTGGTGAAGACTTTGGAGAAGATCATCTCTCTCCTGAGGTTATTGGGCTGCAAAGTCTTTAATAGTGGGTGAGACAGTTCTCAAACCTTTTCTCTCCACATTACTTAAACAAAGGACATTTTTACATCTGAACAAATAATGACAAAACACAAACAGGCAGATCTTCACCAGGAACAAATGCTAGGCTAGCACGGCCACTTACCACATCTAAAGAATTATTCCAAGGTTTGTATATTGCTTGGTGTGTATTACTAGGCTGGAAAAGGAGAATTATTGGACAAAAGTACTTTGAATGATTCCACTACTGATGTGAGGATGAAATAAGCATGTATGAATCAATTAATAAGTGCTTTCTATCTCCATGTTCTTCTGCTGGTTCTCCTTGCTGAAGAAGTTTTTTTTGTTTCACGTGCATACTTATGGCCATATAATCTCACAATTTCTGGTCAGAGGACCAAGACAGAGACAGATGTGTGTGTTTTCTCTTTGCTTTTTTGAGGAAAATGCTAACATGAAGTCTAGTTAGTGGTAGTAATTACAAGAAACTAAAAATTTACAAACAGGGCAGAAAATAATAAAATATACATAAGGGAAAAATAAACCAGATACATATTCTGACATGAAAATCAATAGTGATGAAACAGATCTGAGAGTAAAAGAACCAGAATAATAAATGCTAGTCAGTGAGACTGATGAACATAAAATATGTAGATGGCAACACAGAGCAGCAAAATAATTATGCATTTCTATAGTAGCATAGCATAGTTTTTGTAAACTCACAAAACAAATCAAGTGAACATCTGTGTAACTGAACTGTAAGTCTTCGGGGCCATCAGCAATTGGAATAATAAATGCTGATGGAACGTAAGTGGGTGACAGAACACTGGAACAGGTTGACCAGAGAGGCTGAGAAGTTGCCTTCCCTAGAGACATTCAAAACTCACCTGGACATGTTCCTGTGTGACCCAATCTAGGATTTCCTGCTCCAGCAGTGGGAATGGATTGGATGATCCTTGAGGTCCCTTCCAACCCCTGTAATTGTGTGATTCTGTGTTAATTATTTAACATGAATATTTGGTTGTAGGTTATACAAATGACAGAATGGAATTTAATAAGAACAAAAGTTGTCTTTCAAGAAAGACCATAGAGAGCAATAGTCAGCTTGCTATGCAAACTTTGAAGAATAATAATCAGGAACTGCTGCTTTACCCTGAATCATCATTTTAACTCTTGCTTCAGTCAGAATATCAGTCCCAGAATCTACGTTCATTGTTTCCCAGTGATAGCTATTCTGATTTTATTTAACCGTGCATGGAACTGCACTTTTCAAATCAGATACACTGCTACTTCATCAATTTTTTTTAGGATGGTCCTAATTCTCTATTTTTCATAGGAGAAAGAATTTGTATGCAGAAGATATTCTAAGCATTGAGAAACAATTTTATATGCAAAAAATTAGTTGTCAAAATGTTATTGTTAATACCTCAATAATTTGCAGTAACTAGTTTCAGAAGAACTGATTAGTTATGTCTTCAAAATATTCATATTAAGAAACTAAGATGAGGCCAGTGGCATAAAACCTACTGCAGCAATCCAACTGTAAGTCTTCTTGGTTGCTATTTTTGTTCGTTTGGTTGCATCCAGTGAAGATCCAACTTTTCTTGACAAAATGCTGTTTCCATTTCATTCTCTTTTATCATTGCTACAGCAGTTCAGTTCAGGGTTATAATATGGCTTGATCTGTGGTTTTGATTCTGATGGAACTGAAAGGGACTTAAAAGGAAAATACTGATGCTGGTTCAAAATAGTTTTTACCTGAAATAGTTTCTTGTACCAGCGTAATAGAAAGTGGGCTCAGGTATGAAATGTAAAATAAATAAAGTGGAATATAAATCATATAGTATCCGTAAGATAAGGCAGTTCTAACAGACTTCACAATATTTGGGGCTATTTCACTTCTATCTATATCTGTGATCTTTTATTATGCATGCCTAATTACTCTAATATTCATTAGAGCAATTATAAGTGCTTTATGCACTAGGAAAATTTTCAACACTCATTCCAAAAGTAATTCAAATTCTTCAAAAAATAATTAAAACAGAATACATGAGAACTTTCTGATTATAGAAGCTTCTTATCAAAATAGACTCAAAGAAATAACTGCAGGAGAATGGATAAACCTTGGTGGCCTTTAACATCAGAGAAAATATGCTTTCCTTCAGGTCACCTCATATTGCCAGGGGTTCTGTGACATTAGTTCAAAACAAACCAAAAGAAAAGTGTCATTTCCGTCAGTCATGTTGGTAATGAAGTGCTAAATTTGTTTTAGTGCATAACATTCTTTTGAAGAAAAGTGTCAGTGTTTATTATAAAGTATCTTCTGCCCATATTCAGCTATCTATATTTCAAAATATTAAATCTCTTTGATTTTCCCTAGTGCCAGAAAAAAAAAATCTTTTCAGATAATTTTAAAGTCTGTACTTGATTGCTAGAAACAAAATATAGCTCATCTTCAAGTTAGTGGAAGGATTTAGCACATTTTCAAATGGGGTTAATTCTATCAATTCTTTTCTGTGTTACAGTATGACCTCAAATTTAAGTAGGAAAGCCACATTTTTCCTTTTAAAATGTAAACAGACTTTTGAGAATATTATAATTTTGAAACTACTTCTGTAGAGCCAGTCTTGTATGTCCTTTGGTAATGTGCAAATCCAGACTAGTTTAATAGCTCAATAGGAATAGCTCAAAAAAGAATTGGAGACAACTAATCTACGTGATTAGTGGTACTCTGCAGATACAAATTCTCCACGAGGGTGGTAAGATACTGGAACAGGTTGCCCAGGGAGGTGGTGGAGGCCCCATCCCTGTCTTAATGGGGCTCTGATCACCCTGATCTAGTGCAGAATGTCCTTCCTTGATGCAGGGGGGTTGGACTAGACTACCTTTAAAGGTTGCTTCCAATTCTGTGATTCTATAATAAATTGTTTAATTTTTCATGGCAGAAAAGGAAGGTTTGTTTCAGTGTAGGAACTAAGCCATGATTCATCAACATTGCTGGACACAAGAGACAGTATTATTGCTTTCCAGAGTGGCTAAACACTTCCCAAGAGCAATTCCATTTTGGCTAATCTTAAGTATCTGATAAAATACTTCAATTTTGAATTCTATGGTTTATTTTCTTGGGTTCTGGCTATTGGACTCTTCTTCATTTTAAAAGCTACCAAAATCAAATCTACTTTTCTAGATTCTGTTAAGACTGTTTTCCATACTGCAGAAATATGGAAAATTAATTTATCTGTAATAGAAATGTATGAGTTATTTTCTTAATGACTGCATGTTTTCTTTAGTTCTTTGCATTTACTTACTTGTATTCGTGTTGTAATGCAAAAATAAATTTCAGAAGCAATGAAAATCCATTCTTTTGAAATCTTTCCAAAAAATAATTGCTTCCAAGTCACTATTACAAAATGCCAGCCATGGGACTTGCCTTTGTGTGGAATTAGCTGCCTCCAAATGCTTACTAATAAGTGACATACAGAATCTGGGATTCAGTATGTGGTTCGCTGCCCTTCACATTCCTCAGAATAACACTGGGAGTTTTCTTTTCTCAGAAGGCTTTTGTTACCATTGCTGCATCAATCATTCCTGTATTTCCAATTCAGTTATTCAAGATCATTAAGCTTCTATGTTAATCTCCGTTAAAGTATTTTCAACTTTCATAACCCTTTTAACTTGAATTCTGAATAAATCAGAGTTGCTTACAGAAGATATTCTCTTTCTGCATGCAAGTTATTTTTAACTCTGGGAAAATGATCCACAGTTACTCATAATTCCTTGAATTCTTGTCTCACTATGCATAATTAAAAGGGAAAAATATCTTAAATGTGGAAACTCAATTTACTTAGCTTTTACGACTCTTTGTACTACTTGGTATGAGTGCTTGTCTAAACCAAGTGACTTGTACCTCCTGAAGTTGTATAGTCAGAAGGTGAAATCTTACATTGTTTATTATGTTGCTTTACTCATTACACATTGCACATACCAAAACAGGTTACATTTATTGCATTTGACTTTGCCTAGTGAGTTGAAGCATGAACTCCAGGTTACACTCTAGGCGGTTCCCAGGCCAGATAACAGCTCTGGACTGGTCTGTAATGAGGTCTTGGGCAATGGGTCAGAGGTGATGCAAGTATCCAGGAGAGAGCAGGGATGACCAGGAAAGCCTCTGCATACTCTCAAGACTTTGAAAATTCAGGAAAATTCTGTTTATTTTGTCTGTGATCATGACACATATTGGTCTGAGTACATATTGCTTGTGAGGTGAGAACTCTCTGGTTTGCAATAAAAATAGAAGTATTTGTCTTCATGATTCCAGCTGGCTTCAAGTGGGTGTCAGAAGTTGAGAAATGGTTCTTCAGTAACGCTTGGAAGTTGGTATTTTCATGTCAAATTACTCGTGCCTTTTCTTTCAGCTAAAGGTAATTACTATGTAGGTACCTTTATTAAGTTACATTAGAAGATTATTTTCTAATTATTTTCCTGCTTTTTTCTCCCTGCTGAACATGTGCTCTCTCTCTGTTTTTAAAGCCCATTGCTAATTCTTCCTAAATGAATGTGCTCTACCTGTTCATAATCCAGTCATATTTTTACATTTTGCAGTGGTTAATAATAATCAGTTAACATATACAATTTCAGAAATTCAGTGTTCAGGTCAGCAATGTGGAAGTCAGTGATGCTGTAAGGATGGCATAGTGATGAAGAGTTCATTTTTCTTATTCATTCCATAATCAAACATGCCTCAAATGTCTTCTCAAGTTTGTTCATACTTATTTGCATTGCCTAGATAAAAACCTCAGCAGAATGAATAAATATCTCATTTGACATCAACAGCATGAGGAAACATACTTAAGCAAAATGAAGAATGACTCATGAATTAGTCAAATGCAACAAAGTGGACATTGCACTATTTGAATAGCAGTGATTTGACCACTCCTGAGACCACAAAGTAGAATTCCATTCCATCCAAGCATCAGTTGCCAGATCACGTTTAAAGTCATATCTGGAGTTAGTGGTTTCTTTCCTGAACCTAAGAGAAATTGTTCTTTTCTCAGCTAATGTGGCAAAGAAGGCTTCTGCGGTGATAAATGACAGAAAGGGTTGGATTGTGGCTGCTCTCGTATTACCTGAATCTTGCCAACCATTCTCTCCTTTTTTGGATTGAAACTTCCTGCTCAAATATCAATTTGTGAACTACTCCTCCAGCAACAGCATTTCCGCTGGAAATTCCACAACTCTGTGATAGTCAAAAATGGCCATGTGAAAGGTGTAGGGATACACAGGGTAAAATTAATATTTTGTAGCAGGAGTTAATTTTTTTTGAATTTTCTTTGGTTGATGGCAATCTTGCTGAGCAAATAAATACTTAACTGTGAAATCTGGCTGATGGAAGATGGTTTGTAATACATGAGAGACCAATTTGGCCTTTAGAGAAATTACTTAAACAAAATAGATTTAGTTCAGCAGAGCACAGAGAAATCAGTGTACACTAGGCTTGAGAAAACATATTAACAAAAAAGAGCATGGGAAACCAGGATGGACTGCTGCAAGAGCTGCTCCAGGTACTGGATGGCTTCCCATGATGAAGATGGACAGCAGTAAGGCAAACTCAAAGCCTGAACAATATAAATTTATCAGGCAGTTTCATCTTCAGGAAATTCCTAGCTTGAGTATTGAATGTCTTCATTGGTTGTGAAGTTTTTAGGCTCTATGTCATTGCTAAAAGGCTTGAGGATAACTAAATTTATCATAATGAAAGCAACTACCAGTGGTCAGATCCCATTGTCCAGTTTGCATTCAAACTGATGAAAGCTGGAATCACAGGTAGATTTACTATAACTTCATGACCCTGATAACCAGGTAGAAAACTGCTGGATGTGGTTGCAGACTGTCTATATGTATGATATGTCACACCTGCAAGTGCACATTCAAAGATTAGGACTCATCTCTTTTCAGTGCCACACATCTTTTCTTTCTCTCAGACTCAGATGCAGACATTCTCTTGCTACACCAGTGTCTGGAATGCTAATTAGCTTCAAAGTCAACATGACAAGAGAGATCTGATCTGTGTGGAAGGCAGCATGGAGCACAGACAGGTGCAGCAATTCTCCTAATTGTGGCTTCTGCTCATGGGCTGTAGTTATCATCAAGACAGCCAATGACTTTTAAGTCTCAGGTGATAAGAGAATATATAATCCCTATTTGTATTCTGTGGTAATTCTAAAATAGACCTCAGCATAGCAATACATTACTATCATTCCAAGGATTCATAGTTCCTTTGGGATTCTCCCAAGCTAATACAAAAACTTTCACCTCCGGACTAATACTGTTATCTGCTCATTAGTAGGGTATTTCAGCATTCAGAAATGCTTCCTCTGGGAAAGATTAGTCATCATCTGAAAGATGCACACGTTTGATTGAAGAAGTTCAGTCCGCAGATAGCTGGATATAGTCTTTATTGATGTATCCTTTTCTTACCAACCTAGTCCACCATCTACTCCCTTTTTGTTCTTCTTTCATTATTGTTCCTAGTTTAAAGCTCTCTTGACCAGGGTGGACATCCTGTTGGCAAAAATAATTTTGCTCCACTTAGTCCGATGGAACCCATCTCTTCCTAGCAGTCATTGCTCCTCAGGTGAGCAAATAGGACACTCCATCTCCCTTCAGCAGGGAATATTCTATAGCTACCACTCATCACTTCAACTTGTTATTTCTGCACATTTCAATTTCAGCCAGCTGTGATTCTTCATTGGACATACTTCCCATTTCTTATCTTCCAATGGGGCACTGAAGGAGCTTCCCTGTTGTTGCCAGAACTGAAAGTATGTCAATCTGACATCCAAACTGACCTTCCATTTCCTGCCCCAGTAAGTACAGACTCCATATACCTCTCCTTCAGTACACAAAACTTGTCTGTACACAAAGGAAACTCTCTTCATAAGGAGAAATCTCTTCATAACTCCCTGAGAAGTGTTAAAGCACATCACTATATCAGAGGAGATTTAAACCTAAGAGACCCTGACTATCCAGATGCTTGATATGGCTGTTTTGCTCGTATGTTCTTTTCCTTCTTACTCAAGACAGTAATGAATTTTCAGATACTGCGAAATAATTTAAGTAGACAGGTTGGAGAATGGGTTAAATGTACTCCTGTGCTTGGTACTGCCTATCAACCAATTCTGTTAAGTCACTTCTCTGATACTTGAAAGCCCCTGCCCCCATGCCTCTTTACATTGTAGTGAGGATCTTAGTCACATAACATTGTGTTTCAGGCTTCACTCATTCATGTATGTGACTGAGTTGTGGAAATGCTTTACAAGACCCGAGCACCTGCTTGGATAAATCCTTGGCTTTGTCATCAGTGGGAGGGACTAAAGCTTATTTTGATGTCATATAGTCTGACAAGTTTAACTACTCTGTTTATCAAAGATTCTGTTCGACTCTGCTACATTCAGTGATGAAGTAGCAGGTGAAAATCAAGGGGGAAGTAGCATATTCATTGAGTGTGATCACATCGCTGTAAACACTTGCTGACTGAACACTCAAGTAATTACAGTGTATAGCAAAATTTACACTGGCAATCTGATAGCCTGCTTATCTCAGCACAGCACGAGGGATTTGCTTGCTGCTTAAATGACATCAACAGTAACCTACAAGTCATGTTTATTAGTATCAAAGCCACAGAGTGATGAAGGAAACAAAGACATTATTTCAGGGTTCCAGAGAAAACAGATTAAGAACAAAAAAACAAGCCTATCATTCCTTAATTTGGACTTAGAGTCAAAGCACAAGTGCAGGATCTACAGATTTGATCCAAGAGAAAGCATGACACCTGGAATTAATAAAATTGCTATTATTAAATATTTTTATTTGAAGAACTATGATTTTTTTTTTCATTTACTACAGACTTAAATGGGTCCATATACTAGAGTGTATTTGTTTCTGGGAAGATAAGCCTGAATCATTCAATCACTTAAATGTCATAAATTAAATATATGACAAGATCTTCCACCTTAGCTTCTAATTCCTTTTTCCAGTCACTTAGCCATGTGACCTATAAGGTGCTTAGCACAACAGAGAGACAACCGAGTTGTTTACAGTAGAGGTGGCTCCAATTCCCAATCTAAATTGACAGACAGAAACTGATGGTGTAGTGGATCAGTACAGAAACTTCATTAGTTGTATGCATGTGGAATATGATGGCTGGTTTTGTAATCAGGATGGATAAATGATCAGTACAGAGCAGAACATATTTCTCATAGAAGAAAAAATTAATATCTGAGGTTAAAAGATTTTATTTTTGTATTTTCAGGAGAACTGCACAATTTACTCAAAACCCCATCTTACTAGTGTAACTTCAGACAGTGTAACTGTCTTCCCATTATCTCCCTTATTTAAATTTATTTTATATCATAACTTTTAATGTGTGGATAGTCATTGTCTTGAATAAATTAAACTCTTGCTGTCATATTCTGAGTTATTTTTGCTTCTAAATAGAGACAGGTTTTTAACTGTTTCAGGATGTGTATTAATGTTTTAAAATATTTTGCACTTTTCCTGTTACACCGGGGACTGATAATGCTCCACCAAAGCTGGGCATACTTTCAACCTGTGGAAGTGTGACTGTTCAGCTTTGGAGAAGAAACTACATGAATCATTCTAAAAAACACAAACAGCAGTCTTACTCAGCCTGAGAAAGTAACCAAGTTTTCCTTCTCACTGTTTTGATGAGGTGTATTTGAGGACATGTCTAGAGACATTATAGATGAATTTTCATTTCATTTTTTAAACAAAGGGAAACTTTCTAGCCCAAATGATGAGAGTTAAAATAGGGGGTCCTTGTTATCAGACATCAAACTTTTAAGCTAACTGCATAATTTTGGAAATAAGTAGGACTGCATACAGCAGCAACCAAATTAATCTTCTATTTTTCCAATAAAAAAATAAAACAAAAAAGCACAAAATTGTCTTATTAATTCAGTTTATCTTCCCTATAAATGGGTACAAAGCTAAAGATGTGGTTGAAATCTTACCTTATTAATTCATGCTTACCTAATCATTCTGAGGACTGATGTTGTAAATGTTGTATTGAATGGAATCTCATTGTTTTCTACCAACAGAGATTTTGGATTCTACTGGCCTTTAGGATCAATTTTTCTCTGATTTGATTACCCAGAATTTGATGGACCTAGTGACAAGTACAATATATTTTATTCTTAGCATCTATATAATATCCTTCAGTGAACAAATTCTTTCTGTAAAGGGCAAAACTGAGCTTTACTGTATTTTCATTAGGCAACATAAACTTCCTGTTCTGCAGAGCACTATGTGTGCTATATTGAAACTCTCTCAGTTAGTCATTCTTATCTGAAAATCAATGATACTAAGATAAGAGAAGTCACTACAATATATAAGACAGAAAAATCCACAAAGGACAGTGGGCAATTTTAGGTTGCTTTCACTTTAATTTATCAGGGGTGATGCCTCCAGCACAATGCAAATTACTCTCAGGCATGGGAGTGTATTCTTAAAAAACTTTAAGAAAGAAATGAAAATTACTCTTTCTTTTTACTATATATAAAGGCTATATTCACTAAAGTTCACTCTTTCCCAATATTCTAGCTAAATAAAGCTCACACTAGTCTTAGATTTTAAGTCCCCAAATTCAAAAAGAGAATCTTCATATGCATAAAAATATCAACAGAACCATTCAAAAAGAGAGCAGTTTTTTGCTACTAGAAAGTTTCTTTCCTTATTAGCAATGTCTTATACCAATTATTTAACTTCAGAACTTGGAATATAAATAGAATTTGTTGGTTTTCCATTCATTATGTGTGAAAGCTTTACAAATCCATACAGCTGCTGTGTAAATCAAGGACTGTAATCCTGAAATCATTTATTGGAGCATGGCATTGGTGAGTTTTTTGCAAGCAAGTAATACGGGGTGAGTTTTACTTTGAACATGGTACAAATACAGATGGTACTGTTCGCACTGTGGAGTGTGATGATACAATGTAAGGTTTTGATCCATTCAAACTTCAACTCCTCTGCACTTCTGTTGGCAATAGCAAAACAATGAGCATATTCATTATCTGACAGTTATGTCTGAAATCCTCAGTTTCCTTCTTCCATATTCTTCCCTTCAGAAATAGCTAAGTTGACAAAATTGCTACTAACTTTTGGAAATACTTTTTTTTTCTCAAATTCAGTGATATGTCTTAGAAAATCATAAAAGCACATTTGAATTGAGACTAAATCAAAGATTCGGCTAGGCTTCTGTCTTGTTTCTGTCAAAGCCCTGTAGCAGATGTTTAAGGACTGCATAAGAACAGGTCAATAAATAAATATTAATTTCCTAGCACTTTGCCAGTCTCCAGAAATTTCAATTTTGTTAAAATCTTAAGCAAGAGGTAGTATCTTCATCATTATCAATCCTTTCCAGACCTTAGCTGAACAGTCTAGTTTGCTGTGGTGTATGACTGGTTTAACAACTATAGTGGAACAATTAAATTACTTTAAAATATTCTGTCACACCAACATTTAATTTTCAGAAATTCTTCTGAATTATTTTCTAAGAATTATTTTAATTATATGTTTTTACAGATTTATCCTACTTTCATGCACTTTCAGAGAACTGTATAATTTAAACTGACATGACTGGAAGAGAAAAAAAGCACAAAATGAAATACATGCTCTTACCCATCGGGGAAGATCAAAATTTTCAGAATGGGACCTGATAGTTAGTTTCATATGTGGATGTGCTGAGGAACAACTGCTGCGTTTTTACATTTCACATTGCCTTTAAGAGCCAGAACATTAATCAAAACAAAGCAAAACTCAAGCATGAAGATCTCATTGGTTTAAGTCATTGAATTTACATCTAATGTGTATGATTTGTCTGTAATGAGTAATTTTAACTTGGAAGTGTGACTTCCATTCTAATTGATGGACTAGAAAGTGCAAATGCTTCAGAAAGGAGGCAGCAGCAAGTAACTACAGCTGACTTCTCTGATGTCACACTCCAAATGAAGAGTAAATCCTGATTAGCTTAGAATACAATTTTAAAAATAATTGCTATTTGATCCTAGGTTGCAAAAACATGTGGTGCATCATAACAACTAGAAACTGACTGAATGAGCAGATGCTTATGATGTAAATCATTTGAACTGAACTTCACTCATAGGAGATGGTGAGCACTAAACTATGGGATCATGTCTTGCTAAAGAATTTTGGAAATTTCTACCTGCACTCAATACCAATTAATTCATCCCTTAACTTTCATTACATTTATTCATACCTGGACTGGNTCTTAAGCAAGAGGTAGTATCTTCATCATTATCAATCCTTTCCAGACCTTAGCTGAACAGTCTAGTTTGCTGTGGTGTATGACTGAAGTTTAACAACTATAGTGGAACAATTAAATTACTTTAAAATATTCTGTCACACCAACATTTAATTTTCAGAAATTCTTCTGAATTATTTTCTAAGAATTATTTTAATTATATGTTTTTACAGATTTATCCTACTTTCATGCACTTTCAGAGAACTGTATAATTTAAACTGACATGACTGGAAGAGAAAAAAAGCACAAAATGAAATACATGCTCTTACCCATCGGGGAAGATCAAAATTTTCAGAATGGGACCTGATAGTTAGTTTCATATGTGGATGTGCTGAGGAACAACTGCTGCATTTTTACATTTCACATTGCCTTTAAGAGCCAGAACATTAATCAAAACAAAGCAAAACTCAAGCATGAAGATCTCATTGGTTTAAGTCATTGAATTTACATCTAATGTGTATGATTTGTCTGTAATGAGTAATTTTAACTTGGAAGTGTGACTTCCATTCTAATTGATGGACTAGAAAGTGCAAATGCTTCAGAAAGGAGGCAGCAGCAAGTAACTACAGCTGACTTCTCTGATGTCACACTCCAAATGAAGAGTAAATCCTGATTAGCTTAGAATACAATTTTAAAAATAATCGCTATTTGATCCTAGGTTGCAAAAACATGTGGTGCATCATAACAACTAGAAACTGACTGAATGAGCAGATGCTTATGATGTAAATCATTTGAACTGAACTTCTGGATGCAAGCCATCTCACTCATAGGAGATAGTGAGCACTAAACTATGGGATCATGACTTGCTAAAGAATTTTGGAAATTTCTACCTGCACTCAATACCAATTAATTCATCCCTTAACTTTCATTACATTTATTCATACCTGGACTGGAAGGGTGATGACTGGAAGGTCAGGTAAGAATTAATACACAAATGGAAAAGAACAGCCATACAGCAATTATTTATTTTTAATGTAAAGGCAAAAATCAAAGCCATTTTGACAGTGACATTTTAGCCTGATATAAATCAGGGGAAAATTATTAGTATGATCGCATCACCAGAAGCATTCACATTCTTACAAATTTGCAATTTGTCACTTCTGATATCAGAAACCGACTGGACTCTTTTGCAGTCACAGATTTATATCTATGACCTGATCAATCTCTCTAGGGTGTTGAAACTGGAACTAAAGTTCCACTTTGACACATCTACAATTTTAAATTTTTTTCATCTTATTTTTTTCTCCGTAGCTGTTGCTGAAAGACATTCCTATTCAGGCAGAAGATCTGCCTGTGCTATCAAACTGTGCCTCTAGTTACATATCCACCACACTGACTATGCAAATATGATAGCTGAAGTTGCTTCATTGTACTACTGTAAACTTACACAACATTCATGTTAGTATAAAATAAAAAAATGTTCTGATAGCATAAATGCACAGGCTTGATCATTTAAACCATACTTTTCCTCCTGCCTTGGCTTCCATTAACAATTCATTCTCTACCACAAGATGAAATGTACCATTTGAAAAATTGGAATTACAATAGAGTTTAAGAGGATAGTTGCATTACATTACCTTTATAACAGAGGTGAGCTTTCAGCAGATCATCTTCCTCATGGATCACATCCAATAATGCTAGTGTCCCAAGGCCTGAAAATTATAATATTAATCCACTGAAAGAAGCCATTTCCTGAAGTGAATCTCTCTGTTTTGTTTAAGTCTCTTGCCTAGTTAAATGCTTGATAATATTTTTTTTTTAAATTGGTCCTTTAGGATAGCTTTTGATCACAAAAAAAAAATTGATTCATTTTTATCTCTTCTTGGTTATGTAGGGCAATTAGCACAAAGTTCCCCCTTTTGCAGCAATTATTAAAAAGGTATCATGAGAATATAACCAAGCTTTTACAACACATGCATGATACAAAAAAGCCATTTAAGCACATACAACAGCAAGAAAGCATTTATCACCAAAGCTGTCTGGAAAACATTCAGCAACCATCTGCCAGTTAGAAAATAACCTGCTGTTCATCTGCAGCAGAGAACACCTATTTAGCTGGCAAGCAGTCATGCATCAGAGGCAGCTCACAGGTACTTAGCAGGCCAGTTAGTTCAGATGGGGACATGAAAGAAACCCAGAAACTGCTGAATGCACCATGGGACTTTATGGCTATGGTGGTGACATGGTACAGGGGTTTGTTCCCATAGCTAGCTGGAAGATACTTGCTCAGGATGTCGAAGTCCTTGACTCTGGTGCACTCCAGAGGAAGGAAGCTGCCATCCAGGAATGGGGCCACAGAAAGTGATTGGTGGCTCACTCTCCCTGTGGCTAGAGCTGCTGGTGGCCTTGGCCACAGCATCTGGGCTGCATCTGAAGCACTAAGTAACCAGGCACCTAAGTTGCTTCCTAAGATGAGCATATGGAACAGTATTGGTAACAATAAAGATGTGACAACAGAATCTTCACAATGACATTGCAGAGCTACATGGTGCATGTAAGGAGAGGCAGGCACAGACTGGTGCTAGATGGAAATTTCCAAGATTCTGAAAACCTGTGACTTCTTGCACCCCAAGATCAGTGCCATAACAGTCAAGGAAAAGGGAACAAGTTCCCTTGGAAAAATTCAAACTCAGCTAAAACATGTACTAGCACCAAGAAGACAGGCCAAGTTATGGCAGTTCCCCTCTGTAGGGAAGGGAGGGGCTGATCAGAGTTGCTGTCATGATATTCTTGTCTCTTGCAGAGAGACTACAAACATTCCTTTACGCCTCAAATTGTTCTTCTCATTGTTCATCCATGTGGTCATCAATGACCACAAAAGGAGACACAGAATGAATTGACAAGGTACTGCTGAGTTCTGAGACAAAAAGTTGAAGGCATGGTAACTCAGGTACCCCTCTCTATTGTAAAATGGAGAAGAAGGGAGAAGTTTGAGTAGAAGCTGACGTGTCCTGCAAATTCACATCTGGCTACATAGCTACTGCTGTAGTGAGTCCTTTGGCCTTTATAACTCTCCAGTATAATGACTCCTGGCAAGAGACAGGATTCCAGAGTACAAGGTCCCCTAGCATAGAGATATTTCTGGACAATATTCTGATTAATTTACAACTCAAAACTTTAAACCACAGAATAGTGTGGCATTTACAGTATTTGTTGTAATGCCATGTGGTAGACAGAAGGCCCAGATTCTAGTCACTCCTGCTCTGCCTCACATATCTACACCCTGCCTCTGGATGCAGAGTTATCATCTGCTTCCTCAGGGTTGTTTGGTAGTCATTCAAAATAGAACAATTTAAGCAGATCAAAAAGTTAACTACTGAATTTAATCTTGAGCCTACTGTCCACACCTGGGACAGAACAGAACAAGACCTCAAATATCTGTACAAAATATCTGTACAAATTGGAACAGCTTAAACAAGAACACTGAAGAACTGTGGGTGATTTAAATCTTCCCTTTCACTTTCTGAATACTATTTCTCCTTTTTCCCAAGTCCATGTTCTTTCTTCTCCCCAAATTATGTTGCTACCCACATAAGAATTCTGATCATTTAGATAATATTCCATCTCAGGAAAGGTTTCTTCTTGTGTTCCTTATATGGCGAGAAACAACTGAAAATCAACATGCATAATTTCCCTTATTTTAAATACAGAAATCCTCATGCAGAAGTGAACTGTGAAGAAATAGAAAGTTCTATAAAATTACAAATGCTGATCTGGCTAATTGGATGCAAATGCTAAGATGCCTTCTGCAAAACACAGGTGAAAGTAAACAAAGGAAATTACTATATTTTTCTTTCCAATCCTGTCACTAAAAAAATACGTGCCATCAGTATGATGAAATGGGAAACCAAACTTATGTTCTAAATCAAAGAAACGGGGCTTAGTCTAAACTGCACTGTTTAGAAGACATGATTTCACAAACAGCATTTGTGTTCTTTGACAGTGTTCACAACCATTAGAAAATTGAAGTCATAATGAAACTGCAGCTAACTCACAATCTTCTGGCCCTAGGATGTACATTGTTGATGTGTGTATTCTGGAAGCCCCATCTGTTAGCAGCCAGGCTTTATATACTGAGTAATTGCTGAATTCCAAGGAGACCAGGTGGCAGGGCAAATTAATTTGGAAAGAAATAGAAAAGTTGTGGGGAGTGAGAAGAAAAAATGTAGGATAAAGTTAATTCAGCATTTTCTGAAAGTACTGAATAAAGACAGAAATTGAGAAAGGAAGAATATAGACAAAATGCAGAGAGAAGAAAGGAAATTAGGAGGGAGGAGGAGAAGAAATGAGGAGGGAGGGAGAGAGGAAGGAAGGGAGGGAGGAAGGGAAGGAGGGAGGGAGGAAAGGAAGGAGGTAGAGAAAGAGGGAGGAAGAGAAGAAATAAGGAGGGAGGAAAGCAAGGAAGGAAGGAAGGAAGGAAGGAAGGAAG
>VZTY01002652.1:0-10171 GCA_013400935.1 Turnix velox | reverse complement strand
AAGGAAGGAAGGAAGGAAGGAAGAAAGGAAGGAAGGAAGGAAGATGAGAAATTCTAAGAATATTGTCCTGAAAATTTCTTAATTTCATGCTTTCAAAAATTACTCAATTGTATAGTTGCAAGATCAATTCACAATGACATATATAAACAAAAATAAATGTAATGGTGAATAGTTCAAAGTAGCTCTAAAGTGAAAAGCAGAAGAGAGATGGAGAAAGGAAGAAAGCTAGAGATACTTCACTTCCCAGTTTGAGGAGCACATTCCCAGTTTTTCAAGTAAGAAGCACTCACAGAAAACTAACCAGATTGATACAAACAACACTGCTGCTACTATAAACACAGGAAACTCTCTGTGCAAGAAATCTCTGGCATGAACTCAGGGTACCATAAAGTTGCATTAAGGTTTCTTTAAAGAGCAGCTGGTATCACATATGGTTCTGCTGTCCTTGTCCTCATATGCTCCCATTGTCAGCAGCAGATGAGACAGGGTACTTAGGTTAAACTGATTTCATTAAAATTTTGATTACTGTGATAGTCTTTTGGCCATATATGTAAACAATAATCAAGTAGATTTCCTAAATTCAGAAGTAAATCTGTAATATTTTGGTATAACCAGTACAGAGGCCGATGACACATAAATTGCAAATGCACTACTCAGAAATACAAATTGCAAGTGCACTGCTCAGGATATAATTTCCTTGAATCCATACACAAAAAATTTGAAATCAACATTACCACAAAGGAATCATAGTATAATACAGCACATATTCCTTGGTCATAGTATTTAACTTAAGCTTTTGGGCAATGGGACTGCCAACAGAGAAAAGAGGTATGTACAAGATATATAAGCAAGAGAATTATAAGGTCAAGAGCAAAATAAGCATGTCTGACTCAAAAATCAGACCTCCTCAAGTCTTCTCTTTTCATGTCCCTGGCCGCTCAGTTGTTCTGCATATTTTTCATAAACCACGTTGCTATAAACTTTTGATATATCCCATTTGTGACCAAAACCTGAGTACTAAAGGCACTACCCAAGGAGAGGAAGAATTGCAGAAGTTACATTACAGCATGTGTATGTTCTCTGAAATGTCTGTTACTTCTTTTCCTGTTCATCTTAAGAATAAGTTTTTAACTAGGTACATCCTTTAGTAAGATAAATAGTGCAAAGAAGAAAAAGAAGACTGATACAGAGAGTAACCAACATTAACTACACTGTAACATAAATCATGTCTGGAAAACTGTTCAGTAGTTGTCATAGCAACTCATGAAACATCCCTGCTTTTTGATATTTTGATATCGATATTTCAAGTAATTTTTTTAGTGCAATCATTTCATAACTATCCAATACTTAGGCATTTCTCCCATGTCCATGTTATGCTGTTGTGTTCTTTGGGTTGTTTCTTGCATCTTGCATCTTTGTCACATGCATCTGAAACTGGTCACCACCAGTTATAGAAGGTAACAGCAGATGGACAGCAAGTCAATCAGATGTGACATCTGAAAACTTGATATGACAAATGCTGCAGGATGGCACATTTGTTTATGCCTTCAGCAGCTTCAGTTAATTAAAAGAACTTTATAAATAAGACCAGTCTGTACTAGCAGCACTTTACTTCATTGCAAAATAAATTTCCAACTCTAAATTATTTTACATCATTTATTCAAAGTTGATGGAATATTAAAAAAAAATCTTATAAAATATGGGAAATCACCTCTGTTGGAGGTTAATGTCTATCACAGCTTTGGATAGCTTTGCTATCACAGCCTGAAGACTAGTGAAATGAAATTTTTCAAGAAGAGAATAAGAATGAACTTACAGGGCAAAACTTGAAGCACATTTTACCTGGCAGGAAAACATGAAAAGCTGATGATCAAAGAAGAAACAACCAGTGAAGAGGCACATAAAAGTCATTGTTTCAACTTATGCTTTCAGCAAAAACTTTGAAAACATTTCTGGCATTACTGACCGGATAATCCACCTTTGACATCAAGGGACTTAGCAATACTCAGGCTATTTAAAATTTTCTGCTTCACTGCTAACATTAGCGTTAGCTGTACTTAGATACTGGAATTAATTTCAGGAAGCACTGAGTTACTCAAAGTTCCATATGAGACTTACATGCACCCTGACTGCAATTTTGAAGGAAGAGAGACACTCAACAGAAGCCAAGGAAAAAATTCTCATACTTCTACACTGAGATCTACTCACTACATATGCATCAAAGAAACATATAGAACTATGAATGTGATGCATATTGTAATTGACCTCGTAGCAAAGGATTATATTTGTCATTTTGCTGACATAGACTCATCTGACATGTATTTATTCTTTTAAATCACACAGTTTGCATTCAATTTGAGGATTCTGCAGTTGGTGACCAATTAACCAACTCAATTATCTCTGTAAAAATCTGAAATTAATATTTTTCATCACTACCATTTCAAGGTTAAAAAAAACCCCAACAAACCAAATCAAACAAACAAAAAATATTTCCTCTGACTTCAGCTCCTTCCAAACAGGTAATGACAGCATTGGAAAGTGATTCACATTTATTAAATACATACATTACATTAATGTGTACAGGTAGTTATGTGTATATATAGCTCACAGAGACATATATTTTAAGTGCAGATCAAACACCAGTGCAAGCTTTTGCTGACAAATTACTATAATATGAATTTTTGCTATATACCCTTTATTCATGAGCACTGAATGTTTTTCCATTAATAGAGGTGATGCTGTGTTAAAGGCCTTTTAAGTAACATTTTTTCTGGAATAGTCTGTGCTTTCATGTTCTGTTAAAGGAGATTTTTCTCAAGAATGTTTGCAAAGTATCAATCAAACCATTTCATACAGCAAAGCAAACAACAATAGGAATTGTTCTAAACAAGTCTGTGAGGTCCTTGATGGATCATGATCAGAGAATTCAGTCCAGCAATATTATCCTTTTGAGGTAAATGAGCATAAAAGTTCTGAGAAACTTAATGATCAAGACATTTCTAATAATGGTGAAACGTGGCAAAAAAGGAGTAAGATTTTTTTTCATACTCTGCAAAGCTGCAAGCAGATTTGCTGTTAACCTAGATACCAAAACTATCTGCTATTCCTCTTAATGCCAAAAACATCTACCATTCTTACAAGCTTTCTGCCACTCATATTGTCATACCATCAGTATGACCGTTATCATTCTGTCATTCGGTGCCCTGACATTCTTTAACAGTCTTAACATTTCATTGGATATTATCTATGACAAAAGCCTCAACAGTAACAATTCAGCAAACATAGCCCATAGCTCAGAAAATGGCATCTTTTTGTTCACCCGGGTGTTAGAGCATGGATACACAGAGCTAACAGTCAACCATGCCTGAGTTCTATCAAATTGGTTCACAAACTGCATATTAATGTGCAAATCGTTTATTTGACAAGATAAGCACTCAGAGATGAACCGAAGGCTTGCACTCTCAGCTACATTATGTATTACACACTGCAGCAGGACCCCTGGGTAGCCAAAGCTTGGAAATCAGCATTCCTAGACTTTTTTTTATAAGAATATCTCTCAAAAGGTCCAAGGGATTTTCAGTTAAACACAACCAAGTTATACTAGCAAGCTAATGGGAATATTTAATACTTTAAATAGAAAAATCTCTAAGCTATTATGTAAAATTACGGTCATCAAGAAGGATACATGAATATCTTTCCTGTAGCTTTCTCTCTCCTGGTGTGAACATGCCACATGACAGGATTTGTTACAATTGATTCAGGGACTCTGAGTCACCACTAAGAACACATGCTACCTCCAGTCCCCAGTTTTTTCTGACACATAAAGCTAGGTTCTCTGACCCTTTTCACAGTCTCACAGGGCAAACCTGATCTGCAGTCTTTCATCTCATCATTTGTGCTCTCACTTGCTGCTTGCCTTTGCTACCTTTTATATCTGGGACCTTTCTCCTTGTCTGGGTCCATATTGACAGGCTCCACATGATCCAGGAAGATGTGTATACTAGCAAAATAAAACAGATACCTTTTGTCACAAACTTCATTTTTAACCAGACTTCTTGCCTAAAGAAACAAATGGGGCCAAAGAACTGACACTGTTTACACACAACCACTCCTTTACAAGTCACAGCTGGCTTCAAATGGGTGCCTCATCACCATAATTAAGTCTGGGATTCCATAAATATGATAAAGAGCAATAGGACCAGTAAACAGGATTTGTCTGTGGCTGAGCAGGTCAGAGAGGAGCTCAACACCATAGACAATCAGTAGCCAAGTAAAGGACATACACACCTAGGATTCATTGAATTTCCCTCACTTCTAGTACGGCTGGCTTCCAGGAACCTTACATTAAAATACAGATTTGAAAACAGCAGCCTCCAGGAGCAAATAAGAGAAAGAAGTCATGAGCAGAGGAGGAGGTATGGTCAGGGTGGAAAAAGGCCCATTTAGCTACCAAGTATTTGTCTGTGCTAATTAAATATGGAGAAAATATTACCAAGTGGAACTTCGTGTTTAGCGCAGGGTAACACATACTGTATGGCACTGATGAAAACAAGTGAATACAAACCATCACATGGCATCTTTACGTTCATATGCATGCAGAAGTCCTTCATGACTGGTTGTGATGCTGATGAAGTTGAGTTTAAATCTGAAAGGTTTTCCTAATCATATGCTCTAACCTATCACAGGAACTATATATATTCACAGCTCTTGCATTAGTTGTGTTCAATACTTTTGTCATTTTGTCATTTGCCAGTCAGTTTATTTCAGGAAGTCAAGAAATCAGACTGACTAGCAATCCAAAGTTCCCAAAATTCTAAATTTCAAGAGTCCAGGTCTACATCACCGTGGACAACAAGAACAATGATAAAAGCTAATAATAATTCAACTGTATGAAGAGTAACACTTCATGGGTTTTGACACAAACAATTCTCATTAATGGATCTACTTTTATTACTCAATCTCATGGCTTATTGGATTCTCAACATTATACTTGAAGTTTGCATACTTAACATTTTGAGATGAGATGATGATCCTACACTAGTGGTTTGAGTAAATTAGGCTTGTACATTACTACAAATTGACAATCAAGTCAAAAGCTCTTGCTTTCTAGAACTCATAAATATAGATGGCACTCCAGGATATAATAGAAAATGTGCTCTCCACATTGTCATAGGCTTAGTATATAGTGTTAATTTGACTTCAAATATTTATGCTTTTGCAAATTGGAAATATTAACCTGAACACACAAATCAGTAATCAAAGAAATAATTAACTACCTGTTTGACTTAGAGGAAATTAATACTACATTAATGTGTATCTTAATGACTCAATATATTCTAAGAGACAGAAAAAAATATGGAAATATAAATTGAACAATGATAAAAAAAGCTAAATTGTTAGGTAAAGCAAGAGTGGTATCAACATGGCAGAGTAGAGGGGGAGGAGAACCTCTCTTGACCTATTGACTATACCCCTTCTAATACACCCCAGGATGCCACTGGCCTTCTTGGCCACAAGGGCATATTGTTGGCTCATGGTCATTCACAAGGACCCTCAGGTCCCTTTCCCCTACACTGCTCTCTAACAGGTCAGTCCCCAACTTATACTGATACATGGGGTTGTTCTTGCCCATATGTAAGACCCTAAACTTCTCTTGTTATATTTCATTGAATTTCTCCATGCCCAACTCTTCATCCTGTACAGGTCTTGCAGCGCAGCTTGTACAGGTTGGCAGCGCAGCTTTCCAGTGTGTCAGCCACTCCTCCCAGCATCAGCAAACTTGCTGGCAGTACACTCTAGTTGCTCACCTAAAAAATTGATTTATATATTAAAATATATTAATATATTTGTTAATTTCATAATACTAGGACATATTTAGAATAAATACTTGAGGAGAAAATACAGAAAGCCACTCTTACTTCCCTTATTCTACCACACTTTATTCAATGTGTGTCCTGTGCAGTTCTCACTGCAGGTTCCTCTAAGCCTGAAATTTGGCTTTCCAGAGACAAAGGATAAGTAGAACCATTCAGAACGGATCAAATAGAGCTGACTTGCTGACCATCAGCACATTGTGATTTTAACACTGTAATTCATTAAGGATTGATTTTCTTAATCTTTGATTGCAGTAAATTTTTTTCTCTGCTGCTAACCTTTATATTTTAGACCAACTCTGAAGTTGCTTTATATACATATATACCCCTTTGCTTTATATATAATACCTCCCACAATCAAAATGCTATATTTCCTAACTAGTCAAACTTGAAAATATAAATTAGTTACAAAAAATTAACTGGCACAAATGAAATTAGCAAGGTCCTCTAAAATAGGTTAACAGGTATAGCTGATAGATTCATTCTGCAGTCTAGATGCAGTAATTTCTAGCTGCAAGGACTTTTTTTACTACCAGCTCAGTGTTTGTCAGCTTTTAATTATTCCGTAATGACAGACTTTATGAACAACAGGTTTTAAAACATTGAATGTAATAACTTTTCCATTTGCTGATATTAGCATGGAAATCAATCTAAAGTGCAGCCACTGATTTTCTTTCATTTCTGTATTGCTACCAGTTCAAAATATGTAGGGGACAATGCTGTGTTCCATATCACTGTATGTCATAAATGTAGCACATTCTGATGACTGTGGGTCATATCACATATGAACCTATCCTTTATCAGTTCAAGGCTTACTTACCTTGTAAGTTCTTAGAGGCTTGGAAGCAGATATATCCATCTACAGACAACATTGTAATCTGTGTCGTAGAATTCAGATATAAACTGCCAAAAAATAACTTCTGAGGAGAAGTGTCTCCTTGCAATAAATGGGAAGAAACTGATGCTTACAAGAAAATATTCAATTGGGCCGCTAGAGTTGATCAGATGCAGACAACCTCTATATCTAGACAAAGACAGGAATTCTTGCTATAAAGACCTATCTATGTATTTAGATTTTCATCCCAACAGCCTATGCAGAGAACAGATTCTCTGCAATTCTATTAAATTATTATCTTCTGGATAATTTTATCTTGTTTCTGTTGTTAAAGATGAAAAATTTTAATCACTAAGTCTGGCTCATGCTATTTGTTTATTGTATTTAATTTTTTAAAACTGAAAAAAAATATAATCAGCTAATATTTAAAATTTCTCATGAGTCAATCAAATCAAACCAGTTCACAAAATTAAAATAATTTCCATTTTCATAAACAACCAGTATTTTGAGAAAAACAAAACAAAACAAACACAATTTTCAAAAAATATATCATTGCAGAAGGACTTTAAAGAGAAACATCTGTGATAGCAGGAATGTAAAAAGTGAAGTAAAGGTAACTAACTATCTTAGTCTTTGGTTTAGTGATCTAAAGCATACAAGTATTTTTATATAATAATTTTGCTGCTGGAACTTTTCTTCTAGATCATAAGTTTTCATCCTTTATCAAGAGGAAGAATAACTTAATTATTGCCATCAATATTTGAAAGTCATGTATGAAGAATAGAAGACAGTAATTTCTGGTTTTTATTTTCCATTTTTAAGTAACTGGAGTTGTGTAAGAGCACAAAACACAAACTGCTGCATGAACCAATGTCTTATCTTTGAAAAATGACAGAAGTGGAGACTCAAGGAAAGGATATAGAAACACTGACTGCCTTCTATTTCCTTGGTAAACCAGGGAATAAAGTATGAGTCTCAGGTAGTAAGTTGATAATTTCCCATTTGAATTCCTTTAGAAATCCTATGTAAATATCATCTGATTTCAGACATTGGTATAAACTGGTTTTAGTAATTGCTACTCATTTTACTGACCAGCTCATAAATGTGTTCGACATTTCCATTTGAGACAGTTCCATTGACTTTGCCAGAGAAAAGAAATGCTCTATTGTGTGAAAGTCCCAGCAATTCTCTGTGGTTAGTAAACCTTCATCTTCTTTGAATGTTTCCTTAGGAACATCCCACTTAGCTAGGAACCTTGCATACTCTCCACCTTCCTTATGTTTCTGTTGTGCTCAGTCAAGAAGTCTTATGGTAAGTTTCAACATCCGTAGCAAGTTTTACTTTATGGCTATTTTAATGTGGCTTTACATTTAACTAGCCACAATTTACATTCTTTTCACTTTTACCCACTGTGACACACAACCCCTCTTCATGTTTGTATAAATAATAAACAAATATAATCTCAGCACAATGTCAATATTCTTAGGGATGAAATAAAATACTTTGCTTTTGGATGTAACACATTTTTCACCCCAGAACAGCACATTACTCTAGGGATTGAGGAAATCATATCTTCTTGATTTCCTTTCTAATGTCTTCCCTCAGTTGAGACAGGATTCTTTCTCTAAGCTACAATTTCTACTCCTTGTTATCATGTCTGTTGATGACTTCTTTAGGAAAATACATATAATGGAAAGTGCACCTCATTTCACACTATTCATTTGTTTGAAAGAGAATGCCTTTGTGTGGAAAGATGTGATGCTGAATGTAGATAATAAAACACTAAATGAAAGTCAGTAGCCCAGAGGTACAAAAAAGATACAGAAAATTATTATGAAGAGATGGTAAAAAAATACATTCAACCATAACTGTCATTTGCCATCAAGAATTAATTTATTCTGTCTCATATTACTATTAAAAGCAGGTGGTGATCTTGGTTTTGTCAGAATCAAACATGCAGTTATAAATTCTAGCACACTATAATTTCATTTGCTCCTGAGCATCACATAGTAATCCTTGCTGCCTTTCATTATTCATGATCCCATGCACTGCTCTTCCTTCACCTGTTGGCTATAAGTGTCTGCTCTGTCTTAATCTAACAATAAAAAGTTTCCACTTCATTGAGTGCTGTAAATGCTGAACTAATTTAAGCTTGAGAATGCTGTTCTTGCTTTGTTCAAAATCTGCTTTATGCTCTTTGAAGCCCATCTCCCTCCTGTAACTGGGAAGGGTAACCAACTCTTTCAACATTTGCTAAGCCCCTGTCTTGTTCATCATTAGGAACAGTGGTGCAGAACTCCTCATTAGGTCAGGAAGCATCATGCTGAACTTTCATTTGCACTGATCTTTACTAAAAAAAGAACAGTTATTATTTGCCTAGAGTTCATCTTTGCATCGCAACGGGTGGACTTCTACCATTGGAAAGATAACTTCAAAAACTATATCTTTACCTTGTCAGATCCTCCCATCTCCCACTGTTTTCCCAGAGGATAAATCTGGCTGGTGATTAGCACACTCACTTAAAGATCAAGAAACTTCAGCTTTACTCTTAATTCTTCTGTATATTTACCAATCTGTTCCTCTGCCTATAAAAATTGTGGTAATAGTACCCACTCCTGTTAAGAACTTTAAAGCTTTGGATAAAAAATTGCTGTAAAAGCCAAATACTATTATTAAAGCTTTCTGAATAAGCTGGGTATCAGCCGCAGGAACAGGCAGCTAGACACAATCCATAACCATCAGAAAGACTACACTAAAACAGAGGTTACAGTAAATGACAAAACATTTCAACTCTCACACAAACTTTAAACAAATTCTATTACCATTTTGACATTCATGTAATAATGCCTTTTATAAATATGCACTGTCAAAATTTGTCAGTTCTCAGAAAGTTTTTTTACTTTGGAAAATAAAACTCTATTCAATACAATTCCAGGGTTTGCAGAAACATTCCTGGCCACCAGCATCTCCATCTTACAATACAATAGCCTAGTGGAGCATCCCACAGGATATCAATTAAAAGCTTGGTTGTTGGTATGGAAATGTGAAAGTTGGCGATATTACACAGATTCCACAGCACCTAAACTGTGACTAGCTGAATCTCTCTGGTGAGCTTCAAAAGAATATTTGCCCAAAAGGGCTGTGTTTAGGAGAAACTGAATATAGCCTCTGTGTCAAGACTTTCCTAATAAAAGAGGACAATACTGATCTCATAACAACACACAACAGCCATGGCCACTTTTTCTTTGAAAACTCAGAGGAGCTCTATTCTTTAACAAGATCCACTCAGAAAGTAGATGATCAGGATTT
The DNA here is from genome assembly GCA_013400935.1 of Turnix velox. Classification (NCBI taxonomy): domain Eukaryota; kingdom Metazoa; phylum Chordata; class Aves; order Charadriiformes; family Turnicidae; genus Turnix; species Turnix velox. The sequence goes on along the minus strand of VZTY01002652.1, from coordinate 154 downwards.
GAAGACAAAAAAAAGAAGTTGCTGTTCACGTAGTGCATGATTATGCCTTAGAGCTACTTGTCATAAACATTCTGAATGACAAAACTGTCCATAAATTAAAAATTAAGCTGGATGGTTCAATGTAAAACAATGCTAGTTCATGACTCGTTCCTGG
>VZTY01002651.1:94509-109068 GCA_013400935.1 Turnix velox | reverse complement strand
CACTTCTCTTGATGCAACCCAGGATTTGGTTGGCCTTCTTGGCTGCAAGTGCACACTGCTGGCTCATGTTGAGTTTGTCATCAACTGACACTCCCAAGTCTTTGTTTTTAGAGCTTCAAAGGCCATCGAGTCCAGCATCCTGTACTAGATAAGGATGCTCAGAGTTTCAGCCTGAAATTCACTTTGCAAAGTGAATTCGAAATCACGATCAGAAAACAGATCATCAAGAGATGCATGAAGACAAATAACATCTTAGGAATTTAAACCAGAGTTTAAATTTCACTTCATTGCCTCTCTCCCTCAAGATATAATTTCTTTAAATTGCTGTGGGTTTTTTTTTTTGATATACAGTAGGATTCAATTGCAACCATAATCAATTCTTGGTTTGACTCAGTGTTTTCCAGGGTGGCTAACCTCACTGACCTCAACATGTAGCACCTTGTAACTTCAAAATAAGAGATAAGCACATGATGAAATGGAAAACAATTACTGGATCATTATTCATTCTGGCTTAATCACAGTTTAATAGCCCATTAATCACGTTTAGGCAACTGTACTTAGCACAGGTCAGATGTGTCTGTGGCTGAAGCTACTGATGAGCAATTGGTAACTTGTGGCCATGAAGACAGCACACAAGAGCTTTGTGCTTAATTGCACCAGAAAGCTCAGAGTAAGCTCCAGATATGTTTTTTCTAGGCATGAACAGTTGATACTGGGTCTTATTATCATCTGCAAACAAAAAACAAGATGGCCAAGCCTCGTGCTGCTTTTTAAGGATTTGATCCTGCAAGGTTTTGAAAATGTAAACTTTATTACAAAGCTGCTGAGCTGAACAGAATGAGTCATTTCTTGTGGGTTCTTATGGTGTAGGCTTAAGGAAATGATGAGCTGTTCAAGTGTAAAACTAAAGAGAAAGAACTTCATCCTGCATCACTTGTTTCCCCTCTGAATCATTCAGAGCACCTGTATCCATTTTTACATCCACATGCTCCTTCTTATTGAGCATAAACTTCAGTAAAACTTCAGTATTTAATTAAAAAAAATATCACACCTCACTGTTGTTCACTGGAGGGTTAAAGAAAACTCTTCAAAATTTGAGTGCAGTGGGAGTGAGATGGTTTGAAACTGAAGGCAGAAGGGCATAACCTATGGATGTAAAAAGGAATATAAATCCTACATCTTTTTCCCAGCACTTTAGTAGTGTGGCAAAAATCATCTTTTCTGCACCATTCTAGAAATGTCATTTCTACTCAGCCATAGGTGGTGGTTTGTGCAAGAGGAAACACAGCTCTCCTGAAGAATCCCAGAATATCAGGGATTGGAAGGGACCTGGAGACATCATCTGGTACCATTGGGTCACACAAGAAGGTGTCCAGATGGGGTTTGAACGACTCCAGAAAAACAGACCCCAAACCCTCTCTGGGCAGCCTGGGACACTCTTCTCTCACCCTAAGTTTTTTTCCTGTATTCCTGTGGAACCTCCTGTGTTCCAGCTTGCACCTATTGCCCCTTGTCCTATCACTGGATGTCACTGAAGATCCTGACTCCATCCTCCTGACACTCACTCTTTCGATATTTATAAAAATTAATGAGAACACCCCTCAGGCTCCTTTAAGCTAAAGGGACTCAGCTCCTTTAGCCTTTTCTCAGAAGGGAGATACTGTAATTATGGTTGCTGCTGTTCTCTCTGGATTACTGCATCTCTATTATTCAAACAGGGTTTTTTTTCCCCAAAATTATTCAATGTCTGGAACATCTTGGAGGTTTCAGCTATTGTTCCCATTGTTTCTGTGGCAGGGAACACCACAACCACAAGTCTGACAAGTTAGTGTGATAGAGAACCTGCGTGGAGAGACAAATGGAAACCTCATCAACAACCCTATATTCAAATGGGAAAAGTTAAAAGATTAGTGAGAATTAAAATAGCTTGCACTTTGCTTTCTGCATGCCTCATTAGCCATCAGCTCACCAAGGAAGGGACTAGTTTATTGTTTACTCTTGTTACCTAAGTATCTATGACACTGTCAGAGAAGTTCTGGTAAATATTGTAATATAAGAAGCATGACCAAGATGTGAGTCACTCACAAAGAGTGAGCCACAAACAGAGTTAAACTGTTTAAGATTTATTTTTTTAAAAAATTTCCCAGACAGACACAGTGATGCTCCATTTAATTTATAGCATTTGGAGGCTTCTAATATTTGTACTGTATTTTTTTCTACCTGGAGTAGATTTACAGAGACATCCAAATGGTCCCAATCTTTTAAATTATTTTCTAGAATTAAATGCATCTTTTGATATTTTAACAGTTCTACTTGGATTAATTAAGAAGCTTTGGTACAAGCTGTGCGGAGGGAGTCAAGATCCAGATAAAAAAAGGCTGTGCATATTACTGGATTATTATTATTTATGATTTTTAAGAAAATGTTGAGGTCCACAGTTCTATGGTAAAAATCCCCAATAAATGCAGATTTTGTCTCTAAATCAAGTTTATAGTGGTGTCAACTGGCAGCAAATCCTTTCTTAAATGGAAGTATTTCATTTCTTAAATGAAAGGATTTGCTGCCAGTTGACACCATTATAAACTTGATTTAGAGACAAAACATTTTCATTTTAAAAATCCCTTCAAGTTGCCTTTTCAAGTTACAAAATAAAAAGAATATGACAATTCAATCAGGTTGTTAAGTAAGAATGAGGGGAAAAACATGCTTCAGCTTTGGTGGATTTCAATCTTTATGGTTTTAATCTTTAGGAAGGAAAAAAACAAAGATGACCTGTTGAATAGAGCACTTTGATTTCTTTACAGGGGGATTCTCATATAAGCTTCAATCAGCTCTGAAGCAAAACAAGGACTGTGGCATGGAGAAAACAACTGAGAAACCTCATCCACATGAAGAGGATATGTTTTTTCTCCTAAGCTGAGCAGAGGTACCTTCTATGACAACCCATTCTGAATTAGAAAAATAAAAACCAAACAACTAAAACTCAGTAAAGAGCCATTTTAAAACTTTTAAAGAGCCACAGCTCTGCTTCAGCCACTTGGATTGAATTTTTACAGAGGAAATCCAAGATAGGTTGATTTCTTTGAAGCTTTTTTAGCACTAATCAAGATTTTGGAGGGTAGCAGCAGTGGTTGGCTGAGGTTCATCTTGACAAGGTGTTGAAAGTTCCGCTGAATTGATGTCAGATTTGGGCCATGATGGAGGCCAGTTTATGGATAAACAGTCCAGTGCTTTTTATCAGACGGATGTAACTGACAGAGTACTCTAAAGCTCAACAGGAAAGCAGCAGCAGATTGTGAAATGCTGAGCTTTTCTCTGCTTCCAGAATGTTTGGCTGAGATAGGAGCCTGGATGAGGAGGCAGTGGCTGAGGCTAAATCCAGATAAGGAAGAGGTAATTCCAGTTGGCAAGGTAAAGCAAACAGAGGCTTTATCTTTCCTGTATAAAAACATTTGCTAAAATTATGCATGCAGGCTTAGTAACTCGGCATGGAAAGGGCTTAGAAGATATCTCAGGGACAATTTGTGTAGTTACTGCAATTGTCTGTGCAGTCCTGGAGATGGCACACCTGGATTGTGTGTTATTGCTCTTTAGAAAAATAACTTGAAGGATTCAGCTTTTCTTATAACTTCTCCTAAAAGGATTTGGAAGAAAAGAGCCATCCAGGTCTGCTGTGGAATTAGTTAATAGGGTGAGGGCATACTGCAGAGCCTTAAAAATCCCTCTGGTGAGCATTTCCAGCAGCTTCTTTTCTGTTATATTGAAAATGTCTGGAAGGGCCAGGCTGGATGAGGCACTGAGCAACCTGGTCTAAGGGGAAGTGTCCCTGCAAATGGCAGAGGGTTGGAACTAGATGATCTTTAAGGTCCCTTCCAACCCAATCCATGATTCTATGGAATTCTTTGCCTTCATGTATTGTTAGAAGATGCCACAGTACAGACATCCATTGCATTACTCCACATCATTAGAAATTTTTAATACATGCCATGATTCTCTCCAGTGTTTCCACAGCTTTTTCCCCCAGTAAAGTGCAGAAAAGCCCCTCTGCTCTTGGGGAGACACAAGGGGAATTCAGAAAAGACACTGGGAAGTGTCAGCCTTTGAATCATTTAACCTGTGTCCTCACAGCAAGCATCCGAGTTCACTGCCAAGTGAAAGACTCACCAGCCAGCTTGGTGAGAGACCTACGTCTGTGAGTGGGAGCGATGAGGGAGGGAAGATAAAAGAGGTAAATTTCAGGAAAATGGTGAACTTCCCCCTTGAAGATGTTACTCAAGATCTCAACAGATCAATTTTAGTGTCACTTTGATCAAATTTTCACTATTAAAAAGGCTGTTTGTCCTGTCAGCTGCAAACAGCTGAATTGAATTGAATGTACTTTTTACTTAGAAGGCATGTTGTGCACAAGGTCTAGTCACCAGATGGAGGAACCCACAGGTTGGCTTCTACAGATCTGATGTCTATTCCCTGGCAGACAAAACCAGGCATTCCAAAGATAGTGTTTTTCTGAATCATTTTGCTTTGCCATTTCCTGCATGAATGTCACAGAGCAGAAAAAGATTTAAGTTAAAAATAACATCTGCCTTAAATAGATATGTGAGTAAAGAGAATTAGATAGCTGTTGTAATTAATTTAATCATCAATGGAACAGCCTTTGTGTGAGCTCTTCTGGAGTGTTTGTTACCACCAAGGGAGTTTTGCTTTCTCAGTACACCTTAGAGTGTACACAGCAAAAAAAAAAATAAGGCATCATTTAGCCCCTTACAGGAAAATAGTGGGCATGGGGTTAACCATAAAATAATTATTCTATCACATGTGAAGATCTAGAGATCTCAACTTTTCACCAGTTTACTCCAGTATGTCAGTATTCAAGGAGGGATCTGGCTGTTCTTAGGGAAGAGAAAGCTTAATATATTCATAGAGGCAAAAAAAAGAAACTAAATTATTTCCTAGGTATAAAAAATTACTCTTAACTATGGCTCCAGCTGACATTTGCTGCTCACAAGCAAGTAGACATGTGGTCTTTGGCTTCATCTTGTTTGGAGATAAGTTAATCAGTATTTTAAATAAGTCTTAGACATCTTCCAGTAGTGTCCCACGTCTCAGGAAGCGATTCATTTGGAGAGGTTTATGATTTATACTTCTTAGGCCCCATTTGCAAAATTAAACATTAAATCCCAAGTTACTCAGAAGCAATTTGTGCTAAATATGCTTTGAATCCCACTTATCCTACATCTTTCATCAAAACTAGCAAAACCTTGTAGAACAGAGTTAAAAAGTAATCATTGTATTAAGTGAATCACTGTAGTTAAGTGAAAAAATCACAAACAGCCCAATAACACAGAGCAGAAATAAAGAGCAGTGTTTTAAGGGAGATAAAACACACGATTCATGAAGTCATTTCTAGTTTGTCTCATTCCTTACACTTCATTTTCTTTACAATCTTTCAGCCACATGCTCAAATCTCACTTTTGGGTTAGCAGAGGAAGAAGGAAGAGTAACACTTAACTCCATGTGTTAGCTTTGTACTTCTGCAGGTTACCCAGAACTATTTTGATTAAAAAACAAAAGACACTTACATGCATCATTCCTGTTTTTACGGGTGCAGGCAGCCAGGCTGCAGAGTCGTTCTGGCACTGCTGCTGGACTCCAGATACCTTTCAGCTGCTTGTAGAAACGTGCCAGGGTATTTGCCTTCACACCATTCATCCCTATCACCTTGATACTTCCAAATCTTTTGTCATACAAACAGCCAGAGGAGCTTCTCGAAGCCTGGCAACCTACCAGTGTAAAGCAGAGGAAAATAATCCCATGGATAAAAGAGCTTCAGGGTAACTGAGGGGTGCCCAGACCTATTTATTAAGAAAAAAATTAAAATTGAGAACAACCTCTCCTGCCTGGGGGGGGTGGAGCTAATCAACTAGTTAATTTTCAACTTGTCCCAGGATAGGCTTCTTTATTGGCTCTACTTTTGGTTAGAGGGTTGGCTAGTTGATGATTATTCTCCATCTGTTTTCCCAGATTTTTCTCATCTGGCTCCAGGAAGGGTTACAGAAATCACTCTTTTGTATGCAAGGAGAGAGGTTTCTTATCACTGCTTTATGCATACATGCTTTGAATTTGAACGCTTGGGTATCTGAATACTGATAGCTGAGAATCTCTATCCTTAACTGCTGTAATTCTGAGGGCTGGTGACTCCTCAAACTGAGGAATTCACTGCAATTCTAGGAGATATTCAAGGCTGATCCAGGAGAACAGGCAGGGGAGCAGCCTCCTGCAGAAGAGCACATAAACACACAGTACCACTGCAGCCTCAATGCAAGGAATTTTTTTTCTCCTGAACTATCAAATATCCCAATAAAATAAATCATTTACTATAGGCTAGTAACAGGAATAGAAATAATGGAATCATTATTACTCACACTGTGCTTTGGCCCAGCTGAAATAGGTTTGTGTGAAAGATCCATATAAAAAGCCCCTCTGATGTCCACACTGGTTTGAAGGGCCATGACTGTATGGACTCTGATGGCTGTCCAGAGAGCCTGTGGAGTCTCTTTCTCTGGAGACATTCAAACCCTGCCTGGATGCCTTCTTGTATGACCTTTTCAGAAAAACCCTGTGGCATGAGGTTGAGGGACACAGAGGAGTCCTGAAAAACAATTCAATTTATTTGAATATAGGGAGAGTCCACTGAGAAAATCCGCAGGATGTAAACTGGGAGTAGATTCAGACTTGACATAAGAAAGAAATCCTTTACAGTGAGGGTGGTGAAACACTGGAACAGGTTACCCAGAGAGGTTGTGGATGCCCCCTCTCTGGAATTGTTCAAGGCCAGGTTGGACAAGGCACTGAGCAGCCTGATCTAGTGGGAGATGTCCCTACCTATGGCAGGGGGGTTGGAACTCAATGATCTTGAAGGTCCCTTCTAACCTGAACTATTCTATGATTCTCTCCAATTGCGAAAGGACGCAGCCTCTTTTTACCCCACTTCCCAGCTGCAAATGTCCCTCTCCCTTTACCACTGGCTCCAAGGTAAATGGAACTTACAGGCTCTCTGAGGTGCCTACTACAATGAAAACCAAACTCTTGTCATTGATATTGAAGCTGAAGCTTGGTTTTGTTGACTTCGGTGGAAAACTGGATATGGAATGAAAGGGTTATCTGTGTTTACAGTGTTTACTCCAGACACCTTTGTCTGGAGGGCTAGTCTGATTTCCTCTGTCTGCACAGACATTCCTATCATTTGTAGAGACTCCTTGATCCTTATCAACCTGATCTGGGTGTTCCTGCTCCAGCAGGGGAATTGGACTAGATGTTCTCTCCAGGTCCTTTCCAATACCTGACATTCTGTGAATCTGTGAAAAAAACCATCCTCATTGAATTTTCTTTGGGATGTTTGTTCTTCTTCCCATTGCTTCAACCCATGGAAATGGTACAAGCAACTTTTGAGTTGTGACCAAAGCTATAGTTCCTCAGTCCCAGCACTGAAACACAGGCAAATGGGTGTTTCCTCATTCCCTACAGACCTCTTGTAATGATACAGGCTGAAATAGGACAAATGGGAACAAGGCTGGAGAACCACCAGAAGAGGACAGCCGGGCATGGGAATAAGGCTGGAGAACCACCAGAAGAGGACAGCCGGGCATGGGAATAAGGCTGGAGNACACAGGCAAATGGGTGTTTCCTCATTCCCTACAGACCTCTTGTAATGATACAGGCTGAAATAGGACAAATGGGAACAAGGCTGGAGAACCACCAGAAGAGGACAGCCGGGAATGGGAACAAGGCTGGAGAACCACCAGAAGAGGACAGCCGGGCATGGGAATAAGGCTGGAGAACCACCAGAAGAGGACAGCCGGGCATGGGAACAAGGCTGGAGAACCACCAGAAGAGGACAGCCGGGCATGCTAGGAAGCAGCACAGACAGGCTGGTGTCAAAATACAGGGCAGCAGGGAGCTAAGGATGATCCCAAAACAGGCATGCTCCCCCAGAAACACTGCATCACCCCCAGGGAGTGTGCACAGCAAGGGGAGTTGGCTGCAGCTAAAAGGGTCCAGCGACAGCCACAAACATTGAGAGGGACAAATCAGGTCCAAGGTTCAACTAAAAAGCTCAGGCAGAAGCAAAATGAGACAGGACCAAAACCAGGAAAAACCCAAGGGTCTAAAGTCCTCCCCAGAGGCAGAAACAGAGCTGAACCTGAAGAGAAGGTCTCGACTCCAGACGTGGGCTTCAGTAGACTCCTGGGCCCATGGGCAGGGTTGTGGCTGGAGGCTGCAAATGAGGCTGGTCAAGATCATTAAAGCTTGTGAGTGGCCTCAGGGTCAAGACAGCATAAAAGCATATAAACCCTTTAAATTCTCACGTAAGTATTCTCATATAAGCACCTTGAGCTGAAACACAAAGCTAAAACACAACACTACTGCTTAACGTTCATCTGACCTCAGGCAAATCCCACAGAGCATTAAGGCAAGAAATAGAAACACAAAGCCATCACTCTCCTCACCCCCACCCATCCCACCACCTGCCTAACCAACTGGGCGGCCAGCAGGCCCCCCAGCCTTTCTCCTCCCACCATGCCCCTCTGGAAAATGCAACTCACCAGTGATGTCCTGCAGCAGAGACACCAGGAGGAGCATCCCTCAGGCCCCATGGTGGGGGCAAGTGGTAGCTGTTTCCTCTCCCTGCTGGTGTTAAATAGGAGAGTGGGTGGAGGGGGCTGATTTGGAACATCTGGGGATGGGAGGAGTCTCCAGTGGAGCCCAGGGTTGTGGGATTTGGGGGAAAATGGGCTGGAAAAGGGTTGGAGATGGGGAAGAGAGGGGTGTGTGGAACCTGCCTAGAGGCAAAATGGGGGGGAAAAATGGAAGGACTTGAGTGTTCACCATGAGGGTGGTGAGAAACAGGTTGCCCAGAGAGGTGCTGGAGGTCTCATCCCTGGAGACATCCAAGGTCAGGCTGGATGTGGCAATGAGTAACCTGACCTAGTGCAGGATGTCCCTGCCCATGGCAGGGGAGTTGGAACTACATGATCTTAAGGTCCTTTCCAACCCAAACCATTCTATGATTCTATTTGCAAAATCCATTTACCTTCACTAGGTGCACAGGAGAGTGTAGTTTGAAAGCTAAAAAACAGTGAGAGAGCAAGTAGCAATGATAAAAATTAGCACTCTGGTGTGAATAATCTACATATTTGTCTGTGAAATATCTTTGAACAGTTGCTTGTTCTCCCTTAACAAATGTTTGTGTTTTGAATTAGAAACCTATTTGCTTGGTGTTATTTTCATGAAACCTGTCTGTCAATCCTTACCACACAGGGTGTAAATGCAAGGCTCATGCTCAGGGAATCCTCTTTGGTATCCTAAAAATGGCAAGTTTATTTAGAAACCTTACTATTCCAAGACCTACTATTTAGGAGAATCTTTCTTAATACTTATACTTATCTTAATACTTATCATTTATTTCCTCAGCTGCCTTCTTCAAAGCAAAAGATACAGTCAGACATAAGGCTTTTGAATAGGGTCCAGGATGGCAGGGCTAGGAGTAATGGATGCAAATTGGAAGAGGGGAGATTTAGGCTGGAGGGAAGAAAGAAACTCTTTGCTGTGAGGGTGGTGAGACCCTGGAAGAGGTTTCCCAGAGAGGTTGTGGATGCCCCCTCAGTCCCTGGAGGTGTTTAAGGCCAGGCTGGATGAGGGCCTGAGCAACCTGGTGTGGTGGGAGATGTCCCTGCCCATGTTAGGTTGGACCTAGATGATCTTGAAGGTCCCTTGCAATCCAAATCATTCTATGATTTGTTTTCTTTCTCATGCTTACCAGAGGGTTGTCAGTACTTGTGTTCTATTTAACTTCAAATGAGTGCTATTATTTGCAGAGAGAAAGTGACTTCCTTGATCCCATTCTCCTGGCATCACACTTATCAAGGTATTCCTATCCTAATCTTGTCTCAGCTGCACCATTAGAGGGTCAAACCCAACAATACAGAAGATTCAGCCCAAAGAAGAGGAGAAAATCCTCTAAAATCAGTGTGATGAGCTCCTCTTGGGTCATTTCATCATCCCAGTGGTTTAAAAAAGGACTGATGTTGAGAATGGCACCACACCAAGTAAACATGGTGTGGGACAAACAAAGCTGGGGGCAAACTTTGAGTTCCTGGGCTGTGTAACAGAGGTAAAAGGGCAGCAGAAACAGCTGTGAACGTGGTCCTGGGAAGATGACAGTGGGGCAAAGTACAGGCACAGAGCTTGTTAGAATGGCAGGTTTTTGAGAAGGGGAATAGCCTCCTATAATTTTTTTCCATTGGGAGATGTTACAGTGTGCAAATAAATAAGAGAACATTGAGATCACGCCTGATCCTTCTCACCTTATTTCTCAGGCTGTCAAAAATGACCCTTGTAGAGTGTGAACTTTGAGCAGCTGGATGGTGTTTTTCTCTCTGCTGTGGGAATTCAAAGCCATTTCTCCCACCCAATTTATTACAATTAGGTGTATCTTTGTTGAGCAAAATGGAGTTTACTCAGCATGAAACAGAAGTGAGATCAGAGTGAAAACAAGAAAATGTCTGTGTCTTGCTCCAAGTTGCAGGAGCAAAACCTGCTGGAGCCTGACACCTGTTTCCTATAAGAAAAAGACAATTTCTAGAGGGCAGAAAGTGGTGTCTGCCAAGTAAATGATGAGAAAGTTTGTACTTGGAGAAGGGAAAATGACACATTTTAGCAGCAGAGAGGTTGTGCTGTTTCAGGGAGAAATTCTACTGCGAGTTTACAAACAATATTAACTTTGTTTTGTAAGTTTTCCATAACCATTCATTAAGCATCACTGAGACAGAAGATAGAGGGTTAAGAGAGTCATGAAATTTATAAAGTAACTCGACCAGAAGTTGAACAAAGAGGGGAACTTCATGATCTGAAAGGTCCTTCCAACCTATGGTACTTCTTTTGATTTAAATAGAACAAGCCATGATTAAAGATTTCATCCATAGAAAATAAAATTATTCCTACAGAGTTCTTCTAACTCTGGAGTTACTTCTGTGCCCTGATCACATCTTCTGTGTTCTTCATTCCTTTGTTTCTATATTCTCATGCTCAGCAGTGAGTATAATTATGAATGCCTGTCACTTGTTTAAACAAATGCTTTGTTTGGCAACCTTTGTTTTCCTGCTCCTGATGCAGCTGCAAAATTGTGTGCACAGTGTGTTAATTTTTTACCTTTGATGCTCTGGTTAAGTTGTTTTTCCTAACACGAGGAAAAAAAAAAAACCAAAAAGGAAACCAATGAATGAGATCCCAATCTCTCTTGATCCATGCAGAACATGTGGAAGCAGCAACTTCCTTAGGAAACAATAGTAAATGAATGCTCATACAATGGTAAAATAAGCTGGATATTTCCTAGAGCTGAAAGATTCTTCCTAACGTGCCAGAGAAAAGTTAGCATATACATGAAATGTGTGAGAGAGTGAATAAAAGAGAGTTTAAAAGGTGAGGAAATAAACCTGCAAAGAGATACCATGTTGTTTTACTTGGTACAATAGACTAAAAGGCAACAGGATGAAATTAAAAAATGAATTTGATATATTAGCACCCTGAATTTCTTACTCATTTTTATGAGGGGAGAGGAAATAAGAGTGGGTTTGACTTAGGTGCTTGAGCAAGTTTCCAGGGTTTAAATATGAATGTAATTTACATTGTGTCAGCTTTTCAGTTGGTGCTTCCTTGTAGGCTGTCTCTGGTAGAATCCATGGTGAAAAGAATCAGAAAAAAAATAGTTGGTAAAGAGGAAAAATAGAGGGTAAAAAGGAAAAAAGCCCTTACAAGGGATAAGTTAGTTGTGCAATAATGGAAGCAGACTGACTTCCTAGTGGAAGATAATGCTGCAGCCTATCACAAAATCACAGAATCCCAAAATATCAGGGATTGGAAGGGACCTGGAGAGATCATCAAGTCCCATCCCCCTGCTGGAGCAGGAACACCCAGATCAGGTCCCACAGGAAGGTGTCCAGGTGGGGTTTGAATGTCTCCAGAGAAGGAGACCCCACACCCTCTCCACTAAGCATCTCCCTTCTGAGGAAAGGCTGAGGGAGCTAGGTCTCTTCTTTGTGAGAAGAGGAGACTGAGGGAGGAACTCATTAATGTCTGTAAATATGGAAAGAGGATGGAGCCAGGATCTTCTCAGTGACATCCAGTGATAGGAATCAGGGCAATGGATTCAAGCAGGAACACAGGAGGTTCCATAGAAATACATGGAAAAACTTTTTCACAGTAAGGGTGACAGAACAGTGGCACAGGCTGCCCAGAGAAGTTGTGGAGTCTCCTTCTGTGGAGACATTCCAACCCTACCTGGATTGCTGTGTTATTATTTTATGATGTTGCTATCTCTGCTCAAAGATAGAAACATCAATTGGATCCTGCCAGCACTTGCTGTAGGTGATTTGATGACTATAAAGCAGCAGTATAATTGGTTTATGACAATGAAAGTTTTTCTGTTTGTGTTGGTTTAGCTGAGAAATGATTTACTGGCTGTGCAGAGAGGAGCAGGATCTCACACCCTCAGCAGAATGTGAGTTAATAATCTCTGTACTGATGAGAAAATAGGTCTGCTTTTAGGCTGGACTTGGTTGATGATGAAAAAGGATTTAATAGCTACTTTCCTCAGTTTAGAATACCCAGGTACTTATATAACTGCTTTTTTTCCTAGCTGGAATCTGTCCTTTGCTTGAGTGTAGCAGAAACTGTTCAGCAAATCTGTTGCAGGGCAAATCCGTTCAGCAAAGCGTGAAATAATCCTGTGTGAAAAGTCAGTTTATAAGTCCTTTAACCTTTTAACTTCCTAATCTGCTTGCAAAGGGAGAGAACACAATAAATAACAGACTCAGCTGAGCAGTTACAAATCTGGAAGCAGAGGCGAGGGTTTTCCTTACATACCTGTTGCTAATTCCCAGGCTCATGGCAACTCTTTCATACTGGAAAAAACACCAGTTTGAGAAGTCACCAGGAGCACTTTTGAAGGCACAGCACACGTACCTCTGCAGTCTGAAACATGAAACCTCTCTCTGTCCTTTTCAAAGAATCAGAGAATTATTTGGGTTGGAAAGGACCTTAAAATTATCTAGTTCCAACACTTCTGCCATGGGCAGGGACACCTCCCAACACACCAGGTTGCTCAGTGCCTCATCCAGCCTGGCCTTAAACACCTCCAGGGATTGAGGGGGCATCCACAGCCTCTCTGGGCAACCTCTTCCAGTCTCTCACCACCCTCATGGGAAGAATTTCCTTCTTCTCTCCAGCCTAAATCTCCCCTCTTCCCATTTGCATCCATTCCTCCTAGTCCTGCCATCCTGGACCCTATTAAAAGTCCTCCCCCAGCCTTTCTGTAGCCCCCTTCAGGTATTGATAAGTCACTATGATGTCCCTTCTGAGTCTTCTCCAGGCTGAACAACCCCAACTCCTTCAGCCTGTCCTCAGAAAGGAGTTGCTCCAGCCTTTTGATCATCGTCATTATTGAAGGAATATTTTCTGGCAGAAGTCAGACAGTCTCAGCTGGCTATGCTGGAACTGAAAAATGAAGTATGATGGTGGTCTTGTTTGGGCAACACTGTGGCATATAAAGGTAGAGTTAAAAGGCAACATCTCTGCCTTCCCTCAGAGATCTGAATACTTCTTCCATGTTTCTTCTTTTTTTTTTTATGCTGTTGCATATTTTTATCATAGCCAGAAGGTTAACAGAAGTTTTCCCACCTTCTCCCAGGCATTCTGTTCTCACACCAAATGTAGGAACGAAGCAGCAGAAGAGTCAGTCTGAGGAGCTAATTTAGCAAATTCCCCACTTGCTGCCTGTTCTTCAGCTGTGTTCTGGGCACAGTGACATTTTTCTCCTTAGTGTGACAGCTCACATTGAGGAGACCAGCACAGATCATCCCATTTCAGTGATCCAAGTGCTCAGGAGCAATTTCAGCAGGGAGGAATGGAATGGAAACACTAGAGAAAGGTGCAGGTGAGTGTCCTGTGAATGGCTCTTGATGTACAGATCTATGTTTTATCTCCTTTGCTGACAACTCCCATGGACAAATCCTGTGGTTAAATCTCGTGATGGGTCTGGAAAAACTCAAGAGATGTTGTGGTAGCCCTGAGACAGTGGAGGAATGGCAGGGCTTTTCCTGGCAAGATGCAGCCACATGCTGTGGGGCACCTGCAGAGACCATCACAGAGTGTCAGGGATTGAAAAGAACCTGGAGAGATCATCTAGTCTCATTGCCCTGCTGGAGCAAGATCCTCCAGATCAAGTCACACAGGAAGATGTCAGGGTGGAGTCTTCTCCAGAGAAGGAGACCCCACACCCTCTCTGGGCAGCCTGGCACACTCTACTCTCACCCTCACCCTGACAAAATTTCTCCTCCTATTTCTGTGGAACCTCCTGTGTTCCAGCTTGCACCCATTGCCCCTTGTCCTATCACTGGAGGTCACTGAGATTAGTCCGGCTCCATCCTCCTGACACTCACCCTTTCTATATTTCTACCCATGACTGAGGTACCCCCTCAGTCTCCTCCAAGCTAAAGAGCCCCA
>VZTY01002651.1:25770-87195 GCA_013400935.1 Turnix velox | reverse complement strand
TGTGGGCAATGGGTGCAAGCTGCAAAACCCAAAATGGGGAAAATACCTCTAGAAGTAAAACACTATAACAGTAATAATTTCATATGTGTGGAATGAAAAAAAAACCCAACCCCAAAATGGGGAAAATATTTCTAGAAGTTAAACACTGTAATAGTATAATAGTTTAATAGCAGTTTTTGAGAGCTTCTACTCTCTCTCTTCCTCCCCCCTGCAAGATTTTGTACTTCAAAGAAATTTTTGTTCTTGCAGCAGCTGTTTCCCCATTTTTTCTTTTTTTTTTTTTAGTGTTACTATCTGTATTTTAAGAACTTTTACTGGAGTCCTTCAGCAGAATGTTTCTGTGAGTGAGATGAGACTTACTTTGTAGATCTGTCTCCAGAATGTTATGGCTTTATGGCTGGTGTTTTTGCTTTCATATATAAGGAACATTTCAACCATGTTTTGAGAAAATAGAGGTTTTTTTTTTTCTTTTCTTCATCTTTGGCTGAAGCAGAGATACCTGTGTGTTGTTACTCTATAATTTTTTAAACCACAAAACTGAAATACCTGTGATGCACCCTCACTAGTCTAGAGCATTGGAAAATTTAATTTTTATTTAAATACCATATTTACTCTCACTAGTTCACATGAGACAGAAGACTTAATGCTTTGTGCATGTTTTTATACCTTAACAAGGCATTGGAATGCTTTTGATTTTGCATTTTGGAATGATGCCTCGTGACTTCATAAAGCCATGAGATGTTTCAGTAAATAGGTTTGTTTACAAGGGACTGTTGGGAAGAATTATTTGGGATTAATGTTTTAGAATGGATTAATTAAATTGCATTAAGTGAGCAAGTGGAAAAAAAACTAATCTGGAATTCCGGTGAATTTATTTAGTTGCTTACAAAAATTAATTTACTTAATTAAACAAAGGCTGCTTTAATTCTGTGTTAAACATATCAATGCAAAGTAAGAGTATTGGCAGAGATATTTAGTGCACTTCTCTAATCTGCTTTTAATTTATACCTTTAGTTGTCTCTGATTAGTTTATAGGAGGTTTCCAGTAATAGAGTCTCCTCTAACAAGTGGTTGTAGGAAGGTACTCTAGTCTTTTTTTCTCCTCTTTTGTCTTCTTTTCTGGATATGAAAAACCAGGAACAGTCAGAAGTATTAATCTGCACTTTCAACTCAATTCATTAATAGGGAAATTGATATTTTATAGCTTGTTCTGCCTCATAGTCTTAGGACTGTTTTCTCAAATTTTATAGAATGGTTTGGGTTGGAAGGGACCTTATTTTTTTTTTTTTTCTTTGAGAGGTAAGAAGTAATTAATGCAGTATTTTTGCTTTGATTATTTCCATTATACATTGTGATTAAAACATAAGACCATTTGGGCTGTTTTATATAACAGATGGGTTTGTTAGGCAGTAATATCCTCCAGATAATGGCAAATTGAATATAAAATACTATTTTGTTGATCCAACTTCCTCACACTGGCTGGGGGAGAAAAGGTGAGCATGTTTTATATCCCTGTTGTAGCTTATCCTCAGCTTCCTGGCTTTCTGTTAATATTTTTTTTCTTATAGGTTAATATTTATTTAGAGTAATGTTTCAGCATTGGCTTCCTAATGCCAATGTACATACATAATTTAGAATTCACAGGCACTAGGGTTTCAGCCAGAAAGAAAGGAGGAAAAACAAGGCTGGGAACATAAAGGGAACTTCAAGAGAAGTGTTTTACATGAGGAAATGCTAATAAATACTTCACTGAGCAACACAGTTGGAAAGTATATTGGCAAAGTTATTCTCAATTTGTTGACTGAGTCTTTTTAAAGCTGATAAACTTATCTAAATCTAATCCTTTTGAATTTTATCTGACTTCTACCCTTGGTACTGAAAGGAAGGTTAGACCAGGGCTAAAATTTTCTATTCTAAATTGAAATTCGGAATGTGTAAGAGGAGCTTTTTATTCAAGCTGGGACAGCTAATTTGCTTGCAGCACCCATTGCAGCGTGCTCGGCCACTGCTTTCCTAATCAACTCATCAAGCATTAATGAGAAATATATTTATTTTCCCCTCATATTTTGAAGCAGGAGCTCACTGCGTCTGGTGATAGCAGAAGTGTGTTTTGTTCTGCCTGTTGAGAAGGCAGAAATGTGTTCCATCATGATGTTGGCTGGTTGCCTGCGAGCTGTGTCTGACTTACTGAAAGTGTAATAAAATTTGTTTCAATGGAAATAAATACTAATGTTATGAAGACACGTTGTTGTGTATGTGTAGTAGCTCTTCTGCTGATCATACTGTGTTTCTTACACCCTTTTTTAAAGACTCAGATTGTATTTTGGGGTTCCTTTTCTGGTATGAGATTGAATCTTTCATACTACAACCCATGAGAGGTGGAGAACAGATGGCAGGGGTGTGAAATTATTTTTTGCTTATGTTGAGGAAAGATTTAAATAATTTCTTAAAATGGTTATCTTTGGAAGGCCAATACATGACATGAAGTACTTAAGTGGGTTTAAACAACTGCCTTGCAAATCCTTTGGAATGTCTTATGAAATATTTTTGTGTTTGGAGCTATAACTGGCCTGAATGCGACAGGGGGAAGTACCAGTGAAATCTTAAATCATCTAAATAGCTAAAGTTTTTAAAAGTTTCTTCTAGTTTGCCTTTTTTTTTTTTTTAAGGGTTTGGAGTGGCGGATGTCTTCCTTCAAGTTGAGGGCAGGGTTCTTAGTATTACTAGCAGTGTGTGTGACATTATGAAACAGTAACTGTAGCACAGCTGTTTTATTATGCTGAGCCTGGCTGCTCACCAGGATTTCTCAGAAACGGCAAATAGAATTTGCCAAAATGGCATCCATATGCACTAATGTATTGCCAGGATTAGGGATTTTTTTTTTTAGGGATGGGGGGGGGCGTGTTGCCACAGTCTGTGCTGTCCCAGCAGCTTTTCACCATGATCAGAATTTCAAATGACTCAGTATTGGCAGCCTTGGGATTTTGAGTAAACAATTGTGATACGCAGGGAGTCTTCCATGAGGATGAGGAGAGGGCGGGAGCACCTCCCTTCTGAGGACAGGCTGAGTTGGGGTTATTGAGCCTGGAGAAGAGAAGGCTCAGGGGGAACCTCAGAGGAGCTTCTCAATACCTGAAGGGGGCTGCAGAAAGGCTGGGGTAGGACTTTCAATATGGTCCAAGATGGCAGGACTAGGAGGAATGGATACAAATTGGAAGAGAGGAGGTTTAGGCTGGAGAAAAGAAAGAAGTTCTTTGCTGTGAGGGTGGTGAGACCCTGGAAGAGGTTTCCCAGAGAGGCTGTTGATGCCTCCTCCAGGGCAACCCATCACTGCAGAAAAGCAAAATGATAGAGAGGACAGGATGAGCAATAGAGACATATATATGCACAGATCAGATTGAGGTGTGATTTGAAAAAGAGGGAACATACCTTTCATAATCAGTGATTGTTTAAAATACTTTCCTTAGGAAACTTTGGGAATAGAAGACAGAGATAGTTATTTTGAGTGCATTGCAGTTAAATCCCTTGAGGTTTTTAAGGCCAAGCTGGATGAGGTATTGAGCAACCTGGTGTAGTGGGAAGTGTCCCTGCCCAAGCCAGTGAGATTGGAACTAGATGATCTTGAAGGTTCCTTCCAACCCAAACCATTCTATGATTCTATGGGCTTTCACATCACGCACTGGTCTCCAAATTCTTCTCTGGTTTGTGTCACTCCCTCCAAATAATTCTCCTCCACCTGTCTGATTGAATGGCTTTTTTGTGCCTAAGTGCAAGGAGAAAGTCTTTATGCTTAGTTGGATTTGATTCATTGTCAGTGGTGAGGGAGGAACTACTGTTTCCGTTGCTAAACCTCAAGTTATTTCTCTAATGTTTTTTCTTCAGGCTAAAAAAAAGAGGAAAAAAAGAAAAAAAAAACCCTAGCTGATCTCTTGGGCTTCATTGCCCATCCTTTCGTAGACTGTGGGAAAGCAGAGATATGAACGGTTCCACTGATTTTAATTCAATTTTACAGGCTGAAAGTTTCTCTTAAAACACTAATAAATAACCTTGACAGAGAATTCCAAGCAAGAAGGGCTGAGAAATATTTTGGCTTTAAAATCAGGACCATATTCTGAAAATAGTTTAATTGGAATTGAGCTGAGAAAAAAACTAGGCGAGTTCAATAGCCAAGAAAGAAAATAATTGAGTTTTGCTACAAGTCTAGTTGTAATTTGCTGCAAGGAAGCTCCTTGTTCTCATCAAATGCTTGTTGAAGTTTAGAAGCCTGTTAAAATTCCTCTATCTGGGGATCTTGTGTGCATATAGTTACAGGATGTAGTAATTGCAAATCTGATATGGAAGCTTGGGTCATCAAGTCTAAAAGCTGAAGTCTGGTCATTTCCAAGAGCAATGGTTTGCAGATCAACCCTCTGCTATTTAGGAATGGTCTTGCACAGTTTTAAAAACTCCAAAACAAAAGAAAAAAAATCAATTTTAAAGACCACGTTTTGTGTTTTATACTGATAACCTCGCCAATCTCTGAAAATAAATCTTATTCAGGTGGAAAATGCAGGAAGGGAGGTCAGAAGGGAAAGCTTGAGTTCTCATGGTAGGGCTAAAGGTAGAAAGGTTGCTCATGGAGGTGATTCAATGCTTCAGTCCTTTGATGAGGCTGGTGAATAAAGCAGCGGTTGAGAGCACTGAAAGTTTGCAAAAATAAATGCAACATTGATATCTCACGTATATCTCTGCTAACACTCTCCCTGCTGCTGTTTTTCAGGGTTGCATGACTTGTAAAATCACTGACTTGGGGGCCTGCAGTGGTGTTTGACTGGATATTGCTGCCTGGTTCTGAATGATGTCAGAACAGGATTTGGCAGATGTTGTTCAGATTGCTGTTGAAGACTTGACTCCAGATAACCCAGGTACAGTAAAGGTGGTCACAGTGACATGAGAAGAAACATCTCTAGTATTTGTAATTAACAAGTTTGAAATCACTGTTGAGTTTTCTTGATATGCTGCAGAACTGCTTTATTTTTTTATTTTATTCCTGAGTTGCTCATGAAGCCTACATTCCAGACTTTGAGTAACGTAACTTGTGTATCTTCAGATTATTTTTTCATTTTACTTTTTTTTTAAAGCCCTTTAGATGCAGACAAGTGCTAAAAACATACAACTTCCTGCTATCTTTTGTTTTTCTCCAGACTCGGGGCATGCTTTAGGCTTCCCCTTCAAAGAGAACTGTCACCTATCCATTATGTATTGCTGTACTTGTAAAATAGTTTCATAAATGATTAAAAATTTAAAATATATTTATAAAAAAACAACAGTAAAAAGCTTCTTGAAGCAAACATTGTGATAAAAACTAGAGGATTGCTTATTGATTTTTCCCCAGTTGTGTTGGAGAATCATGAAGTGACTGATGATGACGTGGAACCTTCTCTGAAACGTCAACGGATAGAAATTAACTGCCAGGATCCCTCTATCAAGGTAATGATTGTGCCTCTGTCCATTTAAAAGAGGCATCCCAATGAAGTTACTTTCTCGGGGAAATAAATTAAAATAAAAAGAGTGTAAAATAAGCTGTTTGCAATACTGAAATTACTCAGTCATCTTGTAAATGTTTGTTGATTTTTGTCAGTAAAATTTAAAGATCTGAATGATTGGCTAATCTTCTGGGTTAAAATTAGTAGCAAGATTTTTTTTTTCATGTGATTATAAAATGTCATCAGAATTAACTCAAACATCACTCTTGGCACATTTTTAATGAATAAAAGTTGATCTAAAAGATAAATTTGAGCATGTATTTGCATTACAATTTGTAGATACCTTCAGCGAGATTTAAATTATTATTTGAAGCTAAAATTTATTATTTTAAGCTCCTAATATTATTAAATTTAATTTATTAACTTATTATTTAACTCCTAATAGTTAGGGCATATTTGATTCAGGCTGAATAGCTTGGACTTCTCTGTACTTGAGGAACTTCACCTCCTCTTCCCACTGGTGTGATTTAGATTAGTTTGTTTTTTTTAATCTTTAAGATCAAACCGGTTTTACTACCACACAGGTTAAAGAGTTTTTAATTCCCTATATTTGAAATAGACATAGAAATGGAAGCTTTTTGTTGCAGGACAGTGAGGAAACCAGTTTCATGAAAGATAGATCCACTTTACAGAGTTTATCCCTGTAAAATTCTAGTGGAAGGCCACGAGGTGGCATGATTGCTATTTGTAAAGGAGAACCTGTGTAATTTTACCCTGAAATGCTCTGTTTTTCTCAGGAGAAACCGAGTACAATATGTGTCCTTTTGAATAAAATTGCTTGGGAAAACAGATTTTATTTATTTGCTCTTCTTGATCTGCCATTCAGGAGGAAACTTCAACGAATTGTCTCTGAGGTTATTTGTGTTGATATAATTTCCACTGTAATCATGTGAATTTATCTGTTTGGAAAGGAAAAAAAATATTACTTAATTTTATCCAGGAGGATGCTTTCATGGATTTATAATCCTTTTGTTTTTACATGTATCAAATGAAAGGCCTTGGCGTGTCATTTGAAATCATTTTGTGGTGGATGAAATCATCCTAACAAAGTGCTTAGGTGAAAATGTGTTTGGCTGGGATGTTTTTTGGCTTCTAAATAAAGATCTGGAAGAATGTGAGAATGCTGAAATGCTCCTGAATGTCATCAGTTTTGTACGTGGCTGAGTTTTGTCACCAGACACAAACTGCTGTTTCCTTTGGAATTGTTTTCCAGTCGCATTTATCTGCAGCTTCCTTAAGTGTGTGCTGCTGAAGATAAATGCAAAGGGAGTCTCTAAAATCACTTTCTTTTTGCCTTTCTCCCCTTTCTAGTCATTCCTGTATTCCATCAATCAGACGATATGCCTGCGCTTGGATAGCATTGAGGCAAAGTTGCTGGCACTGGAGGCCACCTGTAAATCATTGGAAGAGAAGCTGGATCTTGTCATGAACAAACAGCACAGCCCCATCCAAGTCCCCATGGTGGCAGGTTCTCCCCTTGGCGCCACACAGACCTGCAATAAAGTGAGATGGTAAGAAAGAACAGATCACTCACTCGAGGGTTTTGGCTTTGGCACCAAGCTCTGCAGCTTTCTGTGGAGCTGTCAAGAGCTTGGGATGATGTTTATGAATGTAGAATTAATTTATCTTCAAGGTAACTTTTCTACCAGTCCACTGCTCTGTGGACAGTCTACAACTATTTCCACATTTCATTTTGACTTTAACCAGACTGATTCATCCCTCCTCTGGAAAAGTCTCATCAGCTACTTCAGACAGGGGGTTTAAACCTGTTATATTTTAATTTATGTGGCTGTTTTTGAGTTAATGAGTTCATCATCATTTTAATTGATTCTCATTTAACTTTTCTTCACTGGAAATCCAGCAGAATTTGTTTTATGGGATTGTTTTCTGACTGCTCTTGCTAGAGTACTATCTGTGCTTATTGTGGAGTTAGGAGTTGGAGATGGAAAATCTCTTAAATAATCAAATGTACTTTGATGGAAGAGCAGGACTGACCTGCAGTACCTTTATGTATGAGTTGCCTAATATGGTTTAAATATCTAAATCTCTACTGTGGCTCTGCTTCCAGTCAGAGAAATAGATTTGTCAAGAGACTCTTCTGTCTAACAGCTTTTCCTCCCTCATTTGTATTTTGTAGCTAGAGAAAAAAATTTCTCTAAATAATTGATTTTTACACTCCCTTTGCTTAGGTGTAGAAGCAACTTCCCCATCATACCATTCTCATTGAGATATACTGACTTAATTCATCTCTTCTTAGTCTGTTTTTCCATCTTCCAATCTTTTTCATCACACTGGACTTTCTCCATACCTGAGAATTATTTTGAATGCATTTTTTGTCTGTTATGCTTTTGCTAACTACTTTTTATCAAGGAACCTCTTTTAAATCTATTACTGGTTGCTTTTTTTTTTGTTCATTATATTAGAGATCTTCAAGTTCTTGTGCATAAAAGCCTCAAAAAACATTTGCAGAAACACATGGTCCCTTTGGGAATCTATTAACTGGTGTTCCATGAATGCTTTCCTCTGTAAATTGTACTATTTCGAGTTTTCTTAGGGGATTTGTCAGACCTGAGGTGTTTGGTTTTTTTTTTTTTTTTTTTTTTTTTTTTCCCCAAATCTCTCTGCAAACACTGGAAATCTGTCCTGTGTGCTAACAGTGAGCTTGGTGTTTAATCATTTGTTTTGGGTGTACAGATTTAAGATGATGGCTTCTCAGACAGTGGGAGCATAATTTAGATGGAAGTCTTGAAGGCTCTGCCCTAAATAATTGTTAGTGTTGGTACGAAGTTGCACGTTGTCGATTGCATCTTGCCAACAAAGCACTGAGGGTTTTTTGTTCTTTTAGCAGTCTGTGGCCTATATGAGTCAAAAGAAACTAGTTCACTGTGTTACATGTTTAACTTGGCATTGATAAACCTTCAGTTTCACTCAATTCCCACTCTCATTCATAAAAACCTTTATCACTTGTTGATGGTTTCCAATTAAAACCCACATGGGCTATTCTGTTGTATTGACTTGTTGCATTGTTCCCTTTTCCCCTTACTGAGAGATGACAATGACAGTATTTTGGAGAGTTATTTTCACATTTTGCATCTTGAATGATGAGATTCTTCAACCTATTCCTCCTCTTGCCACTCCAGTGATAACCACTCTGACTAAAATTTAGTGGTTTTTTTTTTTGGGAGGCAGAAGACTAACTTTTAAGTTGTCAGATTTATATTCAATAAGAAGTTATCTTTACACTTTGATTTACTGGGACACTTCATATTTTTTTAGTGCCAAACTGTTGCATCTACTTTAAAAAAATTATTATTTGGGAAATGAAAGAGAAATTTTCAAGGAGACTTGCAATAAATGAGAAACCATCATGTGTTATTAGTTCCCAGGGTAGAAATAGAGTGAATTTTAAAGTCTATTGTCTGCTTTCTGTTAAACACATGAGGGTTGATGTGTATGGATTTCTTCCAACACCCTTTTCTGGATTTATGGTTTTTGATGGTTTGTGCTGATGTTTCTTGGACAACTTGGACAATGCTGAGCTCAGGAATTAGAGCAATGTCTGCTGCTCTTGATATTTTACCTAAGTATGTAAAATGAAAGTAACTAAGTACATTTTCATGAGGGCTGGATTGTTCACTTCTTCATTTATTGTTTGCTCTGATCCACTGTTAGGGAAATTCATCATATACTGACTAATTTCAGTGTTGATAAGGAATAAAATAAAAGGTAAGTCATGCTGTGTAAGGAATAGTTTCTATATGAGTAGCTGAGATACAGAAAAACAACAGGACAGCTTTTACATCTCTAAAAAGTAGACTGGTAAAAATCCTTAGGTTACACAGTTATGGAATCATAGAATAGTTTGGGTTGGAAGGGACCTGAAAGATTATCTAGTTCCAACCCCCCTGCCATGGGCAGGGACACCTCCCACCACACCAGGTTGCTCAATGCCTCATCCAGCCTGGCCTTAAACACCTCCAGGGATTGAGGGGGCATCCACAGCCTCTCTGGGCAACCTCTTCCGGTGTCTCACCACCCTCACAGTGAAGAACTTCTTTCTTCTCTCCTGCCTGAATCTCCCCTCTTCTAATTTACATTTCTTATTCCAAGAAGCTTGAAAAGAGTCAAGAACAGTAGCAAAATAATGTAAAAAATAATGTGTCTTGTCTCAGAGCTTAGTTCATCTTTGTGCAGCATTAGCATGGCCCTGCTTTTCCATCCAGGAGGAGATTGTCTCTCTTCCTCCATCTGCAATATTTGCTGGCTGTATGGATGTTGGAAACCTCAGATTAATTTATGAGGTACCAGGATGGTCAAATATTCCTATAGCTGCTGAAAGCCCCTTGGATTGGAGAATCAGTGACAAGTAGGAGAGATTTAGGCGGGAGAGAAGAAAGAAGTTCTTTCCTGTGAGAGTGGTGAGACACCGGAAGAAGTTGCCCAGAGAGGTTGTGGATGCCCCCTCAATCCCTGGAGGTGTTTAAGGCCAGGCTGGATGAGGCACTGAGCAACCTGGTGTAGTGTCCCTGCATATGGTGTCCCTGCTCATGGCAGGGGGGTTGAAATTAGATGATCTTGAAGGTCCCTTCCAACCCAAACCATTCTGTGAATGCCTGTTAGTATGGCAGCCTCGTATGAGAAGTTTGATCTTTACCATGTACCCGGGTCTGAAGATGTAGAAGTCAATGAACATGGTGTGACTGAAATATTTTACCCATGTTTTGAAGAAAACATTTCATCTGAAATATTTCACTCCAGAAAAGGTGTTCTTTTTGTCCATGTCTTCCTATTAATCATTTCTCTGAAAGGCTAAACCCAAGTATAAAGGTTTCAGGTCAATCACTTCAGATAAGTTAGGAATTTGTTTTGGTTTCACAGAAACTTCTGTTGTTTATTTTTATGGGGGTTTTTTAAATTATTTTTTTGCCAGTACTACGTTGTACAATTCTCTCTTGCTTCAGAAATTTATATTGGGTAAATACATGTAAATTAGAGTACCTTTAGAAGATACTAATTTTGGAGAGGATTTACATTTGAAGTTCATACTTAATGATAGTAAAAGTGTTTCTGATTAATTATTGCAATCTATAGGTAATTTTTTTTCTAGCCTTTGTCATGGTAAAGATGAGTGACAGCCAATATATATCTGGTTCTTCACCATATATATTTGTGGCAAATGGATTAAGGATGCTGAGTGTCCTTAATACTCACTATTAGGGGTATTTTAGGATTATAGAGATAGAATTGCACATATTTTTGTCTTTAATGAGACACAGAGTTAAATGGAATTTCAGAGTTTAATGAAGAAGACCCTTGTCAGAGGGTTGGACATCAGTTTCTTATGGTGGAGTTGCTTTAGATTGTCTTGATGTGGCTGTGTACCAGATAAGATGGATAAACTTGCTTAATTTATTTTTATAGGTGTTTATCATGAATATGTTTGTTTTACCATGAAGTTTATTCAATAGATTTTGAAGAATGGGATTTGATCCTCCAGTTAGTTTGCAGTCTGCCATTTGGCAAACCTCTTGGCTCCACATTTCCCAAGTTCCAGCTCTGTGTGTCTGGTGTGGGATTGTTTCTTTGCTTATAAGTGGTTTTGTAGGCAAATAATGCAAAATTGACAAGTGAGATAATTTCAAATGAAGTTCTAAAGCAGGGGGAAGCAGAGTGGAAAGAATTACAGTGGGGCTGTTCTTCTAGGTTTAGAAAACTCTTGTTGCTTCAAGATGAAGCCTTCAGGGAAGAAAAAAACCCCAAGATACCTAGAGAAATAGAATCAAGGTATTGGAATAAAATAAAAATAGCTAGAATTCTATTTTTTTTTTAATTCCAGTGAATTACAAACCCCTTGATCCACCTAATTTCATGTTATCAGATTATTGAATAGCATTTCATTTTTGTTGCATTTTTATCACAAAGATTTTTATAGATTATAATAAACTATCCTGCTATTCTAACCCAAGCTTTTAAAAAGAACAATAATTTTTAAGTTCTTATCACTAAATATTGGCTGCTGCCTCTCTGGGGTCTATAATTAACCTCTTCCCCACGTTTGCTGCAGTTAATACAATAAAGTGTGACTTAAACTGGTGTAACTTAAACTGGTGTGACTTAAACTACTGTCTCAGCTTAATCAATGGCTTTTCCATTTCCTTTTTAAAAAGATGCAATGATAAATTAATTACCATTAGATACTTTTAGCATTCTTAATGTCTTAAAACTAAAATTTAGAGCTAACCCTCTAATCCTGGAAATACACCATCTTCAAGTCCAAAGATGCACAATTAGGAAGATTTTTTAATTTTTTTTTTTTAAGTAGTCAGTTTGAAACAAAAGCATACAAAAAATTAAAAAAAATCTTCCTAATTGTGGGTCTTTGGACTTGAAGATGAATGTAGTATCCTGAAAGATGTGTGGCACATGGATTATGTTCAAGTTGCTAGTACATTACTTTGCCTGCTGTGAGCCTGATCTCCTGCACTGAGCTTTAGACCTGAAAAAATACTTCCTTCAGGACAACTCAGTGGAATATATAAAACTAAGTCCTGTTTTTTGGGGTGAGAGGGAATGGAGTGCTCCAGATCACATCTATTAAAATGCAATCAGCAATTTAGAGTGTCAATAAGGTTTTCTTTGGAGAATATGTGGAGTTCATCAGGTTTTGAGAGAAGTTCTCGTGACTTCTTCTAAGCAAGCCAGGTTTATTTATCCTTCACTATATTGGAGCTGCTTTCTGGGGCCTCATCCAGCACAGACCCTTTCAGTCTGGGAGTGGCTGACAAAAACACAGATGAACTTTTGTCATTGTTTTGGACTGAGCTCTGCTATCAATAAATTACCAACCTTTCCCTGTCACCTTCTGTCATCAGTCCGTGGTACTGTGTGCAAACATTTATTTTAAGTTCAAGTATCACGTCTGGAGCTTCAGCCACTGAGGGTCCTGCTTAAAATTAATGGGTTTGTTCATGAAGAATTGGGGGATGATTGTGCTGCCCTGCTGTGAATAGTTCTTTTCATGCAAGTCCAGTCTGTTTATGTCTGGCCATGGAAAGGCTTGAAGGAAAATGGCACAATTGTCTCTGTGTGTGTCAGCTGATGGTTGGGCTCAATGAGCTGAGATGTCCCTTCCAACCTGGGTCATTCTGTGATTCCATCTACTTTTACCTTGTTCAAAACTCACAAGTAGAGAACAAAATCAATATTAACAAAGTGTAATTAAAACATCATTGCTTTAGAGGATTTTACTCCTTTTTTTTTTGGCATATAGAGTCAAATTTTGAGATTTTGATAAAAAAAATTCAGGTAAAGCAGAAGTTTGACTAAAGGGCTGTTTCTTTTTATGCCTTTTAGGACCTGTATTTCCAGATCTATCATATCTCTTTAATTTCTACTGCAAAGTGGCTGATTAAGGAGTTTCTTCCTCATACACACACTCAGACACTCTTCTTTACAAGTTGAATGTATAAAAATGTTTTGTATAGTTTTCTGTAATGAAGTATATTAGCTATTGTTGTCTTAAATCAGCAGTATTTTAGTCTGGAATAACTGGATGGATCAAAAACCCAAAATACCTTCTTGAGGTGCAGCAGATACATTTATCTGTAAATGATGATTCTGTTTCACACTCAAAATTTTGGTTTATAAAACTAAACTAGTTAAATAAAGGAGTTCTTTGATTAGATGTCAGCTCTTCTTTCTTTATCCAGGGCTGCTTTCTTTCTTTGGCTGTGGTATGAATCAAAAAGAAAACCCCTCAAAACCTTGGCAACTTGGGTTCCCTGAAAAACAGGCCAATGATTCTCAAAGTCTCCTAATTTATCATCAGAACTCATCATCTTTGGCATCTTGAGGTTGATTCTGGTCCTGCATAGCAGTGAGAAGACAGATTTGCCTCTTTTTTTATTTCACCTGCACTGGAACATGTATTTAATGTAGAAGCATTTGCTGTGAATTCTGGGATTCATTATGGTTAGGATCAATTCAAACTTCATACTGGGAAGTATTTTAAGGGCTCTCATGGGTGTGATTTCCATCGTTATTTGCTGTATCCTGTAAGACCTACAGCAGCAGTGGAAGGTCTGAGAACAATATTCCTTCTTGCTTTCAGCATTTATGCTGGAGACTTAAGGTATTTTGAAATCAGCTTCCCCTGTTGTTTGTCTGTCTGGAGGTTTTTTTTTACCCATGAGCAAGTGAAGACATTTTGTGAAGTCTTTTTTTTTTTAACATTTCACTACTGGGAGTTAAAATTCCAGCAGGACTAAGGAGAAATGGCATCTTGGATTTAAGATGTGCAGAAAGTTGTTCTCGTTGCAATTTTGCATTCCATTATTGTTGCACTAAGATATTGAGAAGCCAAGTGTTTAGTAATTTGTTGTTGGGATTTGATAAATTCAGAAACAATGTATAACTCCCAGATAGCATTTAGGTTGAGAGCATGGGGTCAGTGATGGAATTAAAATAACAATGTAATACCAGCATTTCATCTGTGTTTTGGAGAGTTCACTAATTCATATATGCATGGGATGGAACTTAATCTCTACAACTCTTCGAAGTGACCATAATTTGAACTGTGCTGATTCATTTTCCAAATCTTTTTTTTTTAAGCTGATGGTTTCTGTTGAAATATAGTCCAGCAATTCAGAGGAGAGCCTAGCAAGTAGCAGCTGATAATTTATGTCTGAGAAATGGATGTTAAAAATGGGTGGCTCGAATTTTGTAAGTTGTGATGTAGTGTCTAAATTTGGTTGTGAGGCTTAAGCACAAAAAGCCCAATCTTTTAGCCAGATCTGATTTTGAATTCTTCATTGTAATGCTAGCTGAGATTATCAGGAATAAACACAGAGAAGAAAGGATTGGGTGATAAACTTTCATCAATTTCTCAGACAAAGGCTTCAGTCTTATGTGTGTGTTACAGGACTTAATGTTTTACTGTTTGTTACAGATTTTGAATTCTTCAGTGTAACACTAGCTAAGATTATCAGGAATCCACTCAGAAAAGATAGAGTTGGGTAATAAAACTTCATCTGTTTCTTAGACAAAGGTTTCAGTCTTGTGAGTGTGTTACAAGACTTAAATGTTTTATTGTTTGCCAGGTGATCCTGCTGGAGGATTTCCTGGTGGTTACTTGTAGCCCGTGACAAAATGTGGAAAGCATCGGAAGTCATTTCTGTTTCCTCTGAACCCCATGAGAGTAAACAGTTTATTTATTCCCACTTTGCTGATACACAGGAACTTTGTTCTGTGCCCCAGACCTTGCTCATTTTGTAAAGAAAAACCTTGTGTGAAAGTTTCTGCACCAAAACCAGTGTCAGGTCCCTCGTGGTGCAATGTTCTGCTGTTCATAAGGGCAAGCTAAGAAAGGAGAGAACTGAATGCTCACAGAATTCATCCCTTGTGCCAAGATATTTTTTGAAATCAACATCTTTTAATTGTGAGTACATCTGAGAATGAGACAGAGAGGTATATATGGGAGAGAAAAAGGTTCATACACAAATTAGGGAGACATTTACTGGTGTAATTAGCATCTAACAACATTTAAAAGCAACTATATCAGTATCAAAATGTAGTTTAACCTACCCCCTTACCAAATCTCAGGATGAATTTGGGGAGAAAGCAGAATATTTGCTCTAAACTAGGGTTCCATGAGTGTAGCCAGCTATTGCAGTCAAGAATTAAACATAAAGGATCCATGACTTTAAACTTGGTTGAGGATAAATGCCTTCATGTGGCTCATGCTTTTCCTTTTCCCTAAATAAATAGTTGAATTCTTGTGTTTAATGAAAGTGGACAGTTTTAACCTCATGAATGTGGTAAAATGGATGAAAATGATTATTAGGTTTATATTTTGGTGAAACTCTACAAATCTTACTGTATTTGAAGCAGTATAATGGATTGTGGATGTCTGTTACTATATATTTTAAGAAGGAATTTAAAATCATGTAACAAACGGAAGGGAGTAATGTTATATTTTCATTAGGATTCTAGTTTTGAGAATTTAAATGTTTTTATTGTTGCTTTCTCTGGGGATATTTGGGAGTTTGAAAATCCAGCATTAAGAAACTTCTGTATTTTGGGATGTTTCATTCTGAGCCTACAACAAAGTGAATGTAGGGCAGCTAATTGATCTGGGATTAAAAATGGGAAATCTCCATTTCCCTTTGAAAATGACAGGAAGTTGTGTTTCAGGATAATTTGGGTACCATTTTACACCTGATGAAAGCACTGGGAGTAGTATTTTTAGAAGTTGCTGGAACAACCAGTCTTGAAACTTAAGGAAATTAATACATAGTAGGATAATATTTAGAGCATTATTTTTGGAGAGTCCCTGCTTTTATTTTAAGCAAGGTGCAGAAGAGCTAGAGATGGATTGAGAGCTTCCAAAGGATGAGACAGCCCTGATGTCTAGCAAGGTCTCAGCAAGGTTGGTGAGGTGGCAAAAAGCCAGTCTTCCATCTGCTTTATTTGGCAGCAGATGCTACTTAACTGATACATTTCCAAACGTGAAAAACACACTGTTTGGAATCTGGATGTCTCTCCAACCAGAATTTTTTTTCCTTTTTTTGTGGAACTCTACATTTTTGCATATCTTGAGCTGAGTCTCTTTGTTCCTTCTGGAAGGGTGGAGTATGAAACAGGAAATCTGCTCCTAATAACTTGAAAAATGGTGTTCTTTGTAAGAAAGGAAAGAGTGGTGGTTCATTAACATCCCTTCAGGCTCTGTGGAAATTAAAGATTGGATGTGAACTCTCTGAGAGCAGCATCCCTGGCCTTTAACATCTCTGTGATGGCAAGTGTGTGTTACTAGTTAAGTAATAATGATAAGCAAGAGAAATGGAGATGCATGATGGAAATAATTTGGGATCTGGCTCTGAGAGCACTTGAGTTTTACAGAAACCCAGTGTTAAATTTGGTGACCAGTATTTTCATAGTATTTCTAACTCTGCTTCCTTCACCCCCAAAGTTCTAGTGCCTGTGTGAGTCAGGCTTATGCTGCCATCAGAATTTGTAAGAAAATAAATCTAGAAGTGGTTAAACCTTTCAAAAAATCACCATCCCTGCATCATTTTGACTTGAGTTTGAATAATTTTGGTTATAAAATACACCTTAGGTAGGTTGTTACTCATTTCTGCTGCATTAGAAGTTGCAGGAAGAAGTGGACAGATGATGTTTTAGCTGATTAAAAGTAAGATTTTGTTGAAGTACAACATTTTCTTCTTCATGCCTCTAACTTTTTGCACTTTTATAACCACCCTGGATAAATTATTCCTTCAACTTTGAGGGAGTTTTACTCCCATTTGAATTTCTAACTGGGCATGAGTGAGGAAGTTCTTAACATTTAGTGAGTGTACTTTGCCTTGGTTTGGTGATTCCTCAGCTTGATCTTGGGCCCAGTTTGTGAAGGTTTTTAATTGTTAAAATATGTAGATAGCAAAAGTAATATGTAGAAACCTCCCTAAGCACATAGTTGTGGTTTTCATCAGCTAAAGCACACTCTTTCTTCCTTTTTTCCCCTTATTTTTTTCTTCTCTTGACTGCCAATTCAAGGTCTTTCCTTATGTTTCATGCAGCATTTTCTAAAAACATCCTATAAACAGATTTTAACAGCTTTTAAAGTTGATTGATAAAATGGGTCTTTAAGCCAGTAATTCATGTTTTTGTGGTTGCCAGCCAATTCAGGGGCTCTGTCTGTAGGTGAGGCTGAATGCAATAAATCCTGTATTTTGTAACTTGCAAAATTTGTGGCTCTTGTTTAATTGAGCTGAAAATTTGATGGTAAATGCTCTTAAGCTGTTAACAGTGTGCTTTGATAAATCCACACATTTGTTTTATCTTCCTTCTAAGTTGATTACAGCTTTCTCAGTTCTCAGATCCATGAATCACTCTCCAGTGATGGCTGGTGTACTTTGGCTTGTCTTTTTTTTACAGGACCTAATTATTAGCTCTGTCTTTATAATGTCTGCTCTTCTGTGATGTTCCAGATGCAAAGGATCCAAAGATAATTTTTGGTGACTGAACTTGTACTGAAAATGATGGATAACACTGCTGCTTTTCTGACTGTTGGCTCCAACAGTTTAGAGATTAAAACATTAACTATTCAAGTGCCCAAAAGGCTCTCTGCTTTATCCCACTGGTCCCCATCTTGGTGCATAGTTTGATTGGCAAGTTTTCTCTCGCCTGGAAGATGAGGAGGTGGATCAAATGATTATTTTTTAAAATTTTAATATATATATAAATCCCATGTAATTTTGTGTATGCTTTGCCCATTTGTGGCTTTGTTGGTGTGCAGTATAAATTCATCTGTCAGTTTTCTCATCCCTATTTGGATAGAGAATCTTAAATTGCAAAGGAAGCAGATGTTCAGCAAGAGGAAGGAGCACTTTAGGATTTTATCTTCCTGAATAGTGATAGAAAGATGCAAAGAATGAGCACAAGTTCATCTCAGAGATTAATGTAAGGTTAAAAAAAAAAAAAAAGGAAAATACCACATTTCTACAATTGTAATTTTACAAACCATTTGAAGAACAATTAGATTTTCTTTAGGGTAGGACTCTATGTGTATATGGTGTCTGATTTTTGCCCTTGTGTGCTGTACAGCCAGGAAAATATATGTCAGTAAAATGGTATGTTTAGTTAAGTGGCTCCTCCCCAAACAACTGTGAAGGTGGATTTTTCTGGTCAATAAAATCCACTCTGCTAACTGGGACCAGTTAATTCTTAGAGAGGAGCCAGTGTTTTCATGGGTTTTTGTTTAGGGATAAATTGGAAAAAGAAGTTCATGCCTTGAAAGCAAGCTTGAGCAAACATTATTGCATAGAAGAGGGAATAAATCTGTACTGGTGGTTTATATTAAAGTATTTAATTATTCTAAATTTTCTTAAATTCGTAATATGTCACCCTGCTCACCATTTAGATTGTTTTTTTTAAAAGAAGGGACACCCCCCCAACCCACTCCTTTAAATTATGTCAAATTTTAGTGCCAAGACTCTTGTTTCAAATTCAAACTTAATAGAAGCAGCAAAATCCTTATGACTTGAGAAATGTAATTTTATTGCATTTATCTCTATAGCTGAAATTAATTATTCTGAGTGCTCATTAAAAAGAAGCTTTGGTAAGTGACATTTTAAACAGGCATTCAGAAGTGATTGCAAGGAAGATGGTGATAAAGAACAATGGCTAAAAGGAAGTGGAAAATTCTTGAACGTTGTAAATTGGCCTGTAAAAAAACTTCAGTAAATGTAGCTCTTTGGAAAAATTGGGAAATGCAATGAGGGCATGTGCTGGTGCTAGATGGGAAAAGCTGCCAACATTGCCATAGCCTGCTGTTTGGTGTGTGCTTTTTAAAATGTGCAGGGCTGGCCATCTTTTCCTCTTGCTAATTGAGAAGATTTTGAGAAGGAGACTATAAAATCAGGATGGACCTTTTATACTCCAGATGGCAAATATAAAAAAAAAACAAACAACCTACAAAAACCATCAGAAAACCCCCATTTATTGCTGAATTCACTTTGAATTTCACATACAGATGTGAAAAGCTATAGTACAGTCTGTACTTGTCTGTGATTAGACAAACATCTTCCAGAGCTTCTCAAGGTCTGCAGTCCAACAGATCGTTGGCAGCCCATGAGGAATCCCAATTGCTGCCAGCAACAGATGCAATTACTGTAAGAGGGAGGCAGGGCACTAGCCCCTAGGGCTTTTTCTAACCAAAAAAACCCTATGGTCAACCATTTTATCCGTGCCAAAGTTGAGATCCATTTATTGCTGGTTCTTATGACAGTTTCTTATCTCTTTTATTATTCTTTTTTTTTTTAGATCCTAATGGTGGATACTGTAGGGCACGAAGTCTCATGCAGACATGTGAGCATTTTAGTGTTACTGTGAAATAAACAGAGAGCTGCTGTCACCAGATTTGTTTAATTTGTTTTTCAGCAATTAGCCAAGGAAAACAGTTAGGAAAAATAAATGACCATCAGTCATGGCTGAGATGCTGGACTAGTAAAAAACAATAGTCAACTATTTTCTGCTGCGGGAGAGAGGATAAAGCTGCCTCTTGTCACTGAAACACACGTTTTCTTCCAAGGTGTCTCCTTAGGTTTACCAGAACACAGTGGGAACAGTCTTAAATATCAAAACCATGGCTTAGAAGGTTGAGTAATGGTGTGGGAATAATGGTAATAATCTTTGAAACTCAATGAAATGATAAACTGTTTCCTGGAGACAATTATTGACTTCGTATTTACCTTCATATTATATTTTAGACTTGGCTTTCTGTGCAAAACTTCTAGTTATTTCCTTCTATGTCACCATCTTAAGTGATAGAGAAGGCTTTCTGGTTTCTCACACACAAAATGCCTTTCTGATTTTTGTATTAGATGTGTGTGTGTGTGTGTGTGTAGGGGAGGAAATGCCCACAAGAAATACTTTTAGTCTTGTCATTATTCAAAGCATGTCCCTGTTCTTCTCTGACACTCCCATCTCCCCACCCTCCCCAAATCCCCAGCCCTGGAGGACCAATTTTACAATAAAAACTTTTACAGGGTTTTTTCCTAGCAGTTACCCTCTGAGAAATGGTGCTTTACCATGTAAGCTGGCCCAAATATCTCTGAGAATGCTCATGTCCAGACTTCAAAACAGGAATTTGGTGGTTCTCTGGAACTGTGATTTACAGACTTCCTCCTGCGTATCCTGAGTCGAGGAGTTCTTTATCTCTTTGCCAGAGGTCGTGGACTTTTATATAATTCTATTGAAGCCATCCATCCTCTGAAATAAAAATAAAAAACAAAGCAAAAAAAGTACTTGAGATGGTGCAGATGTCAGATTCGATGGATTACCAGCTTTTGCATTTGATACATAACCACAATGCTGAGAGGGAAAAAGTGAGGTCTCTATTTTTAAGCAGACTTTCAACTGTGTTGATGTATTATTTCTAAGGTTTTTTCCTTTACAAGCTTTCCCCCTATGAAGTGTTTATGTTCCTCCCTAGTGTTTCATTTTCCTCTCTGATTTTTTTCTCTTGCAGTGTTGTTCCTCAGACCACAGTCATCCTCAACAACGACCGGCAGAATTCCATTGTAGCCAAGATGGTGGGGCAGGAGGAGCCACTGAGCAGAGCAGCAGATTCTCTGGAAAATATCCTTAGCAAGTTAGTAAGAATCATGGGAATCCTCCCCCTTTGCTTCCTCCCTTGACAGATCTGTGTCAGTCTCTGCAGTGATTTGAGGAATGTTCTAGGTAACAGTGGAGGGGGAAAAAAAACTTGAACACTTTACCAGGCTGAGAGTGCTGCTGGGGAAACCTCATATTGACAGTCCAGGCTCCTGATGGAGATAGAACATCTTGGAGGATCTGGAGCCAGGCTCTTCTCAGTGATGTCCAGTGACAGGACAAGGGGCAATGGGTGCAAGCTAGAATACAGGAGATTCCACAAAAATAGGAGAAAAAAACTTTGTGAGGGTGAGAGAAGAGTGTCCCAGACTGCCCAGAGAGGGTGTGGGGTCTCCTTCTCTGGAGACATTCAAAACCCCACTTGGATTCTTTTCTGTGGGACCTGATCTGGGTGTTCCTGCTCCAGCAGGGGTGTGGGACTAGATGATTTCTCCAAGTCCCTTCCAATCCCTGACATAGTGTGATTGTGTGTTCAGTGCTAGTTGACATCAGGCAGTTTAAAGAAGGAGTAGCCATATCTCTGTGTTATTTACATGGATGCACAGTCACTTGGGGAGATGCCAAGAGCCTGAATTTAACCAGCAGAACATGCAGTAGCCCAGTGAGGCTTGTTAAAAATTTGTGCTGCCTAAAGCAGATTTTAAATGAAATGCTATCACAGATTCTGAGTAGAAAATGTTAAAAAAATGCTTTTATAAATGATTTCCTATTTATTTTGTAGTTTTGCTCATTGGGTCTAGACTTTTCTGTGAATGCAAATTTAGAAAACACGCATCTAGTGTTTTTTTCTTTTTAATTCTGTTTTCCTTCTGGTTTGTTTTACTGGATCCCTCTTAAAACAGGATCCTTTCTAAACAGGACTAAGTCTGTTTAAAGGAATATGCTTTTATGGTACATCTAATTTTGTCAATTGCTGCTTTTAATTCCCTGACAATGATGTTATTCCTGCTCAAGGATTGTGTTTTTCCCTAAAATTATGTACTTTGCTTGTCTCTAGTGCTGTTCCTGGCCGTAGGCAGAACACCATAGTGGTGAAAGTTCCAGGACATGATGACAGTCACAATGAAGATGGAGAGAGTGGCTCTGAGGCCAGTGACTCAGTTTCTAACAGTGGACAATTAGGAAACCAGAGTATTGGGAACAACGTCACACTAATTACACTCAACTCAGAAGGTATGTTCATTTAACTCTTTAAAGCTCCTTGAAACAAAGCACTTGTGTTGGTGGAATGAATTTAAGATTGAACTGGAAGGTTTAGGGTAGGTTTTGATTAGACATGATGAAGAAGTTCTTCCCCATGAGGGTGGTTTGTTTCTGCTCCACCAGGGGGATTGGACTATATGATATCTGTCAAGGTCCCTTCCAATCCCTGACATTCTTTGAGACACTTGAGCAAAACAGGGTTAGATGAGATTTTAGAATTAATATTAACCCTGCCAGGTTGTCCAGAGAGGTGGTGGAGGCTCCATCCTTGGAGCTGAGGCTCTGAGCAACCTCATCTAGTGCAGGATGTCCCTGTCACTGCAGAGGGTTGGACTAGGTGGCCTTGGAAGGTCCCTTCTAACTCAATTCATTCTATGATTCTAGAGATACTCATACAGCATTTTAGAGCTTTTAGGTTCTGTCCTGTTTGTATCCTGTGACACAGAGGAGCTTCTGAGGGGTATTACCTTTTGGGTCAATGGAGAATTAAAGGAGACTGAGGCCGTCTCTGAGCTCCTCTCTGAAAAAATGATCAGATTGCAGATAGTTCTGATGTTTTGATGTGAAAAATACATTCAAAATGTACTCTTTGTGAAGTATACTTCATGTAGCTCTTTTAATATTTCATACACCTCATTCAAGCTATGCCAGGGGCAAAGTTTCAAGCATTAGGAGCATATTTGTTGTCTAATGCCCTTTTTGACTTGGTTGTTTGGCAGAGATTTGCACAGACAAACAGGATGGTGGCCTTTTATGCCATTGTTGTGTATGTAAATGTTGAAGAAACAGCTAATCCATTATTGTCCTCAGATCTGATTTTGCTTGAGACCTTTAGAACACTCATCCCTTGAAAATCTCTTTGAGATTGATGAGTGCTTTGAGAATCAGATTACTAATCCCCCATACCTACCTCTACTTGCCCTCTTGGAGACAAGAGAGGGCTGCTTGCACAGAAAGAATGCTAAGTGAACTCTCCTGCAGTATGTCACAGAAATTAAATTATTAAGAAAAGAATAATAGGGCTGTTGGGCAGACTTGTTTTCTTCAGCACTAAAAGGCAAAAGTTACAGCAACTATTAGCTTGTGACTTCGTGTTTCATCCAAAGAATCTTGATTATAAAATCCAGCTCTTAGAGACTGGGACTAAACAGCAGGTTTTCAGCATGTTTCTCATCTGTCTTCTGGTGTCCAGGAAGCAAAACTAAATCATGTTTATAGCTGGGCTTTGGCTAACTTGGGATATGGCATTGACCTGGGGATGTTTTCAGAATTTAATTAAAAGTTTTTTATATAAAAAAAGCATCGTTTGTTCTCTGCTGGCTGTTTACCAACAGCGTTTAATCATGCGTGATAGTTTAAAACAAAAAATACTAGTCTTAGTGCCTTTCTGTTCCTGAAAAATAATTAGAGAGAAGAATGGAGCCCAGAGCAATTGGTGTGGATGTATAAACAGCAGTGTAATTGTATAATCATACATGTTTTAGATGTAAAATTACTTTTCTACAAATGGGAGGATAGTTTAATATTAAGATCCAAGCTCGAAGGTTTTATAAATTTCTCTTTTTAGATCTTCCTCCAGTAACACTGAAAGAATTGAATGCTGCCCCATCCTCTCATACTTTAAATGGGAGAGGAATGGCAACTTAAAACTGATTAACTTTGAGTCTTCACTTTCTGAATTGGAGCCTCCTAAATCCCAAGTAAAAAATGTAAATGACTTTTTACTCTGCTGAATGAAGAAGCTCTGGTGTGACCCACTACTGAACTCATGTTTAAAGAGAGTTAATTGTCAGCACTCTTGATAAACTCTAATTGACTTAATCATTGCCCACATCTTTTTCCCTTTATTTTTCTGATTTAGGAAAAAATCCCCCTCAATGTATTTTTTTTTTTTTAGCACAATAGATGAATGATGTTGAAAAAGATCTTTGCTTTAACCAACAGTCACTGTTTCAAACCAGAGATCTTTCTGTGTTATCTTAGTTATTATCTTAGCTGGGAAGTTGTGATGTGGAAGAGCTTTTGGAGAGCTCCCCTGACAGTCATGAAAAGATCTTTATCCACTTCACTAAATACATCTCAGCTCTGGCTTCTTTCTTTTTTTTCCCCTCTCTCTGTCTTTTGAAAACATTCCGAGCTGTTTAGGTGGCTCATATCTTGTAGAGATGCATCAGGAGGAATACCTTTGTCTCTTCCTGGAAAAGTGGGTTTTTTTTTTTCTTTCTGAAACGTGGCTTTTAGGAATTTTAGAAGCAGGCAGCTGCTTTGAGGAGCCTTTTTTGTGTCACAGTTATTCTTTGAATACATTGAACACTCCTGTTTTTAGCAGAGATGTTTTCTGGAGGGAAGAAAGCAGCAAACGTGAGTTATAGCATGACCTGTCAAACTTCTAAACAATCCCTTTTTCTCTGCCAGTGTTGAAGGATTTGGACAGAGGCTGGTTTTCTGAAAGGTTTTGCTAGATGAAAACAATGTGAATACAATGAGAATTAATGGTTTTACTGTGTTCTCCTGAGACACTGGATTCTCTTACTTTTAGCTAGAGGAAACCTGTGTTTAAAAATACAGGCAACTTTTCTTCTTTGTTGCTTTCTTTTTTTATTTATTTCTTTTTTTATTTATTTCTTTTTTCCCCCTCTGCATGAATTACACATATTTCTTGCTTAATGGAGTAAACCCCAAGCATTTATCACTGAGAAGTGTTTAAAGTAAATGTCAGCAAGTGATAGATGTGTTTTTCTCTCCTAAAAGTCCAGTTAACTTTGACATGAATGTGTTCTTACTGTAAGTTTTGGAGGATGGTGTATTCTCAGTTTAAAAAAATAGCTGGGCTTTTTTTTTTTTGTTTTAATTTTTTCAATTAGGCTTAAAACCAAAGAATTGATTAATGAAGAACATTCTTCAAACATCTCTGTCTCTATGTACCATGTTATTTTTGTGATGAACTGATGGAAATCTTCAGGAACTGTTACCAAAGCCTTGTTTGTCCCCTTGTTTTTGAGGATTTAGTTCCTATGTGCGTGGTGATCTTTATCCATCTGCTCAGCTGGAATCAAAATTGAATGGATGTTTCTCTCAGGTGCACTAAGTATGAAGAAACAAATTTTGATAAGAATGGCAAGGAGATTTTTCTAATTGATCAGTGCTTAGAAGGAATCTTTTGTGGCCAGGGTTTAAAATAGAATCATAGAATGGCTTGGGTTGGAAGGGACCTTCAAGATCATGTAGTTCCAACACCCCTGCCATGGGCAGGGACACCTCCCACACTCTGTTGTCCAGGCTCCAGAAATCTTATGATATGACTTAAATTCCATGCTGCAGATTGATGGAAAAATTTAGATTGTTTTTTTTCTGAGCTTTCCAGAATTCTTGTAGACTCTTGAGTTGGAATTCACCAACCTGTAGCACTACACCTGATGTTTAGTCTCCTTCTTGCACAGAAATGAATTTATGAATGGATTCTTTAGATCTTCTTGTCTCTGAGGATACTGGTAGTGGTTGGTTATGTGGTAAAGCCTTAATTTATGAATAAATTCTTTAGATCTTGTATCTTAAGATACTGTTAGTAGCTGATTATGTGGTAAACCCTCGTATATACCTTCTGTTCACAACATCATCATCCTAACATTGTGTTCTTTTAGATTTTGCTGCCAGCTGCAAAAAATACTATGAAAAACATTAGATCCATGCTAGTTTTAAATTACAGAAGTTTTAAACAGCTGCTGTTAAGTACCTGTATTGTTTTCTGACTTTTTAATGAGGTCTCTCACACTGGTATGTGGCTGTAATCCTGTCAAGGGTTGGTTTTCAGTTGACCTGGCAATTGCCTGCACTTTTCTGTTCACCACAAATCTGGTTGAAAACATCCTGACATTCTCAAATATATTTGTCTAAACTTTTTAACTGAAGAGTTTTAGCATCAGATGAAGAAAGGCAGGTTGCAGTAACTATGAAGAAACAGGTTTTGGTAAGAAAGGCAAGGAGATTTTTAATTGATCAGTGCTTAGAAGGGAAGGTTTTATGCTCTTTATAGATAACATCAGAGTTGAAAATAACACACTGTTGTCCAGATGCCAGTTAACTCCCTTCTGATTTACTGTAAGGCCTCCTTTCTGGCTTTATATACAGAAAGCTGTTGTAAAAATGGTTTTCCAAACTTCTTATTTTAACTCCATCGTCTTCTCCTTTCATCCCTTTCCCTACTCCATGACACCCAGTCATGAAGACCTTATCCTTTGCCATCTTCCAGTTACTATTTTGCATAATAGTAGGCTGTTGCTTTTCAAGATACAAGTAGCTTCAGGATGCAAGTAATATAATAATGCTCTTTTTACACATATTCAGTGTATTTTAAGCCTTTAATCTGTGACTAATTGTTCAAAGAGGAGCATCTGTTCTTAAAACATTAATGCCTGCACCGTTATCCTTTTAAATCTTTCACAGTAGAGTTACTGTCCTGTTTTTAACATGGAATTAAAAAAAAAAAACAAAACAAAACAGGGCCTCTCATCTTTTCAGTATAAAAATGAGCCATTCAGCATTACCCTGCTGCTTTAGAAGAAGATATTTTTAAAAATAATCTCTGCTGAAGCCAAGACTTTGAAATTACTGAGGAAGAAACACACTGTCCTTAGCATCCCCTGAGTATGTGGAATGCTCTTGAACAGAGCTCTGTGAAAGCTGTTTTTAAGTGATATAATAAATAAAATGGCAAGATCCATTGAGAGAGAATTTGGTTCAGTGAGCCTGACTCTTGATACTCTGATAGATGATGTTTGGCACCATGTGTGATAGGTTTGTATCATATCTGCTTGCTCTGCATTCCTTTTCCTGCTCTTTAAGACTATCAAAAATACAGAATTAGAAATGTAAACGTGTGCATTTTTTCAAGAAGATAAAGAAGAACGTGCTGAGGGATGAATAATGTTTTTCCAAATGAAATTTAGTCACATACTGTCTCTTGAACTTTGCATCTGAAATGGTCATTTTAAAATAGTAGTATTAAGTAGTGCTGAGAATTTGCTTTCCAGATGTGAATCCCAGCAGCTCTTTGTATGTGGCCGAACTTATCTGTCCACAGGATTTTCCAGTTCACCCTGAGATCAAGCCTCACGTGTTGTGTGATCACTCGCAGCACTTGGCTTTTCCTGCCAAGCTCCTTATGACCAGATACAGATTAAAAAAACTCAGGGATAACTGATAGAAGTTTATTTAAAAATATGATTGCTGAAACAAAATATTATTTAATATGCTGAAGGAGTTGGGGTTGTTCAGCCTGGAGAAGAGAAGGCTCAAGGGGAACCTCGGAGGAGCTTCTCCATACCTGAAGAGGGCTACACAAAGGCTGGGGTAGGACTTCTGAATAGGGTTCAGGATGGCAGGACTAGGAGTGATGGATGCAAATTGGAAAAGGGGAGATTTAGGCTGGAGAGAAGAAAGAAGTTCTTTGCTGTGAGGGTGCTGAGACCCTGGAAGAGGTTGCCCAGAGAGGCTGTGGATGCCCCCTCAATCCCTGGAGGTGTTTAAGGCCAGGCTGGATGAGGCATTGAGCAACCTGGTGTGGTGGGAGGTGTCCCTGCCTATGACAGGGGGCTTGGGACTAGATGATCTTGAAGGTCCCTTCCAAACCAAACCATTCTATGAAATGAGAGTTTGCTTTTGTAGATTAGGATTTTTTTTTCTTTTTTTTTTTTTTTTTTAAATGTTAATTCATCTTTCTGCCTTTGTACTGCTGCCACTGTTTGTTTTTCTCTGCTGCAGGTGCCAGCTTTTGCACCCAGCCTTGTGTGTAAAATATAAACACAGCTCCTGGGAATAACAGAAAGTGTTCATTCAAGTGTTTCTGTGGGCAGGTGTTTAGTTTTTTTCCTGATTTTAAAGGAGTGATTGACAGTGTGTAGGAGAGCAAGGAGACAAGCTTTGCTTCTAGCTTTGCTGCTGATGCTCACATGTCAAACTGAGGGTGTGCATCCCCATGGAAAGATGTGAGGAACAGTTAATGTCTGTCATCTCCCTGGGTGGGAGAGCACATGGACACGTTGAGAGGCAGTCTGAAAGCTGCAGCCACTCCTGTCTGGTTTTTCTTCTCCTGACATAGGTTTTCTTGATGCTGACCTTCAAGCCCTCTCCTCCTGTTTCCATAGAAATCTGGGTTTGTGCAGCAGCCTCTCGTTGCCTTGCACGTCCCTGCAGAAACAGAGGAATGAATGGTCAGCTGTGGTGAGAGATAAAAGAAATGGACTTCATAGAGTAAAAAAAAAAAAGATTTGAAAACAGCGTTGAAAAGCCAACTAGTGCTGGATTCAGTGGAATGGAGATAAAGGCAAATTTTCTGATCTTAGGAAAAAAAAAACCCACATTGAAGAGGAGGTAGAAATTAATCTGTCTGTCATTGAAATGAGCTTCTGAGTGTAGAGAGAGGAAATCAGATAAAAACTGCAGGACTTTTAACACTGGAAGTAGAAATGATCAAGAGGCACTTCTCTGATAGTTTGATTTAAAGAAACACAAGGAAGTACCTCTCCACACAGCACTCCAAATTGCACCAGGGCCATTAGGAGAGTGAAGGAGAGGAGAAATACTTCAGGGCAAGATGAAAATATTTCATTAACTGAGTTACAGATGAGCATGTGTGCTTGTGCTTTATTATTTTAAAAAGTACTTAATTTGATTCTATTGCTCCCAGAGAGGGTGTGGGGTCTCCTTCTCTTGGAGATATTCAAACCCCACCTGGACATCTTCCTGTGTGACCTGATCTGGGTGTTCCTGCTCCAGCAGGAGGATTTGACTAGATGATCTCTTCAGGTCCCTTCAAATCCTTCACCTTCTGTGACTCTGATTTGTGTTTTAGTAGCATTTAAGGAAAAGGAGAAGTTGTGTGTAGTTGTGCAGTGCCTGATGGAGTCCTAAATGCACTAAATAACCTGACTCATCTAGATTCTGTCTAGATATTACATCTAATGCCTGATAATACACCTAAAGAACCATTTCTGTACCCATAAAAATATATTTGAATACGAGGAGCCTCAAATGATGCAGCTTGAATCAATAGTAGTTATGTACTTAATTGCTCAAAGAGAGTTTCCATCGAACCCCTGGTCTTTTTTCTCTTCCCTGATTCAGTCTGTCTTCTCCTATAGACACCATTTGTTCAGAGCAGCTCTGCCTCCCTCATAACTGGCTCTGTAGATCCCATTTTCACCAGTTTGAAGTGCCAATCCCATCCTGTTGGCTTTATGCAAACACCCAGATGTGTTGACAGGCTGGTTAGAATGAATTTTCATATACGATAAGGAATAGTTTAGCTTCTGTGCCCTGAAGTGGCCACAGTGAGACAGTAGAGTCACGTTTTAACATTAGTTCTACTTAATGCAAAATGATTATAAAGCAAATTCCCTTTCTGCTGAAGCTTTTAAAGCAAGGAGGAAAATTTCAAGAGATAATTTAATGTGGGGCATGTGTTCATAGGTCAGAAAAACAAGATAGTGTCTGGAAAAACCAGGCTGTTAGCAATAAAAGAGCAGTTGCACGTGGTAAAAACAGTATGTTCTAGACTCTGTGCCAGTAAAAAAAAAAAAAAGGAGAATATTTTTCAAACTGGAAAAAAAAAATCCATTTTAGTTCATGTAGGTTGATGGAATTTGCTTAACTGCAGGTGGAAGGTGTTCCACGAGTAGCAATAACTCTTAAAAGTAATTCTGGGAACTAGTAAACCAATAGGTTTGTAGAATCATTTACTCCTTCAAAATCTCTTTGAAAAAAAAAAACAAAACCTTTCATCTCTGTCCAGAGGTGGGTGTTGCTTTGCCAGCTCTGCCCAAATTTGTGTAAAAAAAAAAAAAAAAAAAGTCCATTTATCTTCAGGAACAGACTTGTTTTCTGTGACCATGCTAACCAGGCTTGTGTGAGTGGGCAGACATGGTGGCATTCAAAATAGGGTTGTGATTAATCTTCACCTCATTATTTTTCAGATGCCATTTGATGCTGGGAGCAGAAAACAGCTTGTGTGCCCTCTTGCATATTTTGGGGTGAAAAGTGAGGTTCAAATAAAACCCACGTTAAAAAGCATAATGATGTGTGTAAAAAAATATTCAGAAGAGAGCATTGAGTTGTGATTTCAACAGCAAAAAAGTTTGAGG
The DNA here is from genome assembly GCA_013400935.1 of Turnix velox. NCBI lineage: Eukaryota > Metazoa > Chordata > Aves > Charadriiformes > Turnicidae > Turnix > Turnix velox. The sequence goes on along the minus strand of VZTY01002651.1, from coordinate 57,158 downwards.
GAGTATCTGCTGCATAAAGCAGCAATAAATATTATTTTTTTTTTCCTTGCAAATGATTGTAGTTGATAATCTGATGTTTATATCAGGGTTGTGTAACCTGACTTGTGCTTCATCCCATCGTTATTCAGCGCCGTAAACTTGCATCTGGCATGTGGTGTGACTCAACCCAAAGGTCAGGCTGCAAAAGTGGGTTTTAGGCTTTGAGTTGCTTTTATGTTGTGTTTTATTGTGGTTTTTTTTTGGCTGGAAGGTCCAATAAAATGCAAGCTGCTTGACCTGTGCCAGCATTTCAAACAAAGATGCTGCTTGCTCAGGGGTCCTGCTCAATGTGAAAAGGGCTCGTTCCTCTGCCTGAACTCTGGGACCTTGTTTGTGACCAGAAAGTTTTTTGGAGAACAGAAATTTGTTAGGGTTATATGTTATCTAACTCCAAAGGCATTTAATAAGGGATAAATCAGTTTATTGAAGACTTTGTTCACGTTGTTAATGTTCTGAAGAGGTGTGAAACACTCCAGAACTCCATGATGGAAGACTCTTGCATGAGGAACTTTGTTTTACTCCACAGAGTTGAGCAAACAAAAATAAAATCTAAATATTGAAATAGCACTGGGATGTTATTCTGTCTGATTTCTATTAGAATTGTCAGGATTTGTTCTGAAAACTGAAGTTTTTATTTGAAACAACAGTCTCACTCTGGGTCCTGTGTGGTGTCCCCCACTTCATCAGAACCTGGGCATCCTTCAGAGCTCTCTTCTAGGTTCTGTTTCCTCTTCAATCTGCTGTCTCTGCTAAATTAATTCCCAGTGAGGGTGTAGTATTCCCTTAAAATTAATAGGTGTTTTCCCCACAGTTTTGGAAAATTGTGAAAGAAATACATCTTTATATATTTATATTATATATAGATATATATATAAAATCCTATGATTAAGTCATGTGTGTGTAAGGGCAAGAGAAGTAAGGGATGATTGTGCTGCTGCTGACCTTCTATTTGAGTAAGAGGAAAGATGATCAGTGTTTGATCATTATCTTTATTCCAGACCTGTTCCTTGATAAACTATGGCTTTAGGAAATAGTGTAGACTACTGGGCAGTAAATTAGAAGAAAAAAACCCAAAATGTTGACAGAGATCTTGGACTACAATGACGGTCCCTGCTTGGAATACTCCTCTTAAGTGATTAAAGAAGTTCTAGTCACTGGATTGCAAATTCTAAAATTTATATCTCATTTTTATCTGATGCTTGTAGGGAAAAACATGCTTCAAAGCTCCCAGCTTCCTGAAATTAGCTGTAAGAATATTATGGGCTTGCTGTAATCTTCGTTTTTAGGGGATGACTAACATGATGAATGAGAACACTGTGAGTATAATGTGACTTTTCCCTTGTTGGTCTCTAATATGAGACACAAGTAAAAGGTATCTGAGAATGAGTTAGGCAGCTGGACTCAGCACCAGAACATTAATGGCAATAACTTTTGGTCAGTATTGGTGTGGATTTGTGAGTAACAGTTTATCTGTAGCAAATCTTGTGACCCTATTAGTCATGCTGAATTGTGAAAAAGTACATGGGATCTGTTCAGCCTGGAGAAGGCAGCAGGGAGACCTTCTAGCAGCTTCCCAGTGTCTGAAAGGGCTACAGGAAAGCTGGGGAGGGGCTGTTTGCCAGGACGTGGAGCCACAGGACAAGGGGCTATGGTTTGAAGCTAGACAGGACAGGGTTGGATGAAACACGAGGAGGGAGTTCTACCCCAAGAGGAAGAGGTTGCCCAGAGAGGTGGTGGAGACCACATTAAGCTTGGAGACATCCAAGGCCAGGCTCTTGCTGAGGCTCTGAGCAACCTCATCTAGTGCAGGATGTCCCTGTCACTGCAGGGGGGTGGACTAGATGACCTTTGAAGCTCCCTTCCAACCCTATGGAAGGGTTTCTTTTTTTCTAGAAAGAAAACTGGAAGACCTTGTGATAGCTTGAATTTTTGGCTGTTATCTTAAACCTGACTATTTCATTCCGTGCCACAATTAATATTTCCCCCCATCTTTTTTATTTAGAGGATTACCCCAATGGGACATGGCTTGGAGATGAGAACAACCCTGAGATGCGAGTCCGTTGCCCCATCACCCCCGCTGACATGCTCCACATCAGCACCAACTGCCGCACGGCTGAGAAGATGGCTCTGACATTGCTTGATTATCTCTTCCATCGAGAAATTCAGGCCATCTCCAACCTTTCAGGCCAAGGGAAGCATGGCAAGAAGCAACTTGATCCACTCATGATCTATGGAATTCGCTGTGAGTACTGCACTGAGCCTTTTGAATTTATACTCTGTAATAAGGCAGTAACTGCCTGTTGTTTAGAGTGAAACTGTGTGTGTAAGGACAGGCTGAAGGTGTTGGGGTTGTTCAGCCTGGAGAAGGCTCAGGAGGGACCTCACAGTAGCTTCTCAGTACCTCAAGGAGGCTACAGAAAGGCTGGAGTGGGAGTTTTTTAAAGGGTCCACAATGGCAGGACTAGGAGGAATGGATGCAAATTGGAAGAGATGAGATTTAGCCTGGAGAGAAGAAAGAAGTTCTTTCCTATGAAGGTGGTGAGACACTGGAAGAGGTTGCCCAGAGAGGTTGTGGATGCCCCCTCAATCCCTGGAGGTGTTTAAGGCCAGGCTGGATGAGGCACTGAGCAACCTGGTGTAGTGGGAGGTGTCCCTGCCCATGGCAGGGGGGTTGGAACTAGATGATCTTTGAGGTCCCTTCCAACCCAAACCATTCTGTGCGAAGAATGTGTGTAGCTTCTCAATACCCCCTTAAGGGGGCTACGGAAAGGCTGGAGTAGGACTTTTTTATAGTTTCCACAATGGCAGGACTAGGAGGAATGGATGCAAATTGGAAGAGATGAGATTTAGCCTGGAGAGAAGAAAGAAATTCTTTGCTGCAAGGGTGGTGAGACAGTGGAAGAGGTTGCCCAGAGAGGTTGTGGATGCCCCCTCAATCCCTGGAGGTGTTTAAGGCCAGGCTGGATGAGGCACTGAGCAACCTGGTGTAGTGGGAGGTGTCCCTGCCCCTGGCAGGGGGGTTGGAACTAGATGATCTTTGAGGTCCCTTCCAACCCAAACCATTCTGTGCTAAGAATGTGTGTAGCATCTCAATACCCTCTTCAGGGGGCTACAGAAAGGCTGGGATAGGACTTTTTTATAGGGTCTACAATGGCTGGACTGGGAGGGATGGATCCAAATTGTAAGAGGAGAGATTTAGCTTGGAGAGAAGAAAGAAATTCTTTGCTGCAAGGGTGGTGAGACAGTGGAAGAGGTTGCCCAGAGAGGTTGTAGATACCCCCTCAATCCCTGGAGGTGTTTAAGGCCAGGCTGGATGAGGCGTTGAGCAACCTGGTGTGGTGAGAGGTGTCCCTGCCCCTGGCAGGGGGGTTGGAACTAGATGATCTTGAAGGCCCCTTCCAATCCAAACCATTCCATGCTAAGACCTGAGTATGTATTTTAGTTGCCAGATGGATGTTTTGTTTAAGAAGGAATCCTGATGGGCTGGTTTAATTTAGTTTGTTATGGGAGTTCACCCAGAAATTCCTCAATCTTGAAATCCGAATTGAGATTTCTTTGCAACTACCAGCTGTGAGCACACGGAGTGTTGTAAATATCAAAGGAATATTTCTTTATCAGATAATGGAACAAATAATGAAACAAATTGCCCCTATTGAAGTGTTGTTCAAGTGTTTGAAACAGTATGGTCTTGAATCTTATATATTTTTTTACTTCCAATTTATGCTTGTTCTTTCAAAAGCCTTTCTGATGTTGAGAAGGAAGAAATTTGCACTCTCTACTAAAGGAGAGATTAAGTAACATAAAGCTCTTGGGCTTGTGATGAGAAGACATGATGGTGATGGACTTCTGTCTGCTCCAGCGTGTCTTTGGTTATTGAAGCTTTTCTGCAGTAATGAACAGACATTATTTATATTGAAGATGGAATTTTTGTCAGCTTCAAAGGAATCAAATGTGTTTTGCATCCAGAATATAGCACATGCAGCCACTAGCTGTGAGTGAAGAAGAATCTGGGTGTATGCATCTCTCCCTGGTTCACTGATTTCTAGTAGGGAATTCCTCAGTGAGTGCACTGAAGAGAGCCAAATCCATTCCATGTGCTATGGGGTAAATATTTTGAGGTCTAGTGATGGAACAAGGGGCAATGGGTACAAGTTGGAACACAGGAGGTTCCATACAAATAGGAGAAAAAACTTTGTCAGGATGAGAGAAGAGTGTCCCAGGCTGCCCAGAAAGGGTGTGTGGTCTCCTTCTCTGGAGACATTCAAACCCCACCTGGACACTTTCCTGTGGGACCTGATCTGGGTGTTCCTGCTTCAGCCAGGGAGATGGGACTAGATGATCTTTTGAGGTCCCTTCCAATCCCTGACATTCTGTGATACTGTGGTTTCCCAGTAGAAGTAGTTTGTGAAGGGCTCCTAAAGAGCCAGGTGGTCAGCTTTTGTGGGATACCTTTTCTGTGCATGTAATGAGGAAACAAATTTGAATGTTAGTAGAATTGAGTCTAAAAATTATCAGCATCACTAACTGAAGTAAAATTTAATCATAGAATCTTTTGGATTGAAAAGGACCTTCAAGATCATCTAGTCCCTGTCCTGGGTAGGGACACCTCTCACCAGCCCAGGTTGCTCAGTGCCTCATCCAGCCTGGCCTTAAACACCTCCAGGGATTGAGGGGGCATCCACAACCTCTCTGGGCAACCTCTTCCAGGGTCTCACCACCCTCACAGGAAATAACTTCATTCTTCTCTCCAGCCTAAATCTCCTCTCTTCCAATTTGCATCCAGAGTTCAGTGGCTGTACTCAGCTGAGTTCAACTGTGTCATGATTTCACCCCTAATATTTGTTAGAGAGGTGCAAAGAAGATCCCTGCTGGGCCATGGGCACGTTACCAGTCCACAGACCATCTGTTTTTTATTGGTGAAGTGTTGTTCCATGAAATCTCCCCAAAACTGTGTGTTCTTCTAATATGGGAATGAAATGAGGTTGTCCCAACATTGTGGTTTGCTTCTGCTGGAAGCAGGAATACTTCCATGCATTAGTTTAAACTTCACTGAAAAATGTCATGTCATCAGCCTTAGGTCTGCCAATCACAGCTAGAAAAGCTCAAGCCAAAATAAAGGATTTTATTTTTCCTTTTGTTTCAAGTTTCTTTAAGCTTGTCAGTGGAAAGATAGTCCTTCCTGTCTTTTTCTAGAAGGAAAAAAAAAAAACCAAACGAATCTGTATTTAATAGAGGAAAATATTTTATATAACATGCAAAAAAAACCAACACTATAGGACATGGAGATGTGTGTTTATTAAAAATTCTTGATATACTGCATAAGGTTTACCACAAAAGAGATGAAAGTTATCATTGGAAGTATAAATTTTCACTTGTGGTATAAATTTGCTTGTGGAGTGGCAGGGGTAGTGAAGGGAGTTTTTTGGGCAAGGAACCAAAGTGACTTAAACATACTATATGTCATTAAATAGCTCATTATTTCAGCCCTCCTAAAAACATTGACATTCTCTGGTGAAACATAAGAACGTGCCCAGTTGTAATATTCTTTATGTAACAGAAAATACAGCAGTTGCCACAAAGAAATGTGAAAAAAAATCCACAGATTTTCAAGTTCAGAATTTGGCATTTTTTAACAAAACCTAGAATGCAAAGGATTTTTTTTTGCTTTGTTTTTGGTTATTATCTTAGCAAAAAAATTTGAGAAAGGCTTTCTAAATGTCGGAGGAAAAAAGCCATCAGTAGTTCTTATTCTTTAAAATAATCTATGGAATGGAATGAAAGCAAAAGAATGTTAGTTATGTATTTCCTCTGTGTGTAACTTCAATGTGTTATTTCTGTCAAAGCTTTTTATGCCTTCACTTGTCTTTACACTCATCATTTATTTAATGTTTTTGTCAGTTTAGGCTAATTATGATGAGGGTAGGAGATCAGTACCTAAAAATTAAATGCAGAATGAGTTTGTGGGTGAAGGAAGGAGATAGAAATTCACTGATGGCATGAAAGGGAGCCTGTGCCATTTGTTCAGTTGTGTTATTAGACATTTGAAATCCTTTTTTGACTATATAAGGTTTTCTGATGCTCTGGAAACTGTTTAAGCATCTTGAATGAATGTTTATAAACACAGAAAAGGTGAGTGTCAGGAGAATGGAGCCAGGCTCTTCTCAGTCAACTCTAGTGATAGGACAAGGGGCAATGGGTGCAAGATGGAACAGAGGAGGTTCCACAAAATATAAGAAAAAGAAGAGTGTCCCAGGTTGCCCAGAGAGGGTGTGGGGTCTCCTTCTCTGGAGACATTCAAACCCCACCTGGACACCTTCCTGTGGGACCTGATCTGGGTGTTCCTGCTCCAGCAGGGCAATGAGACTAGATGATCTCTCCAGGTCCCTTCTAATCCCTGATATTCTGTGATTCTGTGAAATAACTCTCAAATTAGATTCTCCCAAACCCCCAGCACCTTTTCACTATGGTGCAAGATGGATGAGCAGTGTTACACCCAGTTTAGGATTGGTCTGTTGAATTTTTTTTACTGAAGGACTGCATTATAGGCTGATTTTTACTGATTTCCTTTCATGAGTTAACACTTGTTTCATCCAGAGTACATCCCTGGCATTGCAATAACTTAAAAATGTTGTCTGAAATCCCCTTATGATAAATCTAATTTTAAACTACGTGGTAGATGGTGTATTTTGTATTTCAGTTTTTAAAATGCCTTTTAAAAAGCATTTTTATGTTGTTATAATATTACTTCCAGTAAAGAATGAAAGAGATGTTAATGAAAGAGATGTTAATGCATATTGATAGAAGAACTAAACATGGCTGTGTCCTCTTCAGGGAGGGCTGCTCAAATCAAATTAAGTCTTGTAGATCTTTGCAAAGCTCTGCTTGAGGAGCAGACCACCCACCTTTGTTTAACTGGAAACACATTTGACTCCTGCTCAATGGTTTAATGTATGTCAGTTTGATCAGGGGTGTGTGTGTGTCTATGGATATTTATGCACATAACCCAAACATAACTCAGGTTGGGCCAGAGTAAGCAGCTTGTAACTTGTCATGTACAGTCTGCAGATCCCATTAAAGCCACTACTGTTTCAGCTTCTCCTTAGCTTCTGAGGCAGATTTTCATCTGAATAATAGTCATGGGGGATAAACAACAAAAATGCCACGTTTTGTCTTCTTTCTTAAGTGCTGTCACGGTGTTTTGTCCTCTTGAATATTTCATCAGCACTGGAAAGTGATGAATTTCCATTTCTTGGATTGTGACTAATTGGAACAGGCTGTCCAGAGAGGGTGTGGGGTCTCCTTCTCTGGAGACATTCAAACCCCACCTGGATGCCTTCCTGTGGGACCTGATCTGGGTGTTCCTGCTCCAACAGAGGGATGGCCCTAGATGATCTCTCTTCCACTCCCTGATATTCTGGGGCTGAAGGAATTGGGGTTGTTCAGCCTGGAGAAGAGAAGGCTCAGGGGGGACCTTATAGTAACTTATCAGTACCTGAGGGGGTCCTACAGCAAGGCAGNATGTAAATTGGAAGGGGGTAGATTTAGACTTGACATAAGAAAGAAATTCTTTACAGTGAGGGTGGTGAAGCACTGGAACAGGTTGCCCAGAGAGGCTGTGGATGCCCCCTCTCTGGAGGTGTACAAGACCAGGCTGCCTTGTCTTGTACAGCCTGATCTGGTGGGAGGTGTCCCTGCCTATGGCAGGGGGGTTGGAACTCGATGATCTTTAAGTTCCCTTCCAACCCAAACTATTCTATGATTCTATGACTCTGTGAATTGTCTTTTCAGTCCATCCCCTGTGACAGGCCACATAACTCAAGCATCAGTCACAGCCTGGGTTCTCTGCAGGTCTGGGAGAAGAAGAATAGATTATGGCAGTGCTTGAGCTGGTCATTTCTTGAGGCTCTGATGTTTCTGTTTAACCTGTGCTTCCATTTCTTCATCATATAGGACATTAACTACTCTTCCAAGCAATAGCATTCTGAGAAGAAGTTGAGGTTGTTTGTATCTGCATGGGTGAGCTAATCTTTTGGTGCCTGGATATGCTTTTTGCCAGCATTTTCTTCTCTTAGTAATAAGTCCCATGCACTGCTGCTCTGTGGAAAAAAAAATATGCTCTGGTCATTCCTTTGAGGGCTGAAGTGTTATCAAATGCTCAGCTTATGGCTTAGAGGTAGGACAAGCTTAATTTTGCCATTTGAGGAATTGAATTAAGTTCAAGAATTTGTTTGGGGCAGGTGGGGGAGTTGAAGCTTCTTCTCCCAGCTATGATCTCTGCAGAACCTCTGCTGTGGATCTCATTGTGTGGACCAACTTGTAGAAGAGCAAAACTGTGGCTCACTCTAAAGCTCATGAGATTAGGGACTGGTGGTAGGTGCAGAATTTGGGGAGAGGGAGAGTTTTCAGCAGGGATGAACTGTCTCAGTCTTAGGAAGAAGTTCTTCCCCATGAGAGTGGTGAGATGCTGGCCCAGGTTGCCCAGAGAGGTGGTGGAGGCTCCATCAAGCCTGGAGACATCCAAGGCCAGGCTTGCTGAGGCTCTGAGCAACCTCATCTAGAGCAGGATGTCCCTTCTCACCACACTTTGGGTGGCACTTTGAAGCTGCCTTCCAACTCTGTGCTTCTGTAGTTCTCAGGAAGAGAGTGATAACCCAAGCTTGAGAATTCAGAGTGTCTGTAAATGGAGAGAAGTGAAAGAAAGCCTTTCTGTTGTGCTTTTCTCCTGTCCAAAAACCAATTTTTTTTTTTTTTTTCTGTGCAGCACCCTGGGGAAAGGCCTTGTGCTGCAGCAGTGCTGCTTTTTGCAAGCATGTTGTCTTCTTCTTCAGAGCTGCAAAAGTCTGGTTTTAGTTCCAAATAGTTGCTTCTTTGTGAATCAATTAAATGCTGCCACATGGAGGGGAGTGATAACCTCTTTTGAGGCGAGGCAAGGAGATAATATGAGAACCCATTGAGTTTATCTCCACACCACAGTTCTCATAAATGGCATCAATGCTGGCACTTCTTACTGACTTTATGTAAGCACCACAATTTACTGCTGGCTGTTGTTTTCTCCTTTCCTTGGGCACTTAGGTTTATTTCAGTCACTTTTCTGGCCAGTGACTATTTAATAAACTAAAATAAAAGCAGCAATTTGGGGGTATAAAATAAACTATTGGCAGTATGGTTTTGTTTTTTTTTTTTTAATTTTTATTTCTCTCTCCTTCTCACGCTTCTCAATTATACAAACCACGAATTTAATTTTCCATTCTTGGACACAAGCAGCTGCTTTACCCCTGTCATCTGCAGCTTGGATGGTGTGGAACCTGATTGGGCATGATGTGCCATCAGGCATTTGTGACTTTGTGGGCTCTCTAGAAAGAAGGAAACTAATGCACTTGGTCACTTGGACCATCTTTTTCCAGCTGATGCAGAGTTGTTCCATCCTGTCAATACTTTTCCACTTTGGCCAGACTTATTTGAAGTAAAAGGGTCCTTGTTTCTTGAGAGGCAACTGCAAACATTCTAAGCATAAAAGCAGGGCTTTTTCAGTGATTTTAAATGTTGCTTTGGTAGTGTGTGATGAAAAAAAAGGCACAATGTGTGTAGTTTGTTAGAAACGTGCTTATTGTGGAAATTACTGCTGCAAATATGATCATTTAGTAGAACAAGTGGTTTTTTTGTTGTTTTTTTTTTCTCCTAATGAAAATCAAGAGAGTCTAAGGTGGGTTTTAGAAGTGATTACATATTCATGCCCTAAACCCTGATGTCAGCACCATTTCTAATGAATGTATTGAGTGTGATGTCCCAGGATCATCTTTATCAGTGCTGCAGATCCATCTGAGCTATGAAATTCCAAGTGAAATAGAGGGCTCTCTGTGACATGGTTATACTAATCACTGTTTTCTTTGGACTGCTGCCCCCATACATGGAACTTGTCCAGTGTTATGACTGTCTGCAGGGTGGTCACTACAGCATACAGCCCTGGTGACCCTTCAGGGCTTAATTTAGAAGGATGCAGAGAGTGCTGTCATTGCAGTAGAGGATACTGGTACCACTCAGATCCACTCCCTGCTTAAATAATACATCCTAGTGAAGTTTCAGTGGGCTCCAGACCAGAAACACTTCACTTTCGAAGGCTCATGAATGATCAAATTGAACTTTAATGGTGTGGTTTTAGAAGACACGAAGAGTCTAAGAAAGTATTTTGATGCTTTTGACATTTGGAGAGGAAAAACAGGCTCAGGCACCGAACACAGTTTGATGGGCACAAAAATCACATAAGTTCATCTGGAAAAATGCATTGCTGGGTTCAAGGAAAGCTTTTGTGATTCCACAAAATCTCATCCACGGAGCTCCAGAAAGCTTTTCCTTTTCCTGGCTTTGAACTTGGTTCCCCCCCCCTTTCCCCATTTAATAAGGGTTAAAAAGCCAAGTGAGGAGATGCCTGGAGCTGACAGTGAGTGAAATGTAAAGAAACTCCCGTAGTGTTCAGGTTTCTGTGGTGCCAGCCCTTTCCAAAGCCACAAACTCTTTCAAAAGGGGGAGAGGAATTCTTCTTGTTGATTCAGAAGTGAGTTTTTCTTGGCCACACATCTGGTGGCTTTTGCCATCCAGATGGGCTCCCGAGGCCTTATGTAAGGGATGTCTTGGGAAGGGGATGGATAAAGCCACAACCCTCTCCTTTTTTTTTTTTTTTTTTTTCCCCCTCCATCAACTGCTTGTGTCAGATCCTATTGTGCTGCTGCTGTAAAAGACAAAACAGCTGCTTAATCAACTTCTCTGTGAAATGCTGGCTATCAAAAATGACCTGATGTGTGGTTATTGGCAGCCACTCCTTAAAATCAGAAGCATTTATTTCCATCAAGCGTTATTATTGCTTCCATTTAGGTGATTCCAGTTGTTTGGAGCATCAGACTTTGATTTTGGAGCAGAAAGCTGATCCTTTGGCAATAAACACATCATACACTTAGATACGTTCCATTCCAAACCAGTGACGTCTCCTAACCCTTGTGGAATCATTTCCCCCAGTGAGGAAGAAAAATCAGAGAGATCTTTTTAGGGTTTAATTTTTGGTCTTTTTTGCTCACTTGCATCATGCTCTGAAATTTTGAACTTCCAAGTCTAAAAGGTGAATTTAAAGTTTTAAAACTGTGGTATCCAATTTTTTTTTTTTTTAATTATGCAAAAAGAAGGTAATGGTTATAATGAGCTCATTGGGCAATTGATTTGGGAGGAAATAGTTAGTAGAATCTGGGTCTTTAGGTCTTGAACCTTATGAAAAGCCTTTCAGATGGAGATGCTTGTGCAGTCTATATGCTTGCTGCAATTGCATGACAACTTCTATCAGTGCAGCTATAGCTTCAGCAAGTAAATGATTTTGTATTTTCTTTTAAAAATGAGATAAAAAATGCAAGCAAATCTATGTGTAGTCCACCATCATCATGGTGTTTTACTTCTCCTATAATCCCTGAACTGCAGGAAGTCTGTAATAGATGATATGAAGCCTTTTTTTGGTTTTTGGATTCTAAAAGTTCTGATTCAGTCTAGAATTTACTCATTTGGGGAGTTCAGACACTTCATGTTTTCAGTCATGGTTACACCTGTGCAGATGATGAGGCAGAGGAATGGAGCATCTCCCTTCTGAGGACAGGCTGAAGGAGTTGGGGTTGTTCAGCCTGGAAGAGAAGGCTCAGGGGGAACCTCAAAGGAGCTTCTCAATACCTGAAGGGGGCTACAGAAAGGCTGGGGGAGAACTTTTCAGTAGGGTATGTAATGGGAGGACAAGGAGGAATGGAGGCAAATAGGAAGAGGGGATATTTATGCTGGAGAGAAGAAAGAAATTCTTTGCTGTGAGGGTGGTGAGACACTGGAAGAGGTTGCCCAGAGAGGTTGTGGATGCCCCCTCAATCCCTGGAGGTGTTTAAGGCCAGGCTGGGATGAGGCACTGAGCAACCTGGTGTGGTGGGAGGTGTCCCTGCCCATGGCAGGGAGGTTGGGACTCCATGATCTTGAATGTCCCTTCCAACCCAAACCGTTCTATGATTCTGTGTTCTGCCACCATCAGAGAGAAGATCCCTGCAGGATTATCTTTATGTCTGCAGTGCACCCCGTGGAACTTGCTTCAAGGGACATAAAAACCACTTTATTCCTGCACTGATTAAGCCTCTCCCCCCCCATTTCTCAGGAGATCTCAGGTTCTGTGTTTCTCTCTACCTCTCCCACTTGGTGCCTGCTGCAGAGAAGTCAGAGATGAAGCAAACTCACACGCAGCGAGAAAAATGCTGCCCTTTCTTTGCCAGAATTGGGAAATTCGAGGCTCCACTAGATGGCATCATTGGTGTGCTGATGGCTCTCTCTTGCTATCGAAATAAAACAGGTTCTGCTTTTGCTGAAGTAGATAAAAACAGACTGTCTGGTTTTCCAGGAAGGTGGTGAAGTTTGAATGTTAGGAGCTGTTCCTTTTCAGAAGGTGGTACATTGGTGGAATTGGGTGATTCTAAATGCTAATTAATTTTAGCTTTGATTTTGATCCTGTTTCTTTTAGGATCTTGTGTCCCTGTTTGGCTCCTTTTAAGTTTGTAGAATGAGGACATTTAGATTAATCTTCCATTTTGCATTTCCTCTTGCTTCATTTTTATTAAAAATTAAATATTCGGGCAAATATGTTTTACTAAATGTTAATTAGATATCCCGACAAATTAATTTCCAGTGAAATAAAATAACATGTTAAGTATTCTGACAATTGAAAGCTAGTTTTATCATTTCTTCTGAGGAGCCAGCCCATTGCCAGAATGAAACCTGACCCAGATCTGCAAAGAAGCATCAAGAAGTGAAACGTTTGGTTTCATAATACTTAAAATCTTCTAAAATGCAAGACACTTTCTCCCTGTCTTTTACAGAAAGAAAGAAAGAATAGAGAAGAAAAAAACATTAGGCCTTTTGGATTGTGCTGCTTTTTCATGATTTAATAAAAAAACCAAATAAATCCACCCCAACAAACAATTGCAATCCAGCAGATTGTCTAAACAATTTAATTAATGTTTTATAAACAGATGCTGATTGCAGTTTAACACTTCCCATGGGTTTTTTTTTTTGATGCTGCTACACCCTAATGCACTTTTTTCAGCCCAGAAGGGAATTCTACCAGATAACTTGAACCTGGCTGAGAAAATCTTGTTTTAAATTTGTTTTTCTTGAAATAGCTAAAACATGCTGATCCCATGTTTCTTAAGAGTTTTGAATTTGAGAAAGCAAAGCAGTAAGTGATAATTTGATAGTAATCATAGTTTGGGGGGGGTGTATTGAGTCACTGGGCTTTTGGGGAGTCAGATTGGGACACTGATGGACTGATATCAGCTCAGCCTGCAGGAATTGATGTCCCCAGACTCACTTCTCTTGCAGTTATCTTCTAAAAGGTATGAAAACACAGCATTTGGAGTTTGGTTCCTTAATGTGTAATTGTCTTAACACATCATGATGGCATCTGGAAGCCAGGAGGATTACACAGTATGAGCTATACACTCTTTGGGAGTGTGTGTGTTTGGGGGAAAATTAAAAAACAACCCGTTTTTTGGTATCCCTAAAGTAAATCCTTATTTCCTAAATCATCTGATCACATGCTCCCACTTCAGTCCCACTGACTTCACTGGAGTTTTTCACATCTGGAGTGTTTCCTCGAACGTGTCTGGCTTTTTCACTTGTGTTCTCAGTGGTATTTATAAATTCCCTTACTCTCTTGTCATGGCATTTAATTTTTCTATACTGTAGGTGAACAATTTGGAGGTATTTATTGGAAAGCAGTAGTTGTAAAATTAGTAAGTGTGCTTTTTCAAGAAGTTACTGAAGGTAAGACTTGTGATCTCTAGTGTAAATCTGAGTTCCTGTTGTCCGAGTGGAAAGGGATTTGATTAACGTGGCTGTATTGTATATATTGGTTTATTTATTATTGTTAAAGAGTATATTTTCTGTGGATTCTTATTTGGAGAAATCATCTTTATCATATCCTCTGTACTTTTCTTTAAAAGCTGAAAATTCCCCAAAAAAGTTCAACTTTTATTTGGAGAAATCATCTTTATTGTGTCCTCTGTACCAAGGAAAAAGAGGCATTTCTTTAAAAGCTGAAAATTCCATGAAAAATACAACTTTTATTTGGAGAAATCATCTTTATGGTATCCTCTGTATCTAGGAAAAGAGGTTTTGTTTAAAAGCTGAAAATCCCCTTAAAAAGCTCAACTTTTATTTGGAGAAATCATCTTTATTGTATCCTCTGTACCTAGGAAAAGAGGCGTTTCTTTAAAAGCTGAAAATCCCCTGAAAAAGTTCAACTTTTATTTGGAGAAATCATCTTTATGGTATCCTCTGTACCAAGGAAAAAGAGGCGTTTCTTTAAAAGCTGAAAATCCCCTAAAAAAGTCCAACCTTTATTTGCAGAAATCATCTTTATCATGCCTCTTTTCCTAGGTACAGAGGATATTTCTTTAAAAACTAAAAATCCCCTGAAAAAGTTCAACTCTTTCCAACATTTCACAGTGTTTAATTTTAATGTTTTCATGTTTTGGTTACTGGCATGGGTTTAGTAAATCCTTCTTTAGGTAAAGGTGGTAGAACAGGATTTCAGTTAGAGTTGAAGCTTGCAAAGAACCCCCTGTGTGTAGTTTGAACTATAACCTGTGCTCACTTCATTCCCTGGTGCTCTGTAAATTTATGTTTGTTTGAAAGCTTCAAATGCAAGAGTTAAACAGAGGAATTTTGGAGAGAAAGTGAAAAACACTTGCTTGCTAGGTGAATTTTCCTCCAGTTCTCCTTCTCTCCAAGTTTTTAACAGCCCTTCCTCTTCCCTCCCCAATCTCTGGTCATTGTTTAGCCCATGGCTGAGAAAAGTGATGATCTGGTGACACAAGTGAGGTTGAGGAGGAGCACATGAGGTTGGAGAAGCTGCCAATGTTCTGCCAGCTGAAAGGAAATTGAGTTTCCCTGCCATGAGCCTCATGTTGTCCCCCTTTCCCTCATCCCTGTGACCAACCCCTAACACTTGTGACTTTAGGAGGGGGGGAACAACCTCCCAGCTGTGGAGCTTGTACCCCCCTCCCTCCCTTCTTCCCAAATTTCTAATGAGTAAACAATTACTCTTTCTAAAATTGTTTCAATATGCTCAAGGCCTGACCATAATTACATTTGAAGAGCTGAAGCCCGAAGGCGCAAGGAGTAACTTCAGAGGTGCTTAAGTTTTTTTTTTTTTTTCCTCTGCTGTTCCAACGTTGAGTGCAGCAGATTTTGTTGTCAGATGCTATTTGTTTAATGAAAAGAACTCCAAATGTATGACCCTGATGTGAAAAAATGCATTTGGTTCGCCAAACCCCTAAATAATCGCCCCCTCTTTCACGATTCTGTGCAGACAGAATCCCAAGCCCTTGTTTTTCAAGAATATCCATCATCTTCTTGTCAATTAAAAAAAAAAAATCCTGGTTGTCAGCTTTTTAATCACTTCACTCTTGAATCCAGCATCCTCTTGCTTTTTTAGAAGGTTGTGGAGATGGAAAATGGAAGGGAAAGTTAACCAAATCTGTTTGGATTATACATTTAATGTAAATGTCTATTTTAAACACGTAGCTGTTTGATTCTCTGGGGGTCAGGCTTTCCTCAGTGTTCTCAAATTTAACAGTCACGGGAGGGGGAAGGAAAACCTTGTGTGTATAAATGGCAGCAAAGTGCTGAGTCTGTGGAGATAATGATTTACTTTTTAATTTTCTAAAGAGAGGTATCCAAATGCCAGCCATTGACGTGAGGTTTGGTTTTTAGGAGGCTGATTTTGAATGTGGCATCGAGATGGGGATATTTCATGTCTGGTTTTGCTGTTTCAAACATCTTCTCTTCCTCCTCAATTTGTTCCTAATTACTTTTCTTTACAATTTCTGTGGCTTGCTGACTGACTTCTGACCTTTGGAAAAGAGAGGATTGCTTTTTTAATGGGCTTTTCTTCTTCTTCTAATTAGCTCTGTGGTTTTTCTTTGTAAAAAAATCATCCCTTTCTCCCCTTATTTTATACATCAGATGCCTCAGAAGGTTTTGGGAGTAGGCAGTCATTTAAAGCATCATTGCTGATGATCTTAGTGTTTGTACCAGATGATCATCACTTCATTTACAAGCTTTTTTATTTTCTTTTTTTTTTTTTTAATAATTTGAACCACAGAAAGGCTTTCTTTGCTTTTTAGACCTCATTCTGTCATCTGTCTTTGTCATTTTATAAGGAATTTGGCAAAAACATGCTGTGTTTCTGATCTAGGCTTTGGAAAGCCAGTGTGATGCACCTGCTGACTTTTAAAGCTGACTTCTCTGATTTTTTTCCTGATACTCCAGTGCCTTCCCTCTGAGGTTTTGCTTGCTAAGATTTGAACATTGGTTCTTGCTTGCAAACCACAGAGATTTCCTCTGCATGTTTCAGACCAGTCTGTGTCTCCCTGAATTCTTTCTTTGTATCTCTCAACCTGCTGCTGGTAGCTATCTGCTCTTTAAAAATCACTCTAACTCTTACAATCTATTAAATAACTCTTGTATTTGAAATCTCTGGCTTTTCAGGGAAAAAACTTGCTTTAGGAAGTGAGATTCCCAAATAAACTTTGTTTTCCCCACAATCACTTCCTTTGTTTTGCCTGTTGCCGGCGACCATCCTAAATAAAAATAGCTAAAAAAAAAAAAATCCCATCCAGTCTTAGATAATCCATATCTTTTAGTTCTTGTCTGAGTGCATCTCTCTTCCAAAATACACTTGTCTCTTTGCCAGAGGGCTGAATTATATTGTTGAATGTATTTTTTAATGTCTTTTTAGGGGAGTTGTTACGTGGCTCATAGACACACACTCTGCTGCTCACAAATTACGATGCCTCACGCTGCTTTTGACTAGCAAATGATCCAGAAAAAGTCAAATCCCTTCTCACTCGAGTGTTTCTGTCTTTTCTAATATGGAATACCCCAAGTTAAATGTCTCATTTGCAATATCTTGCTTTAACGCTGCCTTTCTAGCTTTTCCTTTGATTTTTTTGGGGTTGGGGAAGGATTTGACATACTGGGAATGAGACAGCTGAGAACATGTGGTCATGTATAGGGAGAAAACAGAAAGTCAACATGACTCAGTTTATTCATGTTGCTGTTTATTGCAGGTAAAACATATTTATAATGTTATTTTGAACATTTTATCTGTTTAAAAAATCATCCTCCATGCTCATTAGTGTTTATTAGGTTTATTTTATTCAATCACAGGTGGTTTGTTAGGAATTGTGGTTGCTAAAAGACCTGTTTGTGTAGTAAAATTTTAGATTCTGACACCCATTGGATAGATTTACACATCTGAAATTTATTTTACCTTTATATCAGCTCTCTTTATACCTAAGGGCTAGTTTTTCATGTCTGATTTGCACAGGCAGTGACTGTGATGGTAAAAGAATCAGTGCAAAACCAGCAAGATTTACACATCTGAAATTTATTTAACCTTTATATCAGCTCTTTTTATACTTAAGGGTTAGTTTTTCACACCTGATTTGCACGTGGTGATGGTAAAAAAATCAGTGCAAAACCAGCAAGACCTTTATATCAACTCTTTTATACTTAAGGGCTAGTTTTTTCATGTCACATGCAATGACTGATGGTAAAAAAATCAGTGCAAAACCAGCAAGACCTTTATATCAGCTCTTTTTATACTTAAGGGCTAGTTCTTCACACCAGATTTGCACAGGTAGTGACTGTGATGGTAAAAAAATCAATGCAAAACCATCAAGATTTACACATCTGAAATTTATTTGACCTTTATATCAGCTCTTTTTATACTTAAGGGTTAGTTTTTCATGCCTGATTTGCATCTGTACTGATTGTGATGGTAAAAAATCAGTGCAAAACCAGCAGGAGTTTCAGCTGTACAATTTTTATGCCTTCAGCCACTGCAAGGTCTAAGCAGGAATTTTTTGAATAAGGGCAAAGAAATAAGCACAACTAGCCTTTTAAAATTTCCACCTGATGATGCTTTAGGTCTCTCTAGCCTCAAATAATTTAGCTTGTTGTCTATTTTCAGGTGTATTTCTTCGATAGTCTTGTTCTCTCTGTGCAGGCAGTGGCTTCTCTACCCAGTCCTGACTGCACTGGTTACATGATAGCTTTTGTGGTCAGTTAGAAGTTGGTCTTTTCCTGTTTTCCCTCAAAAGAGCAATTTCTGGGGCATTTTATCTCCCAGCTGTGACACTCATCATCTTTCTCAAGCTCTTGTCCTACACAGCCTGGGACTCCTACGATGCACAGGTCAATGCACCTCAAACTATCTTGTCTCAAATAATTTATGTTGCTTTTGGTTTCTCTTTTGAATGAAGTGACATCCTGTAATATCCCCTGGGTTGAACTGCAATGGAATTCCTCCTCCTCTGTGACTTTCTCTGACCTCCTCTTGATTCAACCCCTTCTCTAAAAAAAACTTGAAAGTCATAAAATTGTGTTTATGAATGAAATATGGGATTTTCTTGCCCAGAATAACCACAGAGCATATGGCTGTGTTCTGTGTAGGAGCAGACAAAGATTTCTGTATGTACTGACAGCTGGAGTCATACGAAGAGTTAAAGCACAACTATTTTTATTGGACATTATTGCAAACATTTATAAACTACTTCCTGTGTGTAGTGATTACACTGAGAAGTGTGTTCTAAGTATTCACAATGCAGAATGGGCTTTTATAGAATCATAGAATGGTTTGGGTTGGAAGGGACCTTCCAGATCATCAAGTTCCAACCCCCCTGCCATGGGCAGGGACACCTCCCACCACACCAGGTTGCTCAGTGCCTCATCCAGCCTGGCCTTAAACATCTCCAGGGATTGAGGGGATATCCACAGCCTCTCTGGGCAACCTCTTCCAGAGGTTCCAGAACTTCTTTCTTCTCTCCACCCTAAATCTCCCCTCTTCCAATTTGCATCCATTCCTCCTAGTCCTGCCATCCTGCACCCTATTCAAAAGTCCTACCCCAGCCTTCTGTAGCCCCCTTCAGGTATTGTTAATTTAACATTTATTTTTATTTAAGNAGGGCTCCAGAACTGGACACAATACTCCAGTTGGGGCCTCACCAGAGCTGAAGAGTTGGAAGGGACCTTCAAGATCATCTAGTTCCAACCCCCTGCCATGGGCAGGGACACCTCCCACTACACCAGGTTGCTCAGTGCCTCATCCAGCCTGGCCTTAAACACCTCCAGGGACTGAGGGGGCATCCACAACCTCTCTGGGCAACCTCTTCCAGGGTCTCACCACCCTCACAGTGAAGAACTTCTTCCTTATATCCATCCTAAATCTCCCCTCTTGCAGTTTGCATCCATTCCTCCTAGTCCTGCCATCCTGCACCCTATTAAAAGTCCTACCCCAGCCTTTCTGTAGCCCCTTTAGGTGGTCTCCTGGTTTGCTACCTCCCAGAGATCTCACTTCTCAATGCAGGTGGCTGTGGGGGCTGCAGAGATGACTTTGGGGTTGTCTTTTGCTGACACCTGTGGGAAGGAAAGTCTTAAACAGCAGCAGACAAACTTTTCACTGAATTTTCCTCCTTTCCTACATTTTGGAGATGTAACAGAGGAGTTGTACAGCAATCCCTGAGTTACCTGCTCTGTCAGTGAGAAATCTTTGGCCCTTGAGGTGCTTCTGAATTAGATTTTTTAAAGGATGTTACTTTGTATTCTGGACTTTATTTCAAATTACTTTCTGAACAGGTGTATTAAAATATATTTAAAGCATTGGGAATCTTCCTCCAAGAAGCTTATTTACAGCCTTGGACTGTGTTTTGACTGCAGCTCATCTAAATCTGGAGGGTTTAGAAGTGCTGAAGTTTTAGAGAATATTGAATAGTCAGTTCTTTTTTAACTTCACAAGTTTTGAGCCTTTAAAATGCTTTTTCTGCAGTGTGAGGATTAGAAATTACCTTAACAGTCAGATTCTCTCCACTATTGATGCTTCGAGCATAATCTGAGCTGTTCTGAAGTTTACAATAGGATGGTAAAAGCTTGTAGGGATGTGAGGATGACCTTGAACCAGCTCACAATGCTCATGTTCTGGGTTTTAAAGCCATTTGTTGAATGGTTTTCAGGAATGTAGAGACAAGTATTTCTTGTCATACCTGAAATAGTCTTTTTACTCCCCTTTTCTCCCTATTTTTCTGCTGTAACAAGGCTTTCCTTTTGGATGTGGGGGTTTGTAGATGATAACAGACCTGCTTTGAGCTGGGGAGCAGGATTCAATCTGTCTCAGCTTTGCTTTAGAGCACTCAAATATTATAATATAATATTAGAATGCTCAGTAATACTCAGCTCAACTCAGGAGTCAACCTTGTGTTTATTTAACAGTTTGGCAACTTAACACCAAATGCTGGAAAGTGCACGTTGTGGCTCTTTAAATGAGTTAATACAAGTAGTAATATTTTTAGAAGAATCTAATTTTGTGTTGCATTTTTATGGGATTCTGAGGAATTTGGAATTGAGCTTTTAAAAGAAGGGGTTTTTATAGGCTGCTTTCTGCTGCTGTGATTTAATCCCAACTGGCAAATAGAACTATGCAGCTTTATCCTTGCTCCCACTTCTTTCCCCTTCTGAAAAAGAGTGAGGAGGGGAAAAAAAGGAGAAGAAAACAGAGGAAAAACAACTTGTGTATTGAGATAAAGGCAGTTTGATTGAAATAATGTAAGAAAAATTATAATAATAATAATGCCTTGGGTCACTCTCACCACCTGGTGAATTGGCACTGACCCCCAATTATTCCCCATTTATATACTCAGAGGGACATCCATGGTATGGGATGTTCCTTCAGCCATTCCATAGTTCTGTCTGTTGTAAGGGAAGCTGAAAGAAGTCCTTGAATAGTGGAAATCCCCCCTCCCTAGAGGTGTTTAAGTTTTATCCAGTTTGGGCTTGGGAGTGCTGGATCCTTCTGTGGGTCTGATTGTAATAGTGCATTCCCATGTCCAGAGATTAGAAAATTTAATAGACAGATGATGCTTTTGAAATAAATACCCACACAGGACTGGGAAGATAGAGTTTAATACAGAGACACAGAGATGATGGAGGAATTGGAGCATCTCCCTTGTGAGGGAACTGGTTCTCTTTAGCTTGGAGAAGAGGAGACTGAGGGGTGACCCCATTAATGTCTATAAATATGGAAAGGGTGAGTGTCAGGAGGATGGAGCCAGGATCTTCTCAGTGACATCCAATGACAGGACAAGGGGCAATGGGTGCAAGCTGGAACACAAGAGGTTCAACAGAAATAAGAGAA
Organism: Turnix velox; assembly: GCA_013400935.1. Taxonomy (NCBI): domain Eukaryota; kingdom Metazoa; phylum Chordata; class Aves; order Charadriiformes; family Turnicidae; genus Turnix; species Turnix velox. The sequence continues at coordinate 35,860 of VZTY01002651.1, read as the reverse complement.
AAAACTTGGTCATAGTGAGAGAAGAGTGTCCCAGGCTGCCCAGAGAGGATGTGGGGTCTCCTTCAAACCCCACCTGGACACCTTCCTGTGTGACCTGATCTGGATGTTCCTGCTCCAGGATGGGACTAGATGATCTCTGCAAGCTCCTTCCAATCCCTGACATTCTGTGATGTAATGACCACTGAATTTTGTGAATGGTTGTTGAAATCCTGTCACTGTGTAACCTCTTTTTTGTTTTTCCTCTCATTACAGGCCACCTCTTTTACAAATTTGGCATCACAGAGTCGGACTGGTACCGGATCAAACAGAGCATCGACTCCAAGTGCCGCACGGCCTGGAGGAGGAAGCAGCGTGGGCAGAGTCTGGCTGTCAAAAGCTTCTCCAGGAGAACACCTTCATCATCCTCTTACAGTGGCTCAGGTACAAACCAACCCCACAGCACCAGCAAACCCCAAATTAAATGCAAACTTTGATTCCAGTAATGATTTCCAGTAGCCATTTCAAGTGATGATTCCCAGTAGCAACTGCAATTCCCAGTAACGATTTCCAATAACAAACAGTGATTCCCAGGATTGATTCCCAGTAAGAACCACGATCTCCATTAAGGATTCCCAGTAATGATTCCAAAATTCCAAATAACAATTCCTAGTAACTATTTCCAATAGCAAACAGTGATTCCTAGGGATGATTCTCACTAAGAACCATGATTCCCATTAAGGATTTCCAGTAATGATTCCCTATGACAACTGCAATTCCCAGTAATGATTTTCAATAACAAACAGTGATTCCCATTAATGATTTCCAGTAGTGATTTCAAGTGATGGTTCCTAGTAGCAACTGCAATTCCCAGTAACTATTTTCAATAACAAACAATGATTCCCAGTATTGATTCCCACTAAGAACCACAATTCCCATTAAGGATTTCCAGCAATGATTCCCAATAACAAACAATGATTCCCAGTAAGATCCACAATTCCCATTAAGGATTTCCAGTAATGATTCCTAATAACTATTCCCAGTAACAATTTCCAATAGCAAACAATAATTCCCAGTAAGAACCATGATGCCCATTAAAGATTTCCAGTCATGATTCCCAATAACAATTCCCAGTAACGATTTCCAATAACAAACAGTGATTCCCAGTAAGAACCACGATTCCCATTATGGATTTCCAGTAATGATTCCAAATAACAATTCCTGGTAACGATTTCCAGTAACAAACAATGATTTCCAGTAATGATTCCCAGTAAGAACCATGATTTCCAATAGGGATTTGCAGTAATGATTCCCAGTAAGAACCATGATTTCCAATAGGGATTTGCAGTAATGATTCCCAGTAAGAACCATGATTTCCAATAGGGATTTGCAGTAATGATTCCCAGTAAGAACCATGATTTCCAATAGGGATTTGCAGTAATGATTCCCAGTAAGAACCATGATTTCCAATAGGGATTTGCAGTAATGATTCCCAGTAAGAACCATGATTTCCAATAGGGATTTGCAGTAATGATTCCCAGTAAGAACCATGATTTCCAATAGGGATTTGCAGTAATGATTCCCAGTAAGAACCATGATTTCCAATAGGGATTTGCAGTAATGATTCCCAGTAAGAACCATGATTTCCAATAGGGATTTGCAGTAATGATTCCCAGTAAGAACCATGATTTCCAATAGGGATTTGCAGTAATGATTCCCAGTAAGAACCATGATTTCCAATAGGGATTTGCAGTAATGATTCCCAGTAAGAACCATGATTTCCAATAGGGATTTGCAGTAATGATTCCCAGTAAGAACCATGATTTCCAATAGGGATTTGCAGTAATGATTCCCAGTAAGAACCATGATTTCCAATAGGGATTTGCAGTAATGATTCCCAGTAAGAACCATGATTTCCAATAGGGATTTGCAGTAATGATTCCCAGTAAGAACCATGATTTCCAATAGGGATTTGCAGTAATGATTCCCAGTAAGAACCATGATTTCCAATAGGGATTTGCAGTAATGATTCCCAGTAAGAACCATGATTTCCAATAGGGATTTGCAGTAATGATTCCCAGTAAGAACCATGATTTCCAATAGGGATTTGCAGTAATGATTCCCAGTAAGAACCATGATTTCCAATAGGGATTTGCAGTAATGATTCCCAGTAAGAACCATGATTTCCAATAGGGATTTGCAGTAATGATTCCCAGTAAGAACCATGATTTCCAATAGGGATTTGCAGTAATGATTCCCAGTAAGAACCATGATTTCCAATAGGGATTTGCAGTAATGATTCCCAGTAAGAACCATGATTTCCAATAGGGATTTGCAGTAATGATTCCCAGTAAGAACCATGATTTCCAATAGGGATTTGCAGTAATGATTCCCAGTAAGAACCATGATTTCCAATAGGGATTTGCAGTAATGATTCCCAGTAAGAACCATGATTTCCAATAGGGATTTGCAGTAATGATTCCCAGTAAGAACCATGATTTCCAATAGGGATTTGCAGTAATGATTCCCAGTAAGAACCATGATTTCCAATAGGGATTTGCAGTAATGATTCCCAGTAAGAACCATGATTTCCAATAGGGATTTGCAGTAATGATTCCCAGTAAGAACCATGATTTCCAATAGGGATTTGCAGTAATGATTCCCAGTAAGAACCATGATTTCCAATAGGGATTTGCAGTAATGATTCCCAGTAAGAACCATGATTTCCAATAGGGATTTGCAGTAATGATTCCCAGTAAGAACCATGATTTCCAATAGGGATTTGCAGTAATGATTCCCAGTAAGAACCATGATTTCCAATAGGGATTTGCAGTAATGATTCCCAGTAAGAACCATGATTTCCAATAGGGATTTGCAGTAATGATTCCCAGTAAGAACCATGATTTCCAATAGGGATTTGCAGTAATGATTCCCAGTAAGAACCATGATTTCCAATAGGGATTTGCAGTAATGATTCCCAGTAAGAACCATGATTTCCAATAGGGATTTGCAGTAATGATTCCCAGTAAGAACCATGATTTCCAATAGGGATTTGCAGTAATGATTCCCAGTAAGAACCATGATTTCCAATAGGGATTTGCAGTAATGATTCCCAGTAAGAACCATGATTTCCAATAGGGATTTGCAGTAATGATTCCCAGTAAGAACCATGATTTCCAATAGGGATTTGCAGTAATGATTCCCAGTAAGAACCATGATTTCCAATAGGGATTTGCAGTAATGATTCCCAGTAAGATCCACGATTCCCATTAAGGATTTCCAGTAGCGATTTCCAGTGATGATTCCCAGTAACCACTCCAATTCCCTGTAATGATTTCCAATAACAAACAATGATTCCCAGTAAGAACCATGATTTCCAATAGGGATTTGCAGTAATGATTCCCAATAACAAACAATGATTCCCAGTAATGATTCCCAATAAGAACAATTCCCTATAAGCTTTTCCAGTAGCAATTTGCAGTAATGTTTCCCAGTAACAATGGCAATTCCCAGGAACAATTTCCAATCCAATCCAATAAGGATTTCCAGCAATGATTCCCAATAACCAACAATTCCCAGTGGCAATTCCCAGTAACAGCTCCCAGTAATGATTCCAAATAACAACCAATGGTTCCCAGTAGTGATTCCAAGTAGAAAACAACAATTCCCAATAAGGGAGTCTGGCTCTAAAACAGGAGTAAAATACACATTTCATAGAATGATTTGGGTTGGAAGGGGCTAGTTCCAACCCCTCTGCCATGGGCAGGGACACCTCCGACTACATCAGGACAGTGGTTTGAAACTAGAGCAGGACAACTTTAGATGAGACATGAGGAAGATTTTCCCCATGAGAGTGGTGAGATGCTGGCCCAGGTTGCTCAGAGAGGAGGTGGAGGCCCCATAAAGCCTGGAAACATCCAAGGCCAGGCTTGCTGAGGCTTTTTGAGCAACCTCATCTAGTGCAAGATGTCCCTGTCACTGCAGGGGTTGGTCTAGATGACCTTGGAAGATCCCTTCCAACTCAGTGCATTCTATGTTTCCATGAATATCCATCCATGTCTGTTAATTGGAAAAAAATAGGCACATGGATCTTCATGCTGCCATGGGGGGAGGTTGCCATGCTCAGTTCTTTGACCAGAAATTCAAAATGTTTCTTCAACTGATGTTTGTAAGAGTTGTGGAGTGCAGGGGAAGGACTTTTTAATATGATATGGCTTGGGAGGACTAGAAACAATGGATGTAAATTGGAAGGGGGTAGATTTAGACTTGACATAAGAAAGAAATTCTTTACAGTGAGGGTGGTGAAGCACTGGAAGAGGTTGCTTAGAGGGGTTCTGGATGCCCCCTCTCTGGAGGTGTTCAAGACCAGGCTGGACAAGGCACTGAGCAGCCTGATGTAGTGGGAGGTTGATGTAGTGGGGGCTGGAACTCGATGATCTTGAAGGTCCCTTCCAACCCCCACTATTCTATGATTCTATGTTTCACAGCCATAGAGTAGGACGTGCTAAACTTTGTTCCTCGAGTATTTTTTCCCCCTAAAGAAATTAAATATGTTGTAGGTGATTCTATATTTCCATATAGGTATGCAGGCAGGAATAGTAATAACAAATGAAAAAATCCTGACCTAAGAAGTGTTCTCCTAGGACATTTCTGGCTCATGCTTTTAATATAAAGCAGTGTTACGGGACATTTGTATACCATATATTAAAACCAGTGTTTTGGAAGTCAGCCCATAGAAAAGGAAGTCAGTTTATTTGCCTGCATAAAATTTTTGGTTGCATGTTAACACTAACCACTGTATCTCATGCAAAGAAGGCCAAAATCTGCTTTCAGTGGAAAATTTTATGTGCTGGAACTGGGAATCATATCCAAAATTCTCAAATTAAAACAACTAATCAATGTAATGATAACCATAAGCCATATACATTGATGGGATTTTGATTTTCGGGCTCTTAGCAATTGGTGTTTTAAAATAAAAGTGCAGCAGCAAGTAGATATTATGAGTCTGTGCTTATTAGACCATACTCTTTGAATGTTGTTGAGATTTATTCTTCAAAAATATGAATCTTTGATCTCCTGGCTCAGAGATTTGAGGAAACCAACATAGAGATGTAAAACACAGACTGGGGCTCAGTGAATTCTTGTCTCCAAAAGGCCTTAAGATAATAAGTTTTGGTGAAGGTTTTTTGTTATGGTTAAGCTAAAAACTTGGAGTTTTTCTCCAGTTCCACTAACCTTGTGTAAATTGTTTTGTGGGTACAAAAACACCTGAATTAGCTGCTGGGATTTCAGCAGTGTGTTGCTGGAATAATGTGGTCCAGACACTCGTGAGATGGTTCTGCAGAAAGCAAAGGGAAGAGGCGTCTGTCTGTCCTTATAAAGATGTCTTTGGTCCTGAAGATGATGAAGGCATCTTGGCACGTGGTTGGCAGGACTGCATGTTGTGCAGCCAAAAGTAGAGCCTTGGCAAGAACATTCACAGCTGCCTTTGGTAACGCTACGTGAAAATGTTCTCATGGATTCAGAGTCTTCTGTTAATTTTCTTTAAAGTGCTGCTTTTACTCACAATGGCATTGGCACCATTTGCTGGGAGGCTGTTGGATGAATTTGCTGCTACATTTGAAAGGTCTGAGAAAAACTGAGCACTTTTTAGAGGCAGGTGGGCCTTTGAAAGTTCAATGAGGCCACATGCAAGATCCTCCACCTGGGTCAAGGCAACCCTAAGCACACATAGAGGCTGGGTGGAGAGTGGCTTGAGTGTAGCTCTGAAGAAAAGGATTTAGGGATGTCAGTGGATGAAAAATTCAACATGAGCTGGCAGTGTGTGATTTCAGCTCAGAAGGCAACCCAATCCTGGGCTGCATCAAGGGAAGTGTGACCAGCAGGTCAAGAGAAGCGATTTTGTACGATATCTATATATCCATGAGACCCCAANATGAAGATGATGAGAGGGCTGGAGCACCTCCCTTCTGTGAACAGTCTGAAAAGGAGTTGGAGTTGTTCAGCCTGGAGAAGAGAAGGCTCAGGGGGGACCTCAGAGGAGCTTCTCAGTACCTGAAGGAAGGGGGCTACAGAAGGGCTGGGGTAGGAGTTTATAATAGGGACTAGGAGGAATGCATACAGATTGGAAGAGGGGAGAGAAGAAGAAAGAAGTTCTTTGCTGTGAGGGTGGAAGAGGTTGCCCAGAGAGGTTGTGGATGCCCCCTCAATCCCTGGAGGTGTTTAAGGCCAGGCTGGATGAGGCACTGAGCAACCTGGTGTGGTGGGAGGTTGGAACTAGATGTTGAAGGTCCCTTCCAACCCAAACCATTCCATAATTTGCCTTCCACTGTGGGGCAGGAGTGACTTTCCACCTGACAGAAGAAGATGGGGAGATGTGAGGAAAAATGGGAGAGTGGACTGAGAAGCTGAATGAATGGATAGGGAAAAGAAAGAAGATGGGAGTGGAAAGAATATAGATTCTCACACATTTCAAAGGTAACTTTGGTGTGACAAGGCTTGTAATTCCACCCCTCTGTTCAGGTAACTCCACAAGAACTGTTTAGACTTTGCCTTTGTGGTTTGACATCCCTGGAACCCCCCAATGGAATTAGTGCATCATAATTCACAGGCATCTGGTCCTTATTACACACAGTGTGTAGTGGATACAGCAGAATTCCTGCTGCCAGTGAGCAGGAAAGAGAAGTAATATTTCACAGCTCTGAAGTAAAGGAGGTCTGTATTTCACAGTTATGACAACATAGCTGTCAAAGAGGGCTTTTTAAAGTGTTACATATGAACCCAGACGGTTTTTATGGTAGCATTTGTTTCAGGGGGCAATTTAAGGTGAGCCTCGAACGCTCTGGAATTCGGCTACTTGAGAAACTGTCTTTCCCACTATTGTTAGTTCTAGCTGTTAAGATCAGCTCTGAGGTGCTCCCTCTCAGGTCTCCACCCAGCTGGGGGGTTTTTGCTGCTTTATGCAGGAAAAAAAATACCCAGTGTGTGTGCTACAAATCTGGAGAAGCTACAATAGCTGGTTTGTGTTTGGCAGTGAAAAATTGTTGAACATCTCAACGTATTAAAAGTACTATTTTTATTATATCTGATGGGAGGACTAGAAATAACAGATGTAAATTGGAAGGGGGTAGATTTAGACTTGACATAAGAAAGAAATTCTTTACAGTGAGGGTGGTGAAGCACTGGAACAGGTTGTCCAGAGAGGTTGTGGATGTCCCCTCTCTGGAGGTGTTCAAGAACAGGCTGGACAGGGCACTGAGCAGCCTGATCAGTGTGAGGTGTCCCTGCCTATGGCAGGGGGTTGGAACTCGATGATCTTTAAGGTCCCTTCCAACCCAAACTATTCTATGATTCTATGCTAAGTCCTGAAATAGTCTCAAATCAGCACCCTCACTGCCCTGGTGGAGGTTCTCCCCTGTGAATTAGAATCATAGAATGCCTTCAGTTCAGGCTGGGAGGAGTGGTCCTTGAGAGCAGCTCGACATAGAAGGACCTGGGGGTCCTGANGCCATCTAATCCCACCTCCTGCAGTGACAGGAATTCATAGGACCATATTTTGTCATGCCCATATCAGCTCTAGATGAGGTTGCTCAGAGTCTCAGCAAGTTTGGCCTTGAATGTCTCCAGGGATGGAGCTTCCACCACCTCTCTGGGCAACCTGGGCCAGCATCTCACCACCCTCATGGAGAAGAACTTCTTCCAAATCATAGAATCATGGAATCATAGGGTTGGAAGGGACCTTCAGAGGTCATCTAGTCCAACCCCCTACAGTGAGCAAGGACATCCTGCACTAGATCAGATTGCTGAGCCTCATCAAGCCTGGTGTTGAATGTTTCCAGGCTTGATGGGACCTCCACCACCTCTTTGGGCAACCTCTTACAGTCTTACCACCCTTATGGGGAAGAAATTCTTCCTCATGTTGCATCTAACCCTGCCCTGCTCTAGTTTCAAACCACTGCCCCTCATCCTGTGTCTCCATGCCCTGGCAAACAGCCTCTGTCCATCTTTTTTTGTAGTCCCCCTTGAAAGGGACTTTATTTTCCAGACTAAAAAGCAAGAATGAATTTGCCTCATGAAAAATAACAAAAAAAAGAAAAATAGTATCTGAAAGTCACTTGTGTGTGGCCTGACTTTGATTTCTCTGGCTCTGAGGAGTCTTGAGGGTGGTCAAACACAATAAGAGGTTAGCAGTGAAGCTGCATCTGTGGAGAGAGCCAAAATCTACCCGGATGCAGTCAGAAATGCTTCTGGTTGCCTGCTTTGAGGAAGGACAAAATCATCTCTAGACATCCCTTCTAACCTCATCTCCATGGGCTTATGTGATTTTTCTGAGGAATGACTTATTGCAGGGGCAATAAATAACTGTGAATTATTTACTACCCGAGGAGATTGCTCTTCCTGAGCTTCATTTTTTTATCTCCTTGTTGGACCTGTCAGAACTTGAAGGCTTCTTCTGCTTGTCGTGCATAAAAGTTTTATGTAGCACATGGCTTTGATTTGTGTCACGCTGTTAAAAGTGACAAGGGATTTCCTCTCTTTTTTTCTCTCTCTCTTTCTCTGCTGTGTTTATCATATGGAAAAATTAGTTATGCAAATTCCATGGGAAAGCAGGAGGTTGTGCCTGACACAGCCTTAGAACTTTTTGGTCCTGAAGTTCCTTGATAGTGTTGGAGAATTAAGAGCTGGAGAAAGGAGCTCATCTGCAGACAAAACCGTGCCCTAGGAGAAGCTGGCAGGAAAATCCCAATAAATTCCCCTCTCCTTCACCCCCAAAGATTAATTAATCATTAATTGAGGTTGTTCTATGTTGAATTGACTTGGGGAGCTTCACAGTAGCCACAAGATTTATTGGTTGCATAAAGATGTAGGAGCAAACATTTGAATTTAGGCACAAACTGGGGAGTTTTATCTGGTTTTTCTACTTGAAGCTCTTGCCCTTTGTCAGAATTGAGGTATTAATTGCAGTGTCTTCTTCTGTTCTTCTCAGAGCTGACACTTTAGTCCTTAATGTGTGTTTTTTCTCCTTTTTTTGTCTCTTTTTTTTTCCTGACAAGTCTCATACACATGGCTGCCATGATAATTCAGTTAGATATTCTTTTTAAGAATATCAGCAGTCTATAGAGTAGCAAATGAGGGTTGTTTTTTTTTTGGGGGAGGAGGATTAATTGGAGAGTGCCTTCTCCCCTTTCTTTTCATTTCTCTTAATATTGTTGAAGCTGTTATCACCGTTTTCCATGTTGGAATTTTTAATTAGTTCTATGACTTTGGGATTTATATATGGAGATTTGGGCTGAAGCTCTCATCTTGTGCTGAGATGTCACATCCAAAAAACGGATGTGCAGCCAAATCTTCAAAGCTCTGCTGCAAAATGAGAGGCATTTAGCACCAGATGAGTCACGTTGAGGGAATGGTTAGATCCATATACAGCTTTATTTCTCTCAGTTGTTCAGTAATGGTGGGTTTCCTCCTTTTTTTTTAACTTAAATTCCTTTAAATTTGAGATCTGCTTTGCTACATGTGTCTGTTAACCTTTCCTAGCTAAGACCATGTGTCAAGGAGGTGAAGTAAGAAAATATTCCCTATTTTGTGAGCTGAAGTGTGAAGCTGGGAAATCCAAACACTAGGAAAAGAATTTGGAATAGCATCACATGAGCTGAAGCAGAAATCCCTTCTGCCACAGCATCTCTACCCTCCCGCCCTTCCTGCCAAATTGGGAAATGAGATGCTCAGCTGATAAGTATAAAAGAATAGGAAAGAATTAAAACAAACAAACAAACAAACAAACAAACCAGAAATTTTACCTTTAAAGTGAGGAATTTTAAAAGTGATCTTGGTTGAGAAAATTAGACTCATGCATTTTTGAAACAGCTCCAAATTATGCTGCACCAATCTCATCTTGTTCAGCAGTGCCTTGAGTAATTTTTGCCACCCCTTGAGTGATTTTTTGCCACGTCTTGAATGATGTTTGCTCCCTCTTGAGTAATTTTTTGCCCCCTCTTGAGTGATTTTTTTGCTACCCCTTGAGTGATTTTGACCCCTCTTGAGTTATTTTGCCACCCCTTGAGTGATTTTTGCCACGCCCTGAGTGATTTTTTGTCACCTCTTGAGTGATTTT
>VZTY01002651.1:0-10253 GCA_013400935.1 Turnix velox | reverse complement strand
CCACCCTCACAGCAAAGAACTTCTTTCTGCTCTCCAGCCTAAATCTCCCCTCTTTCAATTTGCATCCTTTCCTCCTTGTCCTGCCATCCTGGACCCTATTAAAAAATCCTACTCCAGCCTTTCTGAAGGCTCCTTTCAGGTCTTGAGAACTTCCTCTGAGGTCCTCCCTGAGCCTTCTCCAGGTTGACAACCCAACTCCTTCAGCCTGTCTTCAGAAAGGAGTTGCTCCAGCCCTCTCATCATCTTTGTGGCCTCGTCTGGACCTGCTCCAACAGCTCAATCTCCTTCTTCTGTTGAGGGCTCCAGAACAGGACACAGTAACTCCAGTTGGGGTCTCACCAGAGCCCAGTAGAGGGGCAAAATCCCTTCCCTTGACCACTGTTGGCCACGCTTTCCTTGATGCAGCCCAGGATTGGGTTGTCCTTCTGATCTGCAAGCTCACACTGCCAGCTCATATTGAGCTTCTCATCCACTGTCACCCCCAAATCCTTCTCTTATTATGCTGATCTCCTTGGCTGGAGACCAGCTGCTTGCTGCAGGCAGCCCCTGATGATTGTTTCAATGCAGAGAAGATCCCGTTTCATTCTAATGGAAAGCAAAATAAGTGTGTTCATGTGTGCCTGTTGTCAGGTTACTGAGTGGCGAGTGTAGAGTTGGGGTCATTAATGTAATTAATCTTTCCACTTTGTGAAACACAACAGTAAATCTCCCCAACTTCAGCCTCTTTCCAGATTTCCTCAGTGTCTCCTCGGGTTTCATGATCGATGGGATTTTGTGGTGTTTCACGAACTTCAGTCGTGACTTTGGAAATCTCTTGTGAGGGGTTTAAATACCTGGACATGGGAAATGGCTCCCCTTTTTTTTGGTCTCCTCTCCATTAAAACAATTGCTTTTTGACAAGGTTGGTCACAAAAGCCATCCCTCTTAGAAATGAAACCCCTGGGGCTTGATTGCAGCTAAAGAGTAAGTTGATCTTTATGAAGAAAACTTGGGACTTACACAGAGTTTTCAGGATTTTATCAAGGTGATGTTAAACATAGTGAGGTTTGACCTGTCCACTGATTTTTTGTCTGTGTGTTTAATCTTTTCCATAATACAATGATAGGACAAGGGGCAATGTGTGCAAGCTGGAACACAGAAATATAAGAAAAAACTTCATGAAGGTGATTGAAAGGCTCCCCAGAGAGGGTGTGGGGTCCCCTTCTCTGGAGATATTCAAACCCCACCTGAATTCCTTCCTGTGTGACCTGATCCTGCTCTAGCAGAGGTGTTGGACTAGACGATCTCTTGAGGTTCCTTCCAATCCCTGACATTCTGGGATTTTGTGGGATTCAAATATATTTTCAGTGCAGTTTTCCAGAATCTTCCAAATATTTCAGGCTTGCTGACTGCCTAATAAATCTTTGAAGATCATCATTTTGTGATTTCTGTGCTGACATGGAACAAAGCTTATAGGATGGCATGTAGTTCAGTGCTGCTATAGATCTGAGAGTTAAACTCTTTCTATTTCAAGCAGCCAATTTGTTGCTTGTTTTAGACTTTGGAGTCCCACATCAACAGGGCAGCTTTAATTTCTGATCTCAGATGCTATTTTCATTAGCTGAGACACTTTTTTCAGAGTACATCTCTCTCTCTCTCTACTACTGTGAGTAACATTTGGAAACCACGTCTGGAAAATCACCCGCTGTCGCTTGCCGTAGCCATTTCTTTAAGTGCTCTGTGAACAAAATTCTTCTCTGTGGAACAAGGGCTTAAAATTATAAACTTGCTTGCTTTTATTTCATCCCACTCCACTGGGATTAATTGTATGCTGGCTCCATCAATTATTCAGCTTGAGCTATCAGTTCCTGACTTGCTCTGGAAGCAAAACCCGGTTGTGCTGTACAGCAGATATTAGTTTTCTTTGATGGAAACCCTGGGTTCCAATCGGAGTTCAACTATGAATGAATCTGCTTTATAAATGGCTTCATTTTTCATTGATTTTGATTTATTTTTTTTTTTTAAACAACTGGTTTTATTCCTGAAATATGTCATTCCACGCTTCTGGAATGCTGCTGAATGTTTGTCTTGAACTTGCAGAAGTGTTACAGAGTTCATCAGGAGGAAGTGTAAGAATTAAGTCATTTATCATGTTTGTGTGGGTTTTTTTTTCTAGTTAACTGTTATAGATGGCTTGTAATGACATTGGACAGGGGGTCTCTCAGTCCCACAGCAGTGACACAGAGGGGTGGTACCATCCTCCAGTCCAGCCCAGTTTGTGGATGGCTTTTGAGACTTGTTCTATTTCTCAGTTGGTACTGCAGGGTCTGCTCCAAAATTCATGGATATAACAGAATATCAGGGATTGTAAGGGACCTGAAGAGATCATCTAGTCCCATCCCCCTGCTGCAGCAGGGACACCCAGATCAGGTCCCACAGGAAGATGTCCAGGTGGGGTTTGAATGTGTCCAGAGAAGGAGACCCCACACCCTCTCTGGGCAGCCTGGTAAAGTCACAGAGTTTCTGCAGTGATTTCAGATTGAATCAGGAGCAAGACATCAGTGACACCTGCTCTTCAGTGTAACAGCTGGTAAAGGAAAAAAATGCTCATCTGTGCTCCTGAATTCTAAATGTGTTGTGAGATTTTGGGACATTGAGTTTTTCTCTCAGTGGAAGGCAGCTCTTACAGCATTTATCTTGAATAATGGCAGGAAGAGAACAGTGCAGTGCAGTTTATGACAGGTTTGTACAGAGGAGATGTTTGTCTAGAGTGGAGACAGCTGAGAGGACAGAATCTCAGAATATCAGGGATTAGAAGGGCCCTGGAGAGATCATCTAGTCCTGTCTCCTTGCTGGAGCAGGAACACCCAGATCAGATCCCACAGGAAGGTGTCCAAGTGGGGTTTGAATGTGTCCAGAGAAGGAGACCCCACACCCTCTCTGGGCAGCCTGGGACACTCTTCTCTCACCCTCACAAAGTTTTTTTTTCTTATATTTCTATGGAACCTCCTGTGTTCCAGCTTGTACCCATTGCCCTGAGTCCTGTCACTGGATGTCACTTGAGAAGATCCTGGCTCCATCTTCCTGACACTCACCCTTTCTATCTTTATAAATCATAATCAGAGCCCATGCTTTGAGAAATAAATGAGATTATTTCCACAGCTTCCTGACACGTTGGCTTTAGTGAGATGATTTTTTCCTCAAAGTTTGTTTTTTAAAAGGTCACTTTTAAAAGTAGACTTTGTCAGATGGTTGAAATGGTCTGTAAGTGCATAGGGAGGAGAATGTGTTGTGTTTTCCCAGAGAGGTTGTGGATGCCCCCTCAATCCCTGGAGGTGTTTAAGGCCAAGCTGGATGAGGCATTAAGCAACCTGGTGTGGTGGGAGGTGTCCCTGCCCATGGCAGGGGGGTTGGAACTAGATGATCTTTGAGGTCCCTTCCAACCCAAACCATTCCATAATTTATGCTAAAACCCAACAGAGAAGGTAAAATTTTAGCTTGAAATATTGACTGTGTGTCTCTTACAGCCACGTGTTGTATTCTGGTGTAAAACCAGGCTGTAAGTCTCCTGAAGGAGTCTTCTCCTTCAAGGTGTATGGTAAAATACCAAATGTTTTTACTTTTTGGTGTATATTTTTCTCTGTCAATGGTGGTATTGCAGAGAAATGCTATCTGAAACCTGAAGAAAGGAGCAATCAGTGAATCATCTGTTCTGAATTAAACAAAATATGACTTCAACTTGCATAATGGGACTGGAACTGTCAAAAACATTTGTTATTGGCCTATTTCTTTTCCAAGTGATGCTAACAATTTTACCAGTATTTGGAGCCCATTTAGTTCAATGCTGAATTGGTAACAAGAAAAAAAAACAACATCACTTCTGAGTTTCGTGAGTGTTATTGCGATATCATTTATGTAATATTGACTTAAAAGCCCCAAACACAAGGAACAGATGCTCCTTCTCCCATGGAGATGTTCCAAATGAAGATGATTCTCATTGGAGTTCATGTATGTTTGCTGGAGTAGCTAAGTAGTTGTTGAGGAAATCCAAGATTCTGAATGACTGACCTAGAAATGGGTGGATAAAACTGTGTGAGGGGCACTTTCTTCTCTTATTTTAAAAAATATCTTTATCTTGGAGTATTTATTTGTTATATCAGTTGCAAATGGCTTTTGGGAGGACTGAATTTAGATCCTTGCTTTGAAGAATAGAAAAGGGTGACTTTCTAGAGGTGCTTTCTTGAAAAGATACACAGATGCTTTAGTTGTCCATACATTGACAAGTGTATTTTCTATTATTATGGAAGGAAAATGAAATCTATTTGGAGAGTGCTCTCAAACTTGATTTTCTTTTACTTTTAAAATCTGTCATTCATCTTTAGAATTGCAAAATTGTGTTTCAGTGATACCTCTTGAGCTCCCTTCCAATCCCTGATATTCTGTTGATTCTGTGTGTGATGGAGAATGTCTTGGTTGATGGAAAAGGGATGAATGAGTATCTGAAGTTGGAATTGGGTCTTTATATGAGCTTGTTTCTCCTTCATAGCAACACAACCCTTTGAATGGTTTGTAATGGTGCTAGCACCCAGTTAAACATCACTGGGTTGTCATTTTCCTTTTCACTGATACCTTTCCTTCAGTATCACTGTTTTTTTGTCATTCAGCATCACTTGTTTTTCTAGAGAGCTCTGATGAAAACTCACAGCAAAGCAAAGGGTGTCAGAGGAATGAAGGAATTCCTAGAATGTTGCAAAAGAGTGACCAAATGGCCAGGATTAGTGAGTCCTCCTCAGCTGGTTGCCAGCAGTAGCAGCTCTGGTGTGTAAATATCAATCTCTCATGTCCTCTAGGACTTCTCCAAGCAAGATCACTCAGTGGTGAATCATTAAGGAGGACAGAGCTTTATTAGCTCTGATTAAGGCTGATGATTTCTGTGGTGTGTTGGAAGCTGGCATCTCCCAGAGTGAAGCACTGACATTCTGTGTTTTTTAATAGACTTTTAATCTTATTTCCTGTTCCATTACATCAGACCAAGCCAGATTGTTTCATAAGTATTTATTGTTTGTTTTATAACTTTTCTCCTCCCTGAAAGACTGATTTTTTCTTTGCAGCCTCTGTCTAAAGATCTTTATCAGTTACAGGAGAATCACAGAATGGGAGGGATTGGAAGGGACCTCTGAAGGTCATCTAGCCCAATCTCACTGTTGGGAGCAGGAACACCCAGATCAGGTCCCACAGGAAGGTGTCCAGGTGGGGTTTGAATNCATCTCCCTCAGCCTTTCCTCATGAGGGTGATGCTCCAAATCCTTCACCATGTTCATGTCTCTGCTCTGGACCCTCTCCAGCAGTTCCCTGTACTTCTTGAGCTGAGGGTCCCACAAGAGGACACAACATTCCAGATGTGGTCACACCAGGGTAGAGAGGGAGGAGGAACTCTCTCCACCTACTGTACTTGCCCCTTCCAATACACCCCAGGATGCCATTGGCCTTCTTGGCCACAAGGACACATTGCTGGCTCATGGTCACCCTGCTGGCCACCAGGACCCCCAGGTCCCTTTTCCCTCCACTGCTCTCTAATCTGTAGATCCAGAGTCTCAGCTTTTGTCAATGCTGAGAAAGATTTTGACCTTCCTCTTTTCTCTCCTTAAATAAATTGAAATTTCCAGCCTAATCTATAGCTTTTCCTCTCCAGTATTGCCTGTAATGAAAAACCTACATACTTTAAAATGTGTGATTATTAAAAAGAAAAAAAAAAAAGGAAAAGGAAAGTGGAGAAGAGTGAATAAAGAAAATCATTGCTGTTTAAATTATCCCCTGGAAGTGAACAGTATCTTTCTAAATCTGTTTTGCTTAGACCAGGAAAACACAAGTGACAAGTTGGTGGTTTTTCCCAGCTCCAGTTCTTTAATGGCACATGGCATCCAGCAGCTCTTATTCCCAGCATTTGCAAATGCTAATGATCAAGAAAAGAACTTAAAAAGTCCCAGGCTTCAGCCCTTGTGGTTAATTGGTTTGTTTTTTATTAGCCAGACCTTGATGTCAGTACAAGAACTGACATTTATTTTGAATTTCTTTCTAAATTCATACGAATGCCATATCAATTCCAAATGTTGGATTTGTTGAGAATGGGGTTTTCCATTTCAAGGAAAACATTATAAGGAAAAGGTAAATTGATTTGTCATCTGTTTGCATTTTTACTGTAATTATTATTAGAGCAGAAATTGGTGCAAAATGTTTGAATGAAATCAAAATCCTGGCTTTTTTTTTTTTTCAACCTCAATGAGTGCAAAAATCAAATTAAAAAAAAAAAAAGGAAAAAAAAAACCCAAAACCATTAAATCCCCAGACTTCCTCTTTTCTGATTTGGAAAGTTAATTTTTCAGTGAGAAAAACTGCAATATAATAATCAGTAAAAGCAGGGAAATATAGGATTAAAAACACACAGGCAAAAACCATTTAATTTCATGGCATTCAAACCAAAATGGGGTGAAATAAACTGTTCTTGTGAGGAGAAAAATAAAAGTCAAAGTAGTTTTGAGTGTTTAAAAAACTAAAAAATATTCTAATCTGCATTCAAACCAAAATGGGGTAAAATGAACTGTTCTTGTGAGGAGAAAAATAAAAGTCAAAGTAGTTTTGAGTGTTTAAAAAGCTTAAAAAATATTCCAATCTGCATTAGAGTGGCAGAGGTTGAACTGGCAGAGCAGTAATGATGAGAGCTGCCTCCTGTGAGCTGTGGTGTATTTAGTTTTATGGTCCATTAAGTTTTATGGTTGGGATGACACTATCTGCTTTGTTGTTGATAGCATCTTACTGGAAGGGATGATTTGTGCTGGGCTGTATGAGCAGTGAGAGCTGCTGCTTTAAAAAAAACCCCAATTGTCTGTGTTAGATTTCCTTGCAGGTGCAGGATTTCTCAAGCCTGTTGGTCTACAGGTGCTGTAGAAGTTGAATTTCAAAACCCTAGAAGGCAGCAGTGGTGATTTCTCAGTTTGACCATTCTCACTGTGATGCTGTAGTGCTGAGTTTGACAGGGATTCTTAGAGAAAATAACTTCATGCCTGTAACTATTAAGGATAAAGTGCAAAGATTTAGGTGAAGAATGGAATTGTTTTGAAAATTGTGACCAACCAGTACCTACCAGCTGGGGTATGGAGTGATAGGACAATGGGAAATGGTTTGAAACTAGAGCAGGGGAGAGTTAGATGAGACAAGAGGAAGAATTTCTTCCCCATGAGGGTGGTGAGACACCAGCCCAGGTTGTCCAGAGAGGTGGTGGAGATCCCATCAAGCCTGGAGACATCCAAGGCCAGGCTTGCTGAGGCTCTGAGCAACCTCATCTAGTGCAGGATGTCCCTGTCACTTCAGGGTGATTGGGAGAAATGACTTTTGAAGGTCCCTTCCACCCCTATGATTCTGTGATTCTATGATTAGGAAGAAGGACTAGAAATAATGAATGTAAATTGGAAGAGGGTAGATTCAAGCTAGATATAAGAAAGAAATTCTTTATGGTGAGGGTAGTGAGACCCTGGAAGAGGTTGCCCAGAGAGGTTGTGGATGCCCCCTCAACCCCTGGAGGTGTTTAAGACCAGGCTGGATGAGGCATTGACCAACCTGATCTAGTGGAAGATGTCCCTGCCCATGGCAGGGGGGTTGGAACTTGATGATCTTGAAGGTCCCTTCCAACCCAAACCATTCTGTGATTCCAAGAGGCACAATGTGTCTTTTGAATGTATAGTGTTCCCTTGCAGGTAGCCTCAAAAATAGATTTGAAGAGAGAACCCAATGAAATGGAGGACTCAGATGCCTTTTAAAATGAGGTTGGTTAAATTAGATGCTTCTCTTTGACCTGCACAGTTTTTGCACAGACTTCTCATTGCATTCTGCAATGAGCTCTGAATTTCAAGTTTCTTTAGGAATTTTGGTTCTATATTATTTCTTTCTGTGGAAAGCAGGGCACTGATCTTCTTTTTTTAGGATGACGTGGTAGTATCTGAAGAATTAACTTAATTTTTGAGCTGTTCTTTGAAACCTTTTTGAGCTGTTCTTCTCTTTAAAAGAAATTGATGTTCTCCCCTTCAGTGCATGCTATTTTCAATAGTTATCCATATGTCTAATCAGAGACTTGTTTCTCCCCTGGGATACTCTTTGGCATCTTTTTTTCTGTAGTTGCTCCAGGAAAAGTTTGGCTCCTTCAGAATCTTCTCATTTTGGCCTTGCTTTGCTTTTCCCCTTGGTCTCTGTTCTCGCAGCCCCATCAAAGGCTGGCTCCTGGCTGGCCTGGATGTGCTTTTTGTGCTAAAACTTCATGAATATACCACGCTGCTGCCTTTGAAGTGTGCTCATGCCACTTGAGTGGAACTGCTTTCAAAGGCTTTAACAGCCTTCCTCGAAATTCAGAGTGATTTTGGGCAACTTGGTCCCTTGGGTTCCCTCATGGCTGCCAGGTAAAACTTGAGCAGCTTGGTGGCTGCCAGGCTTCCAGCTCTTTCATCCCAGTGTGTGCAGGAGCACAAAGGTTCTGGCACAGCACTGCAAATGTGATCTCAAATTATGACTTCATGTAAAATTCACAGCATTTGAGTGTAGAGTGATAATTGAGGGCAGAAAATACAAGGGATTGCCATGTTGTTTTTTTTTCTTCCTCCTCATTAGCAGCATGATGGTGATATTCCTGTACCAGTATAATTTCTTTCTTCAATACAATGGTTTTTTTTTCATTATAATCAATTCTCATTAGCAGCACGATGGTGTGATATTCCTGTATCAGTATCATTTCTTTCTTCAATATAATGGGGNTTAGCAGCATGATGGTGATATTCCTGTACCAGTATAATTTCTTTCTTCAATACAATGGTTTTTTTTTCATTATAATCAATTCTCATTAGCAGCACGATGGTGTGATATTCCTGTATCAGTATAATTTCTTTCTTCATCAATTGAATTTTTTTTTCATTATAAATCAATACTGTGTTGCAACTCCAGTCCTCCTCAGCTTTCTTGGTGAGAAATACTGAAATACTCGTGGGAAATACTTCATTGAGCCAGGTTTTCATGCTCTCACCAGCACCTGGTGCAATGTTAAAGGCAGCTCCTTTAAAAGCTGGGGTTTTGAGATAAAATGCATATGGAAGGTGAGAGTTCTGTTATTTTGAGCAACTTGAGACACTCAAGATGAAGTGATTATTACTTTACTGCCCTAGGCAAAGAAAGAAGAGATTCCTCCATAAGAAACGGTCTAAATCAGCAGCCTGAGAATACTAATGGATGGAGAGAACTCATGGGTTTGTTTGTAAATCCACAAGTTGTGCACCCCAACTCCAAAAGAACCAAAATATGGGGAGTCCAGTGCTGCAGAGGTACCCAAATCACTGAGGCTTTCTGACTTAGCAGACTTCTTTAACCTCTGTGTCATAGAAACTGAAGATATGTAAGATATGTAGTTGCTAAAAAAATAATGATACACCAGTACAGTCAAAAATGGAGGTGGTTTTGGCTTTTGGCTTGAATAGAGGAATGAGAAAAGCTTCTTGATTTGTCTTCAAGAGCCCAGCTGAGCACCAGCCACTTACTGGTATTGCCAAGTAGAGCAAGTGGGTGATATCCCAGTAGAACATAAAGATTGCTCTTTTGACTGTAGGTATTTAATTATAGAATCATAGAATGGTTTGGGTAGAAAGGAACCTTCAAGATCATCAAGTTCCAACCTCCCTGCCATGGGCAGGGACACCTCCCACTACACCAGGCTGCTCAGTGCCTCATCCAGCCTGGCCTTAAACCCTTAAACCCCTCCAGGGAGGGACATTTTTATATCTGAAGGCTTTTTTTTTTTTTTTCTCTAGAACTTCTGCCAAAAGCACAGTGGAACAAAGACTGGAGTTAAATTTAGTACATGTCAACCTGATCAAAACCAAGTCTAGGCAAATGAGGGCTGTCTGGATTCAGACACAATGTGGCCCATGGCTGCCAGAGCTACCACAAAGGATGGGATTTGGCAGAAAATAATTGGAGTTTTTACAGCAGGAGGCTCAAGGCAGTGTATCCCCAGTGCCAGTGTGTGAATTGGGTCAGAGTTTCTATTTAAGGTAGGGGTTTTGTTGTTCTGTTCAAAATCACGTGTTGAAAAAAGTCCACCAAGACCATTCAGTCTGTTTTAGTTTTAATCCAAAAAGATTATGGTAACCTCCTATCTATTAAAACACTTGCTGACCAGTCTGTGCTGGTTCCTGTTAAGTTGCAGAATAAAAGAAATAAGGATTAATAACAGGCTGAAG
>VZTY01002647.1:0-11591 GCA_013400935.1 Turnix velox | reverse complement strand
CACTTGCTGTGGGAATTAAAAAGTCAGTGTTTGAGTTTTTTGAGGTGTTACAGAACCAGAATACTGCTGTAATTTCTAGAATTTCTTAAAAGAAGAGTAATCTTTGTCAGCTATAATGAAGTCTGTATTTTGAGAGTAATTTGAGTCTGTATGATGTAATTCAAATAGGACAGGGGTCATTCTGCATCTGGCCAAGCTGTTGAAAAAGAAGGGTCTGACTTCTGTGTGTGCAAGGTCTTAATTAAAGATAGCCACTGGGACAAAATCACAGACAAAAAAATATATAACAGATGTTTCACAGACAAAAAAAAATAGTTATTTCACAGATGTTTCCATGAAGAGCATTTACAATTTAAATAACCTGCTTTGAACATGTCTGTACTTCAAATTTTTCACATTCCTAGTTTGGAGGTGTTCTTTCATGAGACTCTAAAGTGGTGGTTTATTAACTTCTCTAAAAATATCTCTTCATTTTCCAACAGGTTTATGAATCACCCAGCTCCAGCAAACAGCCGCTACAAACCCACGTGCTATGAGCATGCTGCTAACTGTTACACACATGCAGTAAGTACATCTCTTTTTGGGTTTTTTTTCTCCTTAGATGAGATGTTTTAGTAAATTTTTTTAATATTTGTGTGGCCACATGCTTTCTTCTGCCTGAGTAGATTCATATTTACAAACTCTTTGGGTTTTTTATGTAAGTTGCAACTGTAACAGTCTAGAAAATCTGATGTTAATTTGATGGGTAATTCAGAAAGGAATTAGAACACCATTCTAAATTTTTAAGAGTCCTTTGCACCACAGTAAATTACATACCTTTAACTAGATGTTTTTCCCTTCATCTTGGCAAAAGATGGTCGTAATAAAATTAATATAAGTCCATGCTGTCTGTTCTTGTTTTTATGATGTCAGAACTCATAACAGATATATTTAAAAAAGCCCCGTTTTCCTGTATATTTTTTTTTTGTAATTGGGAAGTTTAATTTGCTGTCTGGCCCTTTTGAAAAGGGCTTAAATATGTGTGTGTTTGCTTTTTAAGATAGCTTTTTGGCCTTTTATAACAGCAGCTTGTGCTGCTTCTCAACCCCTTGTTTAACTCCAAGCATCTGAAGCATGTTTGACTTTGTCCTCAGTCTCTTATCTCCAGTGTGTCTGAGTGAGCTACAGATATAGGAATGCTCAAGGTAGTGCATGGGACCCTTCAGCTCTAGAAAGAGCTCTGTTCTTAAGGATTCTCTGGGTATGTTTTATAAATAACCAACATACAGCTCTGTGTTGCTGGTAGGAACAAAACCACCTTGTTTTACATGGGAAGAGCTGATGTATTTTAAAGCCAAGGGTCTCTTGTACAGCCCTATGTAAATACTTGCTTATTTGTCTAGAGACTGCAGCAACACTCTGTTACTTAGTGCAAATATGTAGTTTATCTCATAATCCTTGTACAAATCTTGCTGACTCTGGCCAAAAAGTTAGATTTCAAAATATCTGGCAGAGGTTGCTGTGCTCCTTAGCTATTCTAGCCCTCATCTAGCCTAGCTGAAAAAGTCATGTCTTACTGGTGCTGCTTTACAGTAGGTTACAGCCAAGATAGCCTGTCAGTTTTTTTGGGTGAAACTGTCTGATTTCTTCCTGGATGGTCAGGCTGAAACCTACCCCAAACTGCTAACAGTTGGGGATGTGCACTGTTATTACCCTTTAGAACAAAACAAAGTGTAGTATGAAAGAGGGATTGGTGCCTCTTACATAAATTTAGATACAAGGAAATCCATTGCATCATATTGTATGGAATGGCATGAATATCTAAAGAGCTTCTATCCAGTTGGCTAGAGCAGCAGGATGTGAATTGTGGACTTTGTTTTTAATCTGGCTATTTTTGGGTCTGAAAGAGTAATAAAACACCTCTTGTTTAGTCTGACTGTTCTCATGATGTATATCAGGCACAGGGGAAAAGTGTTTGCAAATAGAATACTTGGAAAAAAACAAGAAATCATTCTCTTTTTAGTACAGTGTTATTCCCTCCCTTGAGAAGGAGAATCATTCTTCAGAGCCAGGACAAAGACAAAAAGAGATCAATTTTGCTCTTTATCCATTTGTAGCTGTGTTCTTTACTCTGAAGGTGCAAAGAAAGAGGATCTAAGAGAATTTCCTAATTATTTTAACACTAATTTTATATGAAGTAATTACTGGAAAAAAATAATTTGGAGCAAAATCTTCATTGTTGCATTTAAACATCACAGCTGAATTTGTGAAGTGTTTACTTCAGTAGACTAGTAAAAAACTGGGTAAGAAAGGCAGATTATGTGGAATATGTCTGGTTTCCAGGAAGATCTTCCTTCTTATGAAGAGGTCTCAGTCACTGATTAGTTCTGTACAGAGTTACTGAGCAGCTCACAGGAGGTAGGGAGTTAGTAAAGATTTTGTTTTACCTGATTGTGTTTGTGACACTTGTGGGTACATAGTATCTCTAAAACTTTACAGTTCTCTGCCAAGTGTGGTCACATCTGAATTTTGCATCAGAAATTAGGAAGGAAATTTATAAACATGGATTAAGTATGACTGCACAGCTTAAAGAACTATTTCTGGAGCTTGGCATCATCCTGTCTCCTGCAAAATCTAAATGAAACAACTGCCACATCTCATCAGTTCCGGGCTGTCTCAGGGGCTCTGGCCACTCATTAAGCTTTATGTAGAAAACAGGAGGAGGGACAGATCTCCTGAGGAGTGAAACACTTTAACCTTCTGTGAGTTTGGGGGCTGTCCAGGATGTGTACATGGAAATTCATGCTTTGTGATAAAAGACTGGCAGGCTATTTTTGGCCTTGAGGTGCATGAGGTCAACTTCCACAGTCTCATTACAAAACTGGGAAAGAGTTTCACCTCTGGTTTGAATGCCATGGACACAATTGCCAGGCTTCTCACTTCTCCACAGCTTTTGGCATCTGTGTAGAGTGTAATGAAGCTACTGATGTGCCTCAAAAGCCATAAGAAAAAAGCCTCTCTTTGGGTTTTAAAAAAACTCTCTGAATTAACAACTGCTTTTCAAATCAATTTGGTTTATTCTGCATCTCCTCATCTGTGATCAGTCTCAGTNTCAATTTGGTTTATTCTGCATCTCCTCATCTGTGATCAGTCTCAGTTTCCTCTAGCCTCAGTCACTGAAGGACAGATGGTGAGGCTGGAGCAGAACTTTGCATTATTAGCTCTCCAACCTGTAGTACAAAGCAGAGCTGGTAGGTTTGTTTAACCATTACTTGTTCCCAGCTTTATTGTTTAGTGGGGGAGACTGGGATTAGAGGAGGAATAATTTAGCCTAATTTACAAGTCAAGTGAACTCATTAACATTGTAAAACACACCTTGGAGGCTGGAAGAGAACTTGTGCAGAGTTTTTCCACTCAGAAGGCTGACAAGTATCTCCTTCCACCATGAAGGTGGATCTTTTATTTTTAAATTTGAAGTTAATCTGAAACAGGTGTAGTTCTGGTGTCTGACACACTGAAAGTTTTGGCATTTGGGTGTCAACATACAACTAAAAAAGCTCTCTCCTGTGAGGGTGGTGCTATGAAAGGTGGTGCATGTGTTCTTATGTTGCAAAGTGATCTGCCTGTGCTTCCGTGCTGTGGTTGGTAGCTGTGTGGGCTGCAAGAAAACACTTTAACAATGGCCTTTTGTTTCCTTAGTTCCTCATTGTTCCTGCCATTGTGGGCAGTGCCCTTCTCCACCGGCTTTCTGATGATCGATGGGAGAAGATAACAGCATGGATGTACGGCATGGGGCTCTGTGCCCTCTTCATTGTCTCCACAGTGTTCCATATTGTTTCTTGGAAAAAGAGCCACCTGAGGTACTGCTGTATTTTATTTTTATTTTCTACAATATTTTTCCATCTTGTTTTTCAATCAAAAACATGATTTTACAGAAGGCTGGAGTGTTTCCTTCCCCTGACTCACAAGAAACAAACCTTCCCTTGATCCTCGTTGGAAGAAATAGTGAGGCAGGCTCAAATACAGACAGACTTAATGCTTTTTCATGCAGAAAATAGGTGTTTTTCTAGGCCCTAGTGAATCTTAATCCACAAGTTGCACTAAATGCATTGCAGATCTAATCCCACTGCAGAAGTAGGAGTGCTGTCTGGGACTCAAATACTTTGAGAAATACAGATTTTGCCTAAGAGTGTAATAAAATATACAGCTCAATGTCAGGAAAACTCTTTGGGAACATGACAGCAGCAGCAAAACTAAGAAGTTTTGCTTAGGAGGGAGTCCCATTGACTCCTATTGTAAGTTTGGACCTCAAATTGGATTTAACCAGTAGTTGCAGAGTTGATGTGAAAGGTTTCTGCCTACCTGCCAAGGAGCAGGATGAATGATGGAGAGGAGAGGGGAGGAGGAATGGAGGAGCTTTCCTCTCCTACCTGTCTTGCTTGTGGCCTGAAGTCAGATGGCTTTAAGAGGTTTTGGAGCTGATGGTATTTTCTTCAGAGGGTGGCACCAAACTGAGGTGATCTAAAAAAAATCTTTCCAAAAATCCGTCCTGATGACTTGTTCCCTCTCTCACTAGGACAATGGAGCATTGCTTTCACATGTGTGACAGAATGGTGATCTATGTCTTCATTGCAGCATCATATGCACCATGGTAAGAAATCTCAAACTGTGGTATTAAAGCTTTTTTCAATATAAACAATTTATAGTTGCAGCATCCCAAAATGTATAGGTATTTAGCACGTTCTGTGTTGTGAAGTGCAACACAATGTAATCTCTCCTGGGATTTACTGAACTGAAAGTGATATTAGAAAACAGGGGGGTTGGAACTTGATGATCTTGAAGGTCCCTTCCAACCCAAACTATTCTATGATTCCATGATTCCATGATTCCATGATTCCATGATTCCATGATTCCATGATTCCATGATTCCATGATTCCATGATTCCATGATTCCATGATTCCATGATTCCATGATTCCATGATTCCATGATTCCATGATTCCATGATTCCATGATTCCATGATTCCATGATTCCATGATTCCATGATTCCATGATTCCATGATTCCATGATTCCATGATTCCATGATTCCATGATTCCATGATTCCATGATTCCATGTCCCAGTTTATGCTTTCTTCTTGCCTCACTTTTTATAGAGTGTCCAAGTGTCTTCTCCCTTATCATGCCTAAGTTAAAGCTTTGGATATTTATTAGTTTTTTTTATCAAGCTCTTGCATCAATGTGGTCTGTTCATTCATCATTTGTCTCTTGAAATCTTTGTACCTCTAGGCTAAACCTTCGTGAGCTTGGACCTCTGGCATCTCACATGCGTTGGTTTATCTGGCTGATGGCTGCTGGAGGAACCATTTATGTATTTCTCTACCATGAAAAGTAAGAATTTATTATTTGCATTTTGATTTCAGCTTAAAGTTAGGAACTTTTCATGCTTGCAGTGTGTTCCTGTTCATTAGTTTGATGGACCCAGGCTAACATAAAGATGTTAAGTATTTTCTTTACACCTCATACACCTCCTTAACTGACTAAAATTGTTCCTTTTTAGGTATAAGATCGTTGAACTCTTTTTCTATTTAGCCATGGGATTTTCTCCTGCTCTGGTAGTGACATCCATGGTAAGGAATGTGACTGTTTAAAAACACAGACTTTCCTTTTATAGGTAGCTTAAGTTTCAGTGCAATTCTCCTCTCAAAAGATGGTCATTTTAGTCCTCTATATTTGCAACTCTTCTGTAGAAGAACCACATGTAGGCAGTCATGCAGTGGAATGCTGCCTTGTTTTGTTGAATGGGAGCCATGGGGGGGGGTCTAGATAAAAAATTTATCTTCCAAACTCACATCTGAAAGGACATTGGGCATAAAAATTCAATTGGTTGAAAAAATTTCCTCCTTATTTCTACAATGCTGAGCTACTTGACCATGAGGTTTTATAGCACAATCATTCCTAAAGCTGGAAATAGTTTTAAAAATAGGTTTGGCTTCTCCCTCCTCCTTTTTTTTTTTTTTTAAANNATGACTTCTGAGCTGAAATTGTGCATTTTTTCCCCCTTCTATTCCAGTGAAAGCTACCACTGTTGATTCTCTGCTTCATTTGGAAATACTTTGGTAGCATTTCTTTAAGGTCATCTACAACCAGTAGATGGATGAGGCACTGAGCAACCTGGTTTATTGGGAGGTTTCCCTGTCCATATCAGGGAGGTTGGAACCAGATGATCTTTAAGGTCCCTTCCAACCCAAACCATTCTATGATTCTATATGAGGGCCCTCAGCCTCTCAAGATGTATTTCTAGACTTTACAGTTTGTGGACTTAATGCCCACATATGAACTGTGAAAAGCTTTTATGTAAGGAGGTAGGATGGATTTCTCATAACATGTCCTTTTTCCCTTGTGTCTATTAGAGCTCTCTGGAAAATCTAATCAATTGATTCTTCTCACTTGTCTGTAATACCCAAGATATTCTGCCAGTTTTCCTGGGGAGAAAGCACTTTGTATTTTATCTGTGAGACTCCCTTTCTTTCCTTGACCCTCTACCCCTAACTTCTCCTTGTTAATTGACAGAACAACACTGATGGACTGCAGGAGGTTGCCTGGGGAGGCTTGATTTACTGCCTGGGTGTGGTGTTCTTCAAGAGTGATGGGGTCATTCCCTTTGCCCATGCCATCTGGCACGTCTTTGTGGCCACAGCAGCTGCTGTTCACTACTATGCCATTTGGAAGTACCTTTACAGAAGTCCTGCAGACATAATTCGCCACTTGTGAGGGGTATCCACAAAAAATAACCTGCACTTGGCCTCTGTAACAGTATTATTTGACTTGAGGAATTTTGAGAAATTGGAGAAATTGCACAGAAAACCTGCACTGACGTTGGTAGTTCTCTCTGAACACAATTACTGTGAACTGATGTTGTCCTGCAGTTGCCCATTGCATGGCAAGTGCTGTGAGCACCCAGGATACTGTCCTGCAGTACCCAGAGTCCATTCCATGTTAGTAGAACTGGTTACCTGATGTTTACAGATAAATTTTGTATTCTAGTTTCATTTTACAGTTTTTAACTAAGGGGAAATTTTTTCTAAATTAGTGCTGAAAGGGTGAAGTCAGTGCAATACAGCAAACATAACTCTGGGTTTGAAATTGGTTTCTACCACCTTTCCACTAGGCATTTACTAGACATTATTAATCACAGGCAAATAATCTACTTTTAACCACCCATTGTCTTGATATCAAGTGACTTTTATAGAAACTTTGTGTTTTTTGTAAACTTTATGTGTATGGAACTGAAAACACACAACTTGTCATCTATGCAGTTACTTATGTTGCAAAATCTTGCAAGAAAAGGGTTACATTCCACGTGCTGAACTGACAAAGCAAATGCTGTACCTCTTCCAAAGGTTCTACTGCAAACAATTCCCATAACCACTTCTACAAATGAAGATCTAAATGTGATTCTGCTGAGTTTTATTGTGATAACATTCTGCTTATCTAAACTACCACTTAAGCAGCACCTTCCTTTGGCTTTATCCATGATAAAGGTTTTAAAAGAAATATTTAATGTGATTTTAAATATTTTTTTCTTCCTTCTCAAGATGCCCAGTTCTCCTCCATGCTGTCCAGCCAGGATTGAGTGAAAGCTACTCTTGGTTTACCAAGGGCTGGAGGTGTTGAGGAGGGAGAGGACAGCTAATATCCATCCTCCCCCTCCAAACCAGAGAGTTAGTAATTTCTCCAATGTATGGATCCACATATCGGTGCTGTAATACTAAAGCTTTGGATTTTTAAAGGGATTTTAATTGGCCAACAGAAGCTCTTCCCACCAGCTTTTCTTGGGGAGATTCTGTTGGGAAATCCTGGTTGGAGCTGTGGGTGCAGGACAACTGCTGGTTCTTCATGAGCACAGCCTTTCAGGGAGTAGGGCTCCAACAGCTTGAGCTGGTGTCACTTGTCATTCTGGGAATTAACACAGAGTAAAACTGGTTTTTAATTGTGTTGCTGTCTTTCTGCAGAGTGGCAGCAAGCTGTGGTTGTAGAACACCTGCATTAATGCCCAGATGTAGGAAAAATCATCATAAAACTTTGAGCAACAACTATCTCCTGTCCCACTGTATGATGAATGTCTTATATTAAGATTGACTTTATCCTTTTTCTAATTTACTCATTTTTTCATGTCAGTATTTAAAACAAAAACAAAAACATGTTGCCTTTTTCAGATTTCATTCTGGATTTTGCCTGTCTGCAAACAAACAAGAAGTAGCAGAGTAGGGAAGTTTCTCAAGGAACCATTGAATATTGCCAGTGAGTTTCTTATCTTATAATTGTAGACATTTGCATATGGGATTTACAAGAGGGACAGACTTTAAATTCAAGGCATTGTAGAGGAATTGCTGCAGGGTGTTAGCAGGGGGATGGAGAGACTGGTTCCCACTGCCCCAGAGTGGAACAACAGGGCAGGTAATTCCTGGTACAACAGTCGCACATCTGGTTGCCTCAGTTTTTTTTAACATTGTGTCTATTTTAATATTTTTTTCCACTTTTTGTGAGTTGATGAAATGCATTACTGCTAAAACCACTAAAAATACACATTGCAGTTTTCTGTAGTGGGAAGTGAAGCTATTGCTGGAGTGTGTTTTTAATTTTTAAGTTAATTTTTCATGGCATTGCTTTTCTTTTTTTGGTTTTTTTTTTTTTGGAGTGTTTTAAATGGTTTTTAAAAAGTTTCAATTGGCCAAAAATCTTTTGAATTACTGTATTCTAGTGGATATGATACTGAATGTACTAGACTAACAATAAACATTTTGTGCAATTTGGAAGCTGGTTTCTTCTTGGTGGTTGGGGTTTTTCTCCCTCCAAGCACCTCTGCAGGAAGATGAGGCACTAGTGCTGCTGCCACCCTTGATGTGAGAGATCCTAGACCCAAACCTTCTGCTCTTTAGGAGGAAAGATTCCAATCAAATTCTTCAGTCTGTGGTAAGTTTTGGTCAATATTAGGAACTTGGTGTTTTTCTCTTTACTCTTCAGGATCAATTTTCTTTCCCCAATGCATTATATAATGTTATTTTATTCTTTAATTATCCAACACTGAAACACTTGGCTTTATGGTAGCATCTTGTCATTAAATATAGTCAAACTGAAATGAAAATATATTTATTTTCTAGTTAGAAATGTATCAATTAGCCTTTTTTTTGATCCATTACAGCTCTCCAGACTGATTCCTACTGGGAGTAACAGTTATCTTGGCTAGTGCAGCAAATGTTACTGGAGAAAAGATGAAAATTCTGTCTTGCTTTTAAAAACACACACACTTTGTTTTTGTTTGCCTCTTTTGTGTGATTTTTCACAGCCAGGAACTGAACTGGTCTCTGCTAATTTGGAGTTTTGTAAATCACACAGGTGTTGGAGCATTTTTAGTGCTGCTTCTTGGTGAAATGTGTGTGTCAGAGCAAGTAAAGAGAAGATTGGTTTTCATTAAGTTTTTTTTACTAATTGCTTCAATGTCCCTCACACTGAGAACCTTTCCACTGTTTGGAAACCTCTTAGAATCACCTCCAGTTTTCTTTGTTTGAGTCTGGTGTGTGTATTCAGGTGAATTCTCAGGAGGCTGAGGCTGTTGTGTTCACATTCTGCTTGACTGAGTCTTTCCTTCATTCCTTGCTATTTTTAAAACAATGTGAGGTGTTAGTCTGTGCTCACTAATTGCCTTCACTGCCAATAGGTGTCAGAAGATTAAAGCTAAAAATAGTGAACAAAAGAATGAGCAGGATGGGGAGGTCTTGTGGGCACTGTCAGCTTCTGTCACACTCCAGCAGCTCTCCCTGGCATCCTCAGCACAACTTTTGGCTTGGAGTCTTGGTTCCTCAACAGCTTGAGGCTGCTCACTCCCATTCTACTGATTCATTCAGCATTTGTTGGAATGAGTGAGTGTGGGCTGGTGCTGAGCCTGGCTGGGAGAGGAAGGGCAGCTCTGCCCATTGCTGTGGCAGAACCAGGGCACTTGTTAGTGAGGATAAGCCAGGGAACCAAAATCCTCTTGCAAAAGGCCAGTTTTGTAACAGAAGTTACATCATGGACTCTAATGAGGCTCCTCTGCTCTCCCAGGGATATTGTCAGGTGTGTTTGCTTAGCAACGGGAGTCCTGCTGGCCATGGATTTGACACCCAGATCCTTTGGGTGCCTTTGAAATTTGCTCACAAAGAGACCTAGTGAGTTATGTGGTTTCAGCTCCAGCAGACATCCCCTCTCCTGATGTGTCACATTTCCTTTGAGGAGTGATGCAGTTTGGTGTGTGGGCAGTGACCAGCCCTGGAATGTGGCTTCTTTGGCATAGTCAGCCAGTGACACAGCCTTGTTTCAGACAGGACACATTGGCCAGAGCACAGGATGGTTGGAGGAGGAGCTGTAGTTACTTGGGATGCTGCAACCAGAGCCCTGACACCTCCTGATCTCCAGGAACCCAGAGTATGAGCAGTTTGGCCTCAGACAGCAGAGATTTCATAGCATGTGGTAAGTGTCAAAGGCTTGAACATCATTGCTCTGGGAACTCGCCCATCTTCTCAAATGAAAAGCCCTGTATTTGCTAAGCTAAGGATTAATTTAGGGAAGGAGTATGGATTTCAATTTTCTTTCTAAAGATGTGTCTCCATAAATCACTGTGTTTGACTGACTGAAAATGGCTTTTGTCTTGAAGCTGGATGGTGCTGCTGAGCCTTAATCAGCCTCCTGCTAAATCACTGAAAATAAAGCTGGAAGGGATGGGGAGATATTTTTAGCTCATCCTCTGCCTGTGGGCTCTCACTGCCTGTCATTCCTGACTCGTCCAACCTGTTGTGAAAGGCCTCTAACAATGGGGGTTTCACAGTCCTCCCAGGCCATTTATTTCAGTGTTTCACCCCCTGCCCTCTTGGGTGTTTTTCTGCTGCCCAAGCACTATTGTCGTTGCTGTAATTTAAGCTGTTTCTCCTTGTCTGCCTTACAGAGGAGAGCCCACTGGGCAGATTTGCTGCAGCTCCAGCCTCATTTCTCCCCTGGCTTTGCTGTCCCCTAGTTTTAAACACCTTCTCTCCCTTCACACTTTCTTCAAGGCCACCTTGTTTAACCCAGACAGTGGAGTGTCCCAGAATGATAATGTGGCACAGGGCCATGAGACATGAGGGTACAAAAGGAAAGGGAGAGGAGCAGGAGCTCTGACTATGGACAGTGAGGGTGGGCTTGAGCAGCTCAGTCTGTGCCAGGTGCAGCATTTCTGGCTGGAGGCTGGAAAGGTGAAGAAAAAGTGAAACAGGGCCTNATGCTTCTCCTTCTCCAGGCACCATAAATAGGGATGAGGGAATAAAATCAAGCCCGGCTCTGAGCTGGGCAGGGCTCTGGTGTGACCCCTGGTGTCTGTGTTGGCCCCAGGTGGGACATGAGGTGGGACAGACCAAGCCTATGGAATGGTGGCTGTAGCACTGGGTCTCCAACAAGCACTGCTTGCAAAGGAGTCAAACATGAACATAGGGTCCTGGTTGTTGTGCCCAGGCCCCGGTGGGTGTGGTGGGGTCAGGGCTGGAAAAGGAGCTCCAATACACTGGAGCACAATGGAGTTTCCAGCTCCCTCTGCCAGCAGGG
>VZTY01002645.1:21043-33788 GCA_013400935.1 Turnix velox | reverse complement strand
CTGGACAAGGCACTGAGCAGCCTGATGTAGTGGGAGGTGTCCCTGCCTATGGCAGGGGGGTTGGAACTCGATGATATTCAAGGTCCCTTCCAACCCAAACTATTCTATGATTCACTACTGCAGCAACAACATGAGCCCAGCCTGAGCCACTCTAAGATAATGAGAGGAGGCTGAATAACCATGTGAGCTGATAGAGTGTGCCCAGCAAGCCCTGAGGTCATGGGGAGCTCTGCAATCAGCTGCAGTTGTGCTAGAGTGCACCTGTGGCAGGGAAAAAAAATAAATTAAGCTCTTTGAAATCACCTAAAGAAAAATAAAAGCATCAAAAAGCTGAGGGGTTTGTTTCAGGAGCCATTGTTTGTGTGGCTGAACCAGACAAACAGAGGGACACGGGGACATAAATTATTGATCTTCTGCTTTCTAGACATCAAAGCTGGTAATTAAACAAGTGGTAAAAAGATACTTCATCAATTATTGAGGTGTCAATTTAAATTACACTTACTCTGGGATGAATAAAACACAGAGGTTAAATGCTGTGGGTACTTCGTGCTGGCTTCTTGCTCAAAATCCTCACTGATTCTAATTCACATTGCCTGCTCTCTGTACATTGAGCTAGAGAAGGGGAAATAAGCATCATCCTTTCACTAATATTTTCCACAGTGGCCAGAAAACACAGACCCAAGGCCAAGAAAGAGGTTTTGGAGCTGAGGCTAATGGGATCCCTTTTTTGCTCAGCACAATCAGTTATAGGGCCATAAGTCAAGGCTACAGTCCCTGTGAAAACAGCTCTCCCTCTGAAATCAGACAAGGAAAAAAGAGTTTTGTCTACCAGCAGCCAGTTGTGGGATCTGCAAAACAGTGGGCACACATTTGATTCTGGTAGGTCATATGGTTTTTATAAAATATATATGTATACTCACTCTCCACAACCTAAAATAACACTGGCAAGCTGCTTCTGAAGCAACAGGATGATGACATCAAAGATGCCCTTTAAGCAGAAATCATGTCACCACATAATCATAGAATGGTTTGGGTTAGAAGGGACCTTAAAGATCATCTAGTTCCAATCTCCCTGCCTTGGCCAGGGAAAACCCCCACTAGACCAGGTTGCTCAGCCTGGATAATGAGTACTCCCATTTGATTTATGATCCATTTTTCTCTCCAGGTGCATGCCTTACTGCATCAGGCTTAAGAACTATCTCAATTTCACATAAATATTATCTGAATGTAAAAGTGCACTGCCTGTAATGCTAATTTTGAATGAAAAACAACATCCACCATGCAATGACTGGCACAAAAAGCTCTCTAGAACCATTAGAACATTTCTCAAATAGGTTTCTCTCCAGGAAAGCATTTATGGAAGGCTGAGTTCATTAATTGATTGAGACAGGTCAGGGAGTATAAATATTCTCAGCGAAAGACTGCACATGAAGCACAAGCAGACAGCTTGAAAGCACATGCAGAGACACCCTAATAGTTGGCATCCTCCAGCCAGTAAAAGCAATAATGCCAAGAGGCAGGACCAGGGAAACAAGTGGAGCCAGAACAATCCTAGAAATCAAAGAACTCATGCCTGCCATGGCCAAGTGGAGAAGAAGTGAAGGGATGGTCACATGGGAGTTGAGTTCAGAGAGACCAAGGTGATGAACTGCAGGAACACACCACAGAAGCTGGAGATGAATGCACCATCAGCTACAGAAATATTCAAAGTAGGAGTTGAAGACCAGAGAATAGAATTTTGGGTGAAGAAAAGAAGCCCAGCTCTTGATAGGGTGACAAAAGAATCAAAAGGCTGAGCTGGCTCTCCCTACCACTCCCCAAATAATGAGGCTGAAGCACAAGGAGAGCAAGCTCTGCTGTGGGCCTGATGCCAACTGCTCTGTGAAGTCTTCCCCACCCGTTCCAAGGAGAGTTACACAATGTTAGAGCTTTATTCATAAGTGCTTGATGGCGTCCTGTGCCTACAACGGCTCCTACTATTTGTGGGAAATGCTAGGAAGAGCTTCTTGAGAGAGATAAAGCCTTTGGAGTTGCAGACCAAGCTGCCAGCCCTCACTTCCAGCTTGTCAGAGCAAGTTCTCCTTGAAGTCAGCAGCCTGGAATGAAGAGAATCTGGCATTTGTGGATGTATGTATGGCTCAGACAGGCAGGGCGGAGCAGCAGGCTTTAATCAGACTTTCCACAAGGAGAAGGGGGAGTGGAAGTGGCAAAGAACAGTGAGAGATGGGAATTAGTTGCTGTGTATTCATCAATTCCTCTTTCTTTGTGTTTCGAGCCTGACCCCCCTTTCCTGCTTCCACTCCATCCCCAGAGGAGGAAGGGAAGGGAGAGCACAGAACTGGAATGCCAGAGTCCTCCACATTCTTGGGATTCCTGGTGTCTGTGACAGGCTGCACAAAGGCACTTGTTTGGTGATCTGACAAATTCCACCTCCTGGAGAATTACAGGAACAGCTGAAGGATCAAAGGAGTACCCCACACAGGTACTACCCTTCCCTGCAAACCTGAACCCCACCAGTCCAAACTACACTAATCCAAGCACTCATCCATTCACTAACCCCTTCTGACATCCTTAGCATAGATATTTTGTTTAGTATAGACATTTTAAAGTTGTTTCTCTAATGATCTTTTGCCAGAACATCTCTTTTATTCAAAGGAAAAAAAAAAAAAAAAACAAAAACAGGAGAGCATCTAAAAATACAGGCAACTGGCAAGCTTTTTTAGCTTGTTATGAAGCCTCTTTATCAAGGAGGCTGGTGTGATATGGCATCAAAAAGGAGAAAAGCTCCAAAATAGTTTAATCCAGCTGCCCACTGCAGCAACAATCGTCCAAAGAATTCCAGTTCAAACCACTTTTGGTTGCCTTCTGCCCTCACAAAGAGGCTACAGTCCCCTAAATGACATGCAGCTCCAATTCCAGATAGAAATAGCCTCCTGAAGTTTCTATTGCAGAGTGGCATTCCTAAATTTTGTTTACTTGGGTGCCACTACTGGTGGTGACAGCAATAGCAGCTTCAAACTGCAGCAACCTATGTGTGTGCCCAAGGAGGGCACACATCCAGATCAAACCTCCATCCCTCTTCCATGAAAGGTTTTGGCAGCCACATTAATTCCTTCTCCTTTACCCTTTCTGCCTGTATCCATTCCAACATCATGCTCAGATAACACAACACTGTAACCTTGGCTTACTACCCCACACACAGACCCCATGAAGCCCAGCCATGAAGCCCAAAAGTCATAGAATTATTTGGGTTGGAAGGGACCTTGAAGATCATCTAGTTACAACCCCCCTGCCATAGGCAGGGACACCTCCCACTACACCAGGTTGCTCAGTGCCTCATCCAGCCTGGCCTTAAACACCTCCAGGGATTGAGGGGGCATCCACAACCTCTCTGGCAACCTCTTCCAGTGTTTCACCATCCTCACAGGAAAGAACTTCTTTCTTATCTCCAGCCTAAATCTCCCCTGTTTCAATTTGCATCCATTATGCCTAGTCCTTTAGACCTGTGGAAGAGCAGTGCAACCATGAGCATCCTGGCACCCTCAGCTGGGCAAGGACTCCTTTCTCCAGACCCCCATTGCACTGGCTTTCCCAAAAAGGGCAAAGCAACAAAGGTCTGTTTGCTCCAGAGAGAGCAAAACACACCAGACACCAGTGCTCAACCCCTCTGACTTGGGCTACACACCCCCAGTTTGCCCCCCATCTGCATGATGCTTAAGCAAGAAGCAAACCAGACACCAGCTTCCCTGGGCTCAGTGTGATTTTTTTTCCCTATCTGGCTGTACCAGGGTTTATCTCTATTCCTGACCTGATACCACGTTAATGGGCAGCAGCAATGCTCCACAGGCAGATTGGCCACCGCACTGCTGAGGAGCTATTATAAGCTTTCTAGCTCGAGAATCCCCATTACAAGAAGTGGAGTATTCTATTTGTAAATCTTAATAAAGCCAACATTAAGAAGCCAGCTAATTACCATTTACTTTCTACACAGCTAGTCTAGCTCCAAGTCCATAAGCTGGGAGGTTGTATTGCAAATCAACCCATAAATCAAGCCTCAAAAGTCCTCCAGGAGGACTCCAGAACATTCTAGCAAACTCAAACAGCAAAAGGAGAGAATGATGCACAAGCCATCATTCCTACAAACACTTCTCCAAGGTGAAAAGAGCACAGAAAGTCCTCCAAGGTGCCAAGAAAGCAGTTCCAGACTGCTGTAAGTTGAATTAGACACTACTGTGATGCAGCCCATCCTTTGTCCCCATTATGACTTGTCCTGGTCCTCTTCTTCCTCTGTACAGGGACAGAGATCTGTCCAGCTCTATCAAGAGATCTTTCAGGGAGCTAAACAAACAGAAAGCTTTTTTTCCCCCCCCTTCATCATTGTTCTCTAAACTTTCTACTGATGCTAGTGTAGGTATAGGGCAGGGAGTAGAGGACTACAGCAAAACCACCTTAAACACAACCTCAGGTTAGTTACTGGGGGAATCCCTCTGGCAGACAAGGAAAGAAAGGGCACATCATTGAGAGTGACAAGGAGGAAGTTCTAAGCTTCTGGCTGCTTGCTTTGTCCCCTGCTTTTTACACATACACATGCCTCCAAAAGTTTAAAAACCTTGAGAAGCAACCCACGTGTATTTTCATCACCAGTGGCCTCCAGAAAAAAAGGACAGGAATGAAATGAGAGGCTACAGACTGTAGTGTTCCATTATGAAGAAATCAGCAGCATAAATGACCTAACCTGACACACGTGGGTAGTTCTGTCACAGCAGATTTACCAGCAGAAGCATGGTAAATGAGACTGTGAAGAACTGACACTTTTTGGCAGGTGCCTGTAAAACAAGATGCTGCTGGACTCAGCTTGGAAGCACACAGGAGGGAGGAAGCCAACTTCACACACTCATCACCAGTCACTGACCCAGATGAACCTTCTCAACCCCTATCAAATCCACAAATCTCAGTCAGGCCCACATTAAATACTGATTGATTTTTCCACTGCAATGAGCACTGTGTCACACTTGTGCTAACCAACCATCAGTTCAGATAAGTGGTTTGCAATTAAGATAATTTGTTGTGGGGACAGAGAAAGTGTGGCCATTGAAAAGCACTTTGAAGAGTTCAGCACAGTGCTGGAGAGATTAACCAGAGAAATTCACAGCTCAGAACACACCAGGCACTAAGCTGACAGCTACTTTTTTAGAGCTTTATACCAGAATTTACCTTTCCAGCCTATCCAAAAGAAAAAAAGCAAGGTTTGACACAACAGAAAACTTCTCCTCAGGAAATAATAGCTTGCTTGTGCAAGATTTCCTGCCAGACAAGAGCACTCAACCTGGAGCAACACTGGTTTTATTTCCACTCAGGTGGCAGCAATATGACCCTTTCACAGCAACTACTTATTTCTGATGGCAGATAATGAGCATTTCAAGCAAAAACATATTTGATGACAAAAAGCCAACTTACCTGAAGCCTCTAGGAAAAAAGTAAACAGTTCCATGAGAGCAGCTTTTTGAGATCCATGGACTTCAGCCTGGACATAGTTCACATTCTCATCCTACACAAGAGCCACTCAGAGGAATTTTCCTCCCATTTCAAGCTGAGCTACGAAAATGGTTTGGACAAGCAGCAGTTGGCAGGTAAATATATTCAAAGTTTAAGGCTGGAAGGAGCTCCCCTCGTCCCTACTTTATACAAGGAACCATCTGAGCAGAAACAGACACTTGGCAACCGGTCAGGTTTGTTTAAAGAGGGAGATCAAACACCCACTTTTGCTCTGCAAGGGTTTTTTTGCATACAGAACTTGGCATCTCTTGCAACACTTCCTCTTCACATGGTGCCCTCATGATCAGGCTGCCAGAGTGACACACAAGCCCTAACCCCAATCAACTCATCACCCACTGCTTTCAGCAGAAGGTTTCAAGGTGGTCATCATCTACAGCAACCAAGGGGAAAAGGCCTTTGAGTGGTTTTTGCTTTCCTGTCAGCTTCTTCCTTGTACCAGGACACAGTTATCTCAAATCAGATTAGTTTCTACTTGAGACAAATCATGTCTGAAAGCTTTACCCAAATATATAAATGACCCATAACCATCAGTCCATGCACTCATTCATTATATCAGGCAAAAAAAGATACTGTGCCCACGTCATTATGTTATCACATGTTGTTCTTAAATGTCCAGGGCATTCTGTGATTTTTTAAGGCCAGGCTGGATGAGGCATTGAGCAGCCTGGTGTAGTGGGAGGTGTCCCTGCCCATGGGGGGTTGGAACTAGATGCTCTTGAAGGTCCCTTCCAACCCAAACCATTCTAGAATTCTCTGAGCCACCAGATTTGGCAACAATTCATACAATTGCATAAATCTATTATCCCAGAAATGCACATTTTGTATACTCTCTTCAAAATGCAGCATTTGGTTTCCCTGAGAAATGCAATAGCTGCTTGGTTTTTGTCTGTTGATTTCGTGAAGGCACAACAGATACAGAAGCAGCTCTTCATTACACATGACTCTGCTTTTCCAGTAATCCCTTTTCTCTGAATCTTCTCATCCAAGATGCAACATTTTTCTAATTACATTGTACTCTGTAGCTCAGAAAGAATAAAAGAGAAGGGACCACAGCATTCAGAAATACTTGGTTTCAAAAGGAGGATCTGAAATATCTTCAAAAGTTACATTTTAACGTTCCAAAAGCTCTTCCCACGCTGTCCCTTCACATGCCAGCCAGGCACACTCAGCTGCCCCCACTCCATTCCCACATGAACAGACCCTTGGAGAAACCTTGTACTGAAAAAAACAATGCCACAATGCAGCAGGACACCAGAAAACAAGCTGGTACACAAGCCCTGGTTGTTGCTAATATTGTAGGAGAACTATCTGTAGCATCCATGAGAAAATAATGTGCTAACACAAAAATAGTGAGGAAATGGTTAAGAAAAGGCAAGAAAACTGCTCACAATTCAACTTCAGCTCAGGCTTAAAATAAAGCAAAAGAAACATCTGTTTTGCTAAGTTCCAGCTCTGTCAGAGAGAGAATTCCTGGCTTCCTGGTGCAAAAGGTGTGGCTTTCCCTCCCAAGGTGCAGAAGAGGCAATTCTGAACAAGCTCCAAAATCCTGAGTAGAAGACAAGCTGTTATTTGAAACAAGAAGATGTGTGGACAGAGAACAAGGCCTTCTGGTCTTTAATTTGGAAGGTTTAATATAACTAGAGGGGAAAAGAAAAAAAACAACAAGAAGAATTTTGTGCAATAATCTTCTCTCTTCTCAAAACAGCACCATGGGATGCATCAGCCTTTGCTACTTGTAAGGAAAGGCTGTGTGGGGACACAAATATGTGTCAGGTTTTGGTTTTAAAAAATGTTGATTATCGTGCCTTACAATGCATGGAACTACATGTTTTAGTTAGGGAAGTTAACAAACAGGTCTGGCTGTGGAAAGGCATTTCCCTAAGTAAACAATGACTCAGTGAGGGCTGTATAATGTAGAAGTTATTAGTTACTGTTAGCAAGGCTAAAAAAACTATACAAAGAGACGTTTCAGAATGGAAAATAGCTCTCCTCCTACTTCTATGGTCCCAGCTATATTCTTGCAGTGGAATTTAATTTTCTAAAAAGCTCACCAGATCCCTATCTCCTCATTATATAACTGGTCATTGACTTTACAGGACCCTTCAAACAATAAACACAGTGAGAGAGCCCAGTTTACCCTCTTTGTTTGTCATCATAACTCTGGAGTAAAGGCTTTCTTGGATGGGAATCCAGAATCTAAGATCAGGCAGCAGGTGGTAAAAACAGATGGAAAGACAGCTATAAAATAATGAGTGTGGGGTAATGAAGAAAAACTGTAAGCTCATCAAAGTCCTCTGACAAACAGCAGCCTCCAGTTGAATTACAGCTCCTTCAATAATCCTCCCCTTCATTAGCAAAATGGCCAAATACACCAGGTGACTATCAGCTGGCAGAAGGCACCACAGCTCACTCTAACTAATGAAATGCAGCCACAGCTCCTAAGACCCAAAGGTTTTCCTTCAAATCTTAAAGCCTCTACAATGAGGAGTGCAGGCTGTCTCAGAGATTAACACCATGTCTTTCTGTCACCTTTTTTGTGAGGGTGAAAAAGCTGCACTACAAGGAAAAAGCATCAATCATAGTAAGTTTTTACCAGAAATTGCCTTCAAAAAGAGATGACTGAAATCATAATGTAAAGGCAAAGCCTCTCAAAGCAGCTGTAGCTATGAGGTCCCATCTGCACCCAAACAGCTGAAGGCTGATTGACTTTCTCTCCACATGCATCTTTTTGCTCAGCAATAAATTTAATAAGCTCTTTTAAGAGAAAGAAAAATAAATTATCTGCTTGGGACAGTGAGGACAGAGGTTTGTTGTTTTTCTTTTTCTTAGTCATTCATAAGACTACCCATTTCCTGGCAAAAACCAAGACACATTTTGACACATTTCTTCACCACCAACAACTTGGTAACAAGACTCTCTAGTAATTGCTGTATGGTGAAGCTCTAGGACCTTCCAGCCCACAAGGCAAACACTGTCAAAAAGTACTGCCAAATGCTAAAAATCTATTTCTATTTATTATCAGCTGCTGAACTGAATGACAGGAAGGGTGGGGGCCAGGCTGGATCAAGGTCAATGCACCAGTTAAAGGGCTGCAAGTGTCCCCCCCCCGAAGAACAGCTAGCTGCTGGTCATTCACATGTGACAAAGTGCTTTCCTGAAGGATAAAAAGCAGGCAGGGAGATTTATCCATGCATGCATGAATGTCACAGGAGTTCTTTAAAGCCTTCCAGTGCAGGAGTTTAATATGGGGCAGACTATACATCAAACAGAAGAGGTTCTGGCCCTGCTGCTCCTCAGTGTATTGAGGAGTATTTAATGAAGCAGGGCAGGGCTTTAAGGCACTGCAGACCTTCCACCCCCACACAACATGACTCAGTGGCAACAAATTACTTGAGATTTGTCCATCCAGAACCTTCTGCCCCAACAAACTTCATTAGCCTTTCTAGGCTGGACAGGGCACTGGGCAGCTGGTCTAGTGGGAGGTGTCCCTGCCTATGGCAAGGGGGTTGGAACTCAATGATCTTTAAGGTCCCTTCCAACCCAAACTATTCTATGATTCTATGATTCACCCTCACTTATACTGCTTGCTTACATCTTTATGAATGCTTTCTGGGAAGAGCTGGCCACCAACCACACTGATGCATCACCAAGAAGTATTGCAGGGGAGGGCACTAAACACAGAGCAGGGGGTTTTCCAGCTGAGAGATTGTTCAGTCCAGACAGAGGCATGGTAGAAGTGACTCCCTCCAGGCAGAAAAAATAACTATATTAGTATCTCAACACAAAGACAAGCCATACAAACCTCATCCACTAGAGAAGATGACAGAGGGTTAGATGTATGGTGTCTGTCAATGTCAAGTACAGTAATCCTCACCAAAGCCAACCACATCACTCCCAGGTTGGTTATACAGAGGTACAGAGCACAGCAAAAGGAAGACAAACACACAAAGTAACACCAGTACAAAGCATGGTTGCTTCCAACAGAGCAATCCCACACCACATCCCAGACATTTCTTTCCTCTGCCACCATATTCTTTGTGCAGGTGGAGATGTTCATGTGTTCACACAAGCAGCCAAGTTAGGAAACCACTCCAGACAAATTAACCTACTTGTTTTGCCTACTCAACTCAGTTTTAATTTGGGTAAGTCACATTTGACAGTCATCAGTAGAACTAAGCCAAAGCCCAAGATAAATAAATAGTTTTCCCCACAGCAATGTTTTAGAAACACACAAATAGGCCTTTATAAATGCTCCTTTATCTTGTATGATAAAGGGACAAGGGATTTAGTTGCATTTGTATCACTTACAAAGGGCAGGACACACCATCCTGGGGGAAATCTGACATACTTTCAGCTCTCTCCACAGCACACTGTGTTTTCCCAAATATAAAGCTGTCCTATGGAAGGAATTAGTCATATTGAAAGCACCCTGTGAACAGCCCTCACAAAGTGCTCCAGCTCACTGATCCTCAACATTTTGCAGGCTGGAACTAGTCAGATGTGCCAGACAAGCACTAGGCTGAGGGAGGGGGCAATGGGCTGAGACACAGGGGAGCTACAGATCACACACTGGTCTGTGACTGCAGCAGGCTGCTGCTGCTGCAGTTTGTGCCTCTGCATTGGGCACACACTCTCCTCTGACAGCAGGAGAGGAATTTACACAGTTCCTAGAAAGCACACAGTAAGGCTGGGTTGTATAAGCAGTATGACACCACAAACAGTAAAAAAATCCCAAATTCTGAATGCCACTGGAGCAAAACTAGGATTATCCCACCTTTGCACAGCCCTCAACACAGCTTGAGCTCATTTAGCCAAAGAGACACCACATTTAAGCTGTTATCAAGATTCCTCGACCTTCAGTTTTTTTCTGCTCTTCCTCCAGTGGGTTTACATCAAATTTAAAGGAAAGAAGTAAATTCTTCAACCCAGCTTGAATGATTGCGTGAGGATCTTTATGATTTCTCTTACAGATACTCTAAATTCTGATGGCACATTATGAATCACAAGTTTCTTTGCTATTACTTATGAATGACAAGAGAAATTGCACACTCTGGATCCTGAGTCACAAGGGATCTCTCACTCCCTTAGCTTATTATGATGCAGGCTTCTTTCTGTTTGTTTTTTAAAAAAATAATCTTTTATGCCATGATAAAACAGACATGTGTACAGTCTAGCACTCCACTGCTCCTTGCCAGGCAGAACAGAAGACAAGATTTATATTTCCACTGGCCCTTTCAGTATCAAAACTGGAAAATCCTTATGACAGTGGTTTCCATACCAGGGTCTACCATAAAAATTAAGAACTCATCAGTTCAGTAAGCCTTAGGCAGTTTCTAAAAG
The DNA here is from genome assembly GCA_013400935.1 of Turnix velox. Lineage (NCBI taxonomy): Eukaryota > Metazoa > Chordata > Aves > Charadriiformes > Turnicidae > Turnix > Turnix velox. The sequence goes on along the minus strand of VZTY01002645.1, from coordinate 22,892 downwards.
AGTCCTGCAAAGGTGCTGACAGCCAGTAATTGTCTATTGCTCCGAAAGGAGATGAAAGAAGAATGCCTTTCCTCCCAGTCGCTCTAAGATGTGGTTCCTGCCTTCATGCCTTGTCCCACCAAACCAGCCAGTTTTCTCATTTGTCACTTTCTAACACGGGCCAGCTGTCATCTACCAGCAGTTCCGGAGAAACCTTCCACTTCAAGGAATAAAAAACCAAACTAATCTCCCCACTGTAACTCAGAACAGGTTTTTATTCTGTAATCCCTCCCCCCCCCAGACTCGAGGATGCAGAACAAGCCAGCTTATTTGGCAAGTTCGAGTTCTTACACTGAGACATTCATTCAACACAGAGTCAGATTCCTTCCATAAATCACGTACAAGAAAAGGGGGAGACTGGCCCAGAAAGCAGCACAACAGATGGGAACTCTGTAAACTTGGTGGGACATAACACAGACTTGTGACTAAGTTAGGGAAGTCCCAGCATTTGACAACAAGAAAGGACAAAAAAAAATTACTCAGCTTACTCCATTAAGTGCTTTCAGCACCTGTCAGAAAAGGAAGAAATATTCCAGCATAAATACAAGTGCAGGACGTGCCAGCAGTGAGCACACAAGAGCTGTGGAACACAGAAAAGCTCGGTTCGGAGAGAAAACCATTCTTCAGGAGAATAAGGCAGGAGCTCCCTGACACACCGGCTGTGACGGCCACGTTTCAGCTCAGGAGCTGCCTTTCTCCTGCCCAACCTCACCTTTTCCCACTCCAGCCCCGGCAGGATTCACCTCGTCCCGGGCAGGAACCCGCTAGATTTGGGACAGACCCAGGGAAACCTATTTAAAAACGCTACGGAAGGGGAGAGAGGGACATTCCCCCGGATACCGGCTGCTCTCAGAGGGGTCATTTGTTCCTACCGTGATAATTTCAGAGTTTCCGGGACGGCGCCGACTTCGGGGAAACGGCCAAAGCTGCGACCATCCGGTACCGCCCCAGACTCTCCCCCCAATAATCCCCTGCACCTCCCGGTGCCGGCAGCCCACAGCCATGTGGCCGAGCTCACCTGCCGTTGGGCGAGTACCCCAACCGTTGGGGCAGGGGATGGCGGCTCCGGGTCATCCTCCCCCGCCTATCCTGGGGTTGCCAGGGCGGTTCGTTCCCGAGTCCCACTCACGCGCCGCCCCGCTCACCTGCGCTCGGAGCTCCCGGGAGGAGCGTGTCGGGGCCCTGCAGCGGCTCCGGCAGCCCCTCGGTACCGACTGGCCACGGCAGCCCGCGCCGCGCCGCTAGTGAGCATGTCCGAGCGCCGGGCATGCGGAGTGCGGAGTGCCCTGCCTCCGCCCTCACCTGCCGTCAGCTCGGCGGGGCGGGACACGGTCACCCGTGGGTCTCCAGCATCGCTCTGCAGGCAGGAAAGGGCTGGTGGGTTGTGCACCCTCCGCCTTCGCTTTGCTCACATCTCTATGTACCCCCCCTCGCCCCGGGAACATCAGAAACCTCGAGGTCACAGAATGATAGAGGTGGGATAAGGATTTGGGTGTCTCCTTAAATGCTGGGTGCCTTTGCACACAGAAGAAAACAGGTAACTTTTGCAAAGGTTTGATCAGTTCAAGAAGGACAGGGAAGTGCTGGAAAGTACAGCGAAGAGACACTGAGATGATGAAGGGATTGGAGCATCTCCTTTCTCAAATGGAGAAGCTTGGAGAAACTCTTCAGCTTGGAGAAGAGAAGACTAAAGGGTGATCTCATTTTGCATCCAGTTCTGGAGCCCTCAACACAGGAAGGACATTGAGCTATTGGAGCGGGTCCAGAGGAGGGCCACAAAGATGGTCAGAGGGCTGGAGCAACTGCCCTA
>VZTY01002643.1:39824-50373 GCA_013400935.1 Turnix velox | reverse complement strand
GGAGGGGAAGTTTGGGAAGGCGCAGTGTTGGCGGGGGAGTGTGTGTGTGTGTGTGTGTGCGGGGGGGGGTGGCACACGCTGCTCATGGAGGGGAAGGGCAGTGTCGGACGCAGCGAGATCAAGGCTGGAGCTGCGCAGGTCTTCTTTTTCCCCGAGCTTTGCATGCTTTTATATTTTTAAAAAATAAATTTTAAAACCCACCACAAGAACAAACCACCAAACACCTCAAAGTTTGGATTTCTGCCTAATTCTCCATGCTTTTGTGGAGCGCCTCCAAATTTGGGAGGATATTGGTCCGTTTGCTCTCTCACTGTGGTGTTCTCGCTACGACTGGCTGCGTTTTACTTTTTTTCTAAACGGCTTTTGTTCAAGTTGAAGGAAACGCACCGCATCGCTTATTTCAGTTCCAGCGCCAGCAAATGGGGTTCTAGCCTTCAATTTCACAGCGGGAAAAAAAATTACACCGTTTGTTATTTACTTTCTATCTGCCTTTTAAAATGCAACTTGAAAGCTTGCTGTGTTAGGCGAATACAGGAAATTACACCGAAAGTGAGATTAAAATAGAGGAGAGTGAGTTGGAAATATTTCTTCTTAAAATTTAAGGTAATGTGTCTGTCGAAGTATTCTTTTTTTTTTTTTTTCTTTCTCCCAGTTTTTCTCTTTTCATTTAAATTCAGACAAGAGTCTGTATTACAAAACAAATGCTGTCTTTTCCTATGTTTTCGTAGGAAACATAGTGGTAATATGTCAAAGAAGGCAAGGGCTCCCGTTAAGGAAGGTTTCAGTGGAAAAGAGCAAGCATCCTGTATTCATTTCAGCTGAAACCTAATCAACAAGCTGGTCAGTTACCGAGTGCAGTGGATAATGAGAGCTGTGCGTGATGCATAATTACTCATGGCCGTGGAAGTGCGGAGTACCCCCGCCATCCGCGGATTGCTGTAGTTTTATTCCCCCCTCTCGTCACTCGGCCAGAAGCTGTCCCTTAGTGTCAAGAGCCGGGCTGAAATAAGCTGGAGAAGTTCCTGATCGCCAGGCGAGAAGTGTGTGCTGTACCATGACGTTGCAGAGATCCTTTCTGTTTAGTTGGCGAACAATAAACGTTTATTATCACCGTGGCAGATCATCAGACAAAGCTCCCCCCCTCCCGCCTCCCCAAGTACGAGCGCTGCTGATAAGGGAACCGGTCCGGTGACAGGCAGAGCCGCGGGCGCCATTTGGAAATAACTTCTATTATTAGTAGTAGTATTATTTATCTCCTTTTTAAATTTTTTAATTTTTTTTCTTTTTTTCTTTTTTTTTTTCGCTTGCCGGGGAGGCGGCGGGTGCCGGTACGGAGGTGCGCTGCCGCTGCCCCCACTTCTCGCCGCCGCCTGCCACCGGGCTCTGCCGTTCGGGCACAGGCGTGGAGCCGAGTGCGCTGAATTTGTCCTTTGAAGCCTTTTTTTCGCCTTAGATTATTATAGCGCTCTGGAGGCCTGGCAGAGGAATGCCTCCACTGAGCGCCGAGCCTCTGCTATCTCTTTCTTTGATTTTTTTTCACTCTCTCCGTTGCTTTCCTTTTCCTCCCTCCCCTTGGTCGCACATCAAGTCGGTGTGACTCAGGACTTGCAAAATGCTTTTCCCGAGTCCAAATGAAAAGTCTCTCAGGCGTGGCTGCTGCTTTATCGGAGCTCTCCCAAACCCACCTATGCTAAACGATTTGTAATATTTGTGTGCTTAACCGTGCATCTCTTTTACAGGAATCTGTTGCTGCCTGTGACATCTCTTCAAGCTCCCAGAGAGAATTGATGGAGCATACAGCTAGGGAATAGGATGCCACAGAAGCACAGGGGAAGAAACCAGGCAGTCACCAGGTAAACTCAACCTTACTTTGATTTATTTCCTTTCACCTCGCCTGCGAGACCTTGCCCGCTCCAGTAAGGCAGCAGGAGAGCAGAGGGACTGGGAGCCCGTGTATTAAACGCCTGCTCTTTTCGTTTGTCTCCGCAGCATGGGGAGGTTCGGCGTCCATTGGATATGGGACAAGATCGCTCTGCAACCGTTGTGGATTCTCCTTCTTTTAGAGGGGAGTTATAGTTGTGGATTTATTGTCCCGGTGCAACACTATCACCACCACCAGCAACAGCAGCAGCAGCAGCTTTCTGACTCTCTTCGGTGACGGGTATTCTTGGGTGGATAATACGGATTACGTTGTTATTGCTTAAGAATACGCGTAGTCGAGGAGAGTACCGGCGGCGGGCAGGCAGGCAGGCAGGGCGACCGCCCCCAGCCCACCAGCTGGCTCCTCACCTCCTCTAGTTGCCAAGGTAGCACCTTTTCCATCTTTTCCTACGCTTTTGCAACGTTTCGCTCTGTCTGTGTCTCTGTCCGGGCGGGGGTAACTCGCACTCCCTGTCTCCTGTTGAGAGTGGGGTGCCCGCTCACATGTGTGTGTGCGTGGGAGCAAGCAAGGGGGCTGGGGAGGGCCGGGAAAGGGCTTGCGAAGCCTGGCAGGGACCACGCTGCAGTCAGGGGGTGACAGAGACCGCCATGGGGTTCTCCTCCCCTGGCATCCCTCGAGTGGCTGAGCCCGGCTCGGGGAGTAGGTGCTCGCCCCTCCCGGGAAGCTCCGGTAGCGCTCTCGATCCCTCGCCCCGCTCCGGGGGATGGGGGGAATAGGACGGCCGACCCCCGCCTACGGGGGCGCGGGGGGCGGGTTGAACAACCCCTGGTACAGGGATTGCCCGAAGGTGAGAGGCGGCCTCGGCTCCGCCCGCACCCACAGGCGAGCCCGAGATGCCGCAGCCCCCACGGTCACAGCAGCCGAGTGGTGCGGGGCTGGGGAGGCTGCGGGAGGGGAGGTAGTGGTGAGCATCCCTGCAAGCCTTCCTCCACCCCCTTCTCCGGGGCTGTTCTCGTTCCCTGGCGGCTGAGGGGTCTGGCCTCCCAGCTGGTTGTAACCGATTGCTTCACCTCCTCGTCCCCCCTCTTATCCTGGTCCCGCAGATCCTGGCTGGGGAAGGCAGAATTAAGAGCCCACGTTCACACGAGTCCCAGCCCAGCATGTGCAGAAGCGCCCAGACCAGTGCAGAGCTTGCTAGCCCCTCGGGCCCGGGGTTGAGCTTAATCTTCAGGCTGTGGACTTGTTTCAGCCCCTGAAGCTTAGCTGGTGGGTTCTTTGCTCCCATAAAAGGACTCAGAACTCCCCAAATGCTACTTGCAGCTGGGAGAAACAACCGAGGGGTGCTGATTATTTCTGCTTCTGGCCAAGGCATGCCCCAAGTCTTTCACACAGAGAAGAGGTGCATCTGTCTCTCCCTCCAACCTCAGCAGCAGGGCACAGGCTTTGGTTTAAAACCTGGTCAGTTTCTCAGACGCCGTGCTTAGGAAAATCTAGGTGTAGCATTCATACTTTCAGTCCTTTTTCCCTTTCTCCTCTACCCCCAAGACTGTTAGGAACAAGGAACAAGGTGTGATCATCCCTGTTTCTCCACTCGAGACTTCTCTACACACCCACACACAGGTCTCATTGCCACAGAGCCATGTTTGTGAGACCAGATTTCAGCCTTAAGTGAATTAGATCAGAAGCCATTTTAAAGCAAGAACAGAAGTACAGGGATGAGATAGCCTTTTTGAACGAATCCTTGCCTCAGCTCAGCTATGATGAGGCCAAGAAAGATTTTTTAACATGGTCAGGTAGGAAATGATCGTTAAGTTGTGAGTGTGAGGTGTTGTGATGAAGGAGGTTTTTTTCTTTCTGCTTTTTGTTCAGTGATTGAAAGGCCATCTATGTTCTGCTTAATTATTTCCAACAACTGCCAAAGCAATCGTACTCTGCTGCCTTTAGTGACATGTGGGTCTGCTACTTCGACACATCTTTGATCCTCAAGTTTCTCTAATATCACATGAAAGCAGGGTTTTTTTTCCTTGTAGTTTGTTATGTTCAACAGCTTCACAAATAATGTTAAATTATGCTTTAAAAAGACACCATCAGCTGCTAAACCATAGTCATTTCAGCATTGTAATGCAGCCGCTTTTACAAGAGCTGCAGGAAGAGCGGTGGAAACACCATTTTAAACATCCAGGTTTGTTTTACAAACCTTCCTCTGATCTCAGCTTTTAGTTGATGTTTCCCCTTGAGTCATGACTTAGAGTATTACCAAGAGTTTCCATTTCATCATGTAAGGGAAGGAGGTTTGTTTGCTCTTTGCTTGGTTGAGTATCTTGTGTAGAAAGGTTTGGGGCTGGTGCTCATTAACACAAACTTAACAGAAATGTTTCTTTGTACCTGGTTTCTCCTGGTTGCTTTCTGTTTAGCCTGATGAGCTGTTTTTGCTGAATAATGGCTTAATGACAGGGCTGATGCATTTTTAATGCACCTATTCTTTGCCATTGTCAAAAATTAACATTTTGATGATTGGAGATTTCTTTGCCATCTTTTGGGAACGGAGGTAATGTGTGGATTAAAAGAGCGAAACTATAAGGTCCAGTTGAGGGAGCACTGGAAATGCTCACCAAAATAATTACACGATTAGACTCGATGGTGTTAGGGCGCTCAGGATGGTATTTCCCAATAGCATGTTCTCAGGGTGGCTCTCTCCATTCATTAACAGTTCCTGGGGTCTTTCTCTATGTTCATGGAAAGAGAAAAGCTGCTGGTTTTGAACAGCAGACCTCTAAGAGGAGACTACTCATTCCCGAGAATGAGTATAGCTTCCACGAGGCTGCTCAGGGGAGTTAAATCCAAAATGTTTTTTGGGCCAAATCCTACCATTCAATGGAACAGCAAAACCCCAATTGATTTCGCTGCAGGAAAGATTAGACCCCCTCATGGAAGGGATTTTTACAACACTCCACTTGTATTTCTCTGCTTTAGAAACTGCAAATCCCGGGCGCTGCAAAACGAGTCCTAAAAACCCCCCACCTCTGATATCCTAATGATTTTTTTATTAACAGAAAAAAATATCCTAATATGCTATAGTGCAACATAATAAGGAATTATTTTATAAATAAAGGGTTTTAATTGTACCAGTATGAGTATTTTACAAGACCAAAGAATGAGCTTTATGGCAGCACAACTGTGTGTGTGTGTGTGTGTTAACAGCTTATTTTAGCCAGTGTATGTTTAATTAATTTAGAATACCAAATTTCTGTTATAAAATTGTTTTTGTAACCTGCATCCTGGTAGAAAATTCAATAAAGAGTTAGCCCCAAAGCAATTACTTGAACTTAGCCTTTTTTTAAAGGCCATAATTCTGGGAAGATTTATATCTCTGGGTAATTTTAGCTGCAGAAGTAGCTTTGAAGGCTGCTCCCATAGCTAAGTCTTTGTCATGCCAGGGCCCTGTAGCAGCACAGGCCATTGATGGAGGGGAGGACAGCGGGGTGGCAGTGTCTTGGTGCAGAAATGGGTGCTGCAGGGTCCTCCCCCGTGATGCTGGCTGTTCCCTGCTTCATGCTGAGGCAGCTCTTCAGAGCAGCAGGCAGAAGAAAGGGCTGTGCCACCTCGTGCCCCACGGCAGGAGTGGGAGAAGGAAGAGTAACCATGTCCCTTCCCCTGGGCAGGCAGAGGAAGAGCCCGTGATAGCATACGTGGCTTTGCTTAGCACTACCCTAAATTAAGAGATGGGAACTGCCATTTGACTTCATCTGCTAATATTTATGCCTCATATATTTATATATTATATATATATATATGTATATACACACATCTCTCTGAATGGAATTAATATATCTATTTACCCACACACCTATCCCTCCAAAGAGAGGATGTTACACAGCATAAGAATCCCTTCTCTCTCAGCCCCGGCAGGGGCACAGCTTCCACTCACCCTTTATGTGCCTGGTGATGGCCAGTGCTGTGGTTTCTCTTGCTGCCTGCACATCTGCCTAAGATAAATGCACACGTTGGGGCATGTTAATATGTACAGCCATGCAGATGCTTTTTCGTGGCATCAGTTCTGCTTGCCTTCAAGATTTTGAGGGAAGGGTAAGGTTTCTTCCCATAACAGGTCATTTGTTGCCTTTGGTGTCAGTTTAGGTGGCTTTTAGTGTTCATAGGATTTTCTTAAGAAGACTGAAAACAATAATATTTACACATCCACATAACTACATGCATACTTTGCAGCTGTAAGAACCAGGAACTAGCCTTCTTCAATGGGTTTTCACATCATACCAGAAGTAATGTACACAACTCTATTTTTATGCACTATTTTTGGTAAAAGTAGTGTATCAATGTACACAAAAGGCTTTTTTCTTCTCTTCCATTTCAAAGATTGCTATTTTTCTCAAAAGCACTCTCCCAGGTATTACCTTTAGCCATTGTGACACCTCATAATTTATTGTTGTAAAGGTATATCATAAGCCTCATTATTAATAATCATAAATTTTTCACCATATTCAGCAGCTGCCTCCTGAAAGCTTTAATAGTAGAAACATTTCCTAGGCTAATGCCCGCGGTGTGCACACTTTTTATTGCCATCAATTTAGTAACCAAATTGCTCAAAAATCAAAGGGCTTGATTATCACATACCTGCAATGCATAGAGCTATTTATAAATGTTGGCTTGGTACTAACAATGACTCAAAAGAAATTGAAATGACAGGTCAAAAATAAGAAGTGTGATAGTGAAAACCCAAGCCAGAATTCAGAGAGGTGAGGGAAAGAGACTGACATCAAAAGACAGAGAGGATCCTAAGGGAGGTAAAGAGAAGAGGCCTGGAGGTGATGGTTGGAGGGTAGAGGTGCTAGAGCTTTGCTGAGATGAAGGGCAGATGAGAAGAGAGGAACCAGGGGCATCATAAAAGGTGGTGCCCACAGTGTGGAGCTAGGAGAATGTGCCAGAAGTGTGGAAACTGGGGTTGGAACATCACACACATTTGGGAGCTTGCTTTGTAGAAAAACAGTATCTAGTAAAAAGAATATTAGACAAACTGTGCCAGAAACTAGAGGGGTTGATTGATGGGGAAAAAACAAGAGTCTTAAATATTCATCCAAAATGAGCTTAATTTTTTAATTTCTATACATAGGAATATATGCAAACCTAGCCAGGATTATATAATAATGCTCATATTGATAAATTAAACAAGCGCCCTACTTTTGAAATCATTCTCCTACAGAAACCAGTGGGAATTTTCCATCCATTTCAGTGGAGACTGGGGTTTCTCCTTGTCCGCAAGGAGCGCGGCATAACCTGGTGTGAGCAAACACACCTCCAGCTACCGAGGGAGAAAATGCAGCCTGACTCTCAGGAAATGTCTCCTCTCAGCCAGCCCAACACCTCTCCAGCCAGCGGCAATGATAGAATGTGATAGAGCAATTTTCAGGCCCTTCCCCGGAAGACCTGAAATAAGCTGGTCCGAGACACCTAATGTAGCAGTCCCCCTGCAAGGGCTGGAGAGCCACCTGAGGAGGTCATCTCGCTTCTGGCTTCTGGTCTCTGCTACACAGCTCCATGCAGCTAAAATGGGCTCTGGAAACCCCCGCCCCAAATGCTTTTTACCACCAGAAAGAAAGTGACAGGCCCATGGGAGGTTACTTAAACTTTCCAAACAGCTCTCTCAGACTATTTCTGATTCTCAGGCTGGAGATAAGAAAGAAATTCTTTAAGGTGAGGCTGGTGAGACACTGGAAGAGGTTGCCCAAAGAGGTTGTGGATGCCCCCTCAATCCCTGGAGGTGTTTAAGGCCAGGCTGGATGAAGCACTGAGCAACCTGGTGTAGCGGGAAGTGTCCCTGCCTATGGCAGGGAGGATGGAACTAGATCTTTAAGGTCCCTTCCAACCAGAACCATTCTGTCATTCTATAATTCTATGATTCAGTCATAATTAGTATTTTACCTGTTTCAAGGTCAGTTTTCACCACAGTGTTGTTCTGTGTCAGCCCATCTGAACAGCATGTAATGTATATCCCCTTCCACATGATTACGTTGGGCACAAAATGTTGGAAAAAACATCTCTGACTTCTTTAATATGAAGAATTGCTGATTCATAACCTTGTTTGGAACATTAGCAGTTCTCTTCCTAAGCTGGGATGATACCACGAAGTTTATTAAGGGTTGGAGGTCAAACCTACCTTTTAAATCACTGAAAATCAATGATAAAGCGATTGCTGTGGGGCCAGTCTTGTCTAATTGGAGAAAGAGGGACAATCTGAAGCAGAACTCTACAGAATGTGATTGTGCAGCCTGTTACCAAAAAAAGAACCATCTCACTGCATCTTCCAGAGGCATTTACATAGATAATGTAGATTCCATGTGACTTCTTTTTGATTATCTGACAGTAATAGCTTTGTAAGTATTCACATTCTCTGAACAAGAAGTTGATAGAAAATTAAAATGAAATGGCATCAGTGTAATTACTGCATTATAAAGGATTTATTTGCCTTTTCAAAGTTAGGTTGGAAATAATAAGAATAGAGAGGCTGAATGTATTAGTGTTTCACACCATGTGGAAACTCATCCTATAACATTCTTCAGAAGACAGCTTTACCTGCTTACTCCAAGGAACAGTAGAGCAGTGTTACCTCTTTCTCAAGTTACCATGCACATTATTCTGAAATCTAAGTTCAGTTCCTGCTGTTTTACTGGAGCCTACCATTATAGTCTCAATGCTCTGCTTGTTAAAAGTGACCACTATAGGGACAAATGGTTTCTTTTTTACCTATTTTCTTTCCTCCTCATTCTTGTAATACATGTGACTGGTTTGAGGGGATGGAAGGATTTTTCTTTCTCAAAATGTTTTAATTTTTAAATCTCAGGATAATTTCATTTCCTCTTTTTTTTTTTTTTTCTTTTTTAATGTCTTGGACTACAGAGGAGAGCAGTGGAAACTTCCTTAGAGTCAATTTGAGACATGATAATTTCTCTGTTTTTAAGAAACCTATTCCCCTGCATGTTTGAATGATGCAGCGGTCTATGTCATGATGTCTTTCAGGGCTTCAGTGCAACCCTTTTCCTTCTGACTCCATATGCTGTATTGTCTTTTGATGTGCTGTGACATCATGTGGCTGTCATGCTTACGGTGGCATAAACCCATTTTCTTTCAGCCATTCATAGAGCCCTTTGGTGGAACAGGATCTGCAAGTCCTGCTGTAGGAAGCAAGAAATGAAACGCTCTCCTTGTTTAGGTGAGTAAGGTTTTACATATAGTTCCATGTATGTAAATCCTTACCAGTGAAGAAGGCAGGAGCAGTTAGTTAGGACCCTTGGTTAGAGATTAAAACAGACATTGTATGATTTTTGCTTTCTGGAGCTGCAATGAGTTAGTGCTGCTTGTTCTCCTCCAACTCACTAGTGCAGAGGGAGGAAAAACTCCAACATGGACCTCCAATGATAGGACAAGGAGCAATGGGTGCAAGCTGGAACAATGGAGGTTCCACAGAAATATAAGGAAAGACTTTGTCAGGGTGTGGGTGAGGGTGAGAGAAGAGTGGCACAGGCTGTCCAGAGAGGGTGTGAGGTCTCCTTCTCTGGAGACATTCAAACTACATCTGGACACCTTCCTGTGTGACCTGGTCTGGGTGTTCTGGCAGGGGATGGGACTAGATGATCTCTTTGGGTACCTTCCAATCCCTGACGTTCTGTGATTCTCTGATGGGAAAGGAGGTTGAATAGCCATGATGTAAAATCCTAGGAAAGCAAACCAGATAAACCAATCGCCCCCCAAAATACTTAGTTGGATTTTTTTATGTTTTGATTTTTCCTGAATGTCACTCCATTTAAACAGCTTAACACTTAAACACTTCTGGAGATTTTTAGGGCCAGACTGGATGTGGCATTGAGCAACCTGGTCTGGTGGGAGTTTCCCTGCCCATGGCAGAGGGGTTGGAACTAGATGATATTAAAGGTCCCTTCCAATCCAAACCATTCTATGATTCTATGATTTAAAGTATCCTACATCTCTTGGATGCAAAACTTACATCTGTGCCCCATAGAGAGGGTCAGAATAATAGCTCTACTTTCTCTAATAAAATCTCTCTTCTGAGATTAACTCTGGAGCTAGCAGTGAGGTCAGTATTTCATTTCTTAGAAGCCAGCTCATGCTGACAAGGGTTTGGCCTTCTTAGTGATGGGCTGTTTGCTGCTCAGAAGTGTGAGGAATGACTTTCTAAAATATCAATAGCTCACCTTCATTAAAGTTCATGATCAAATTTAGCTGGCAAGTATCAGTTTGCTGCAGTTACAGGACTGAAGGGGCTTGGGCTGCTCGTGTTTGCTAGTGGAACAAGAGACCAACCCTTCTGTTGGTGTAAATCAGTGGTTTGTAACAACATTGTATGAGATTTGTATCTGAGTGGCCCAGACTGCAGCCTGAGCTTGGTAACTATTAAAAAGTCCTACCCCAGCCTTTCTGTAGGCTTTTCAGGCACTGAAAAGTTACTATGTGGTTCCCAGTGAGCCTTTTCTTCTCCATCTGCACACATTTCACTCCCATGGACATTTCCCATGGTTGTATGGCTGCTGTTTCATGAGGACTGAAAATCCCAAAATCTTAACCCACCTGGAGTATTGTGTCCAGTTCTGGAGCCCTCAACACAGGAAGGATATTGAGCTATTGGAGAGGGTCCAGAGA
>VZTY01002643.1:12573-39749 GCA_013400935.1 Turnix velox | reverse complement strand
GGTGAAATACTGGAACAGGTTGCCCAGGGAGGTTGTGGATGCCCCATCTCTGGAGGTGTTCAAGACTAGGATGGACAGGGCACTGGGCAGCCTGGTCTAGTGGGAGGTGTCCCTGCCTATGGCAGGGGGGTTGGAACTCGATGATCTTTGAGGTCCCTTCCAACCCAAACTATTCTATGATTCTATGTGATTTGATTGCCATGTGCAGGGTTCTCACAGAAAGGTTCTGGGATCCTGCTTTTCATCTGTAAAAGGAAAGCAGGGGAGCTCCATCCCCAGCTCAACCATTTGCACAACATACATCAATAAGGAGGCAGAAGCTATTTATACATCCCTCACTGGAAATGAGTGAATTCAGCCAGAAGCAGATGAGGCAGTCCAAGCTCCACCAGCCTCCATGGAGACTATTGTTAGTACCTAGGATAACTCCTCAGGGAAGTGGGGAAGAGAAGAATGATTTGGAGCCTACCATGCCACAGGAAGGAGTATCAGCTTTGGTGCTTGGCAGATGGTGCCTTCTCTCACAGAATGGTTGCGGAGTCTCCTTCTCTGGAGACATTCAAAACTTGCCTGGAGGTGTTCCTGTGTGACCTGGTCTATGTATTCCTGCTTTGGCAGGGAGATTGGACTAGATGATCTCTTGAGGTCCTTTCCAATCCCTGATATTCTATGATTCTGTGTAATGCCTTCTGTGGCTCTGACAGGGACCAGCAGTCGCATAGGAGGAATGCAGGAGAAATGAACACAGAGGCAAAAGCAGAGTCCCGCTTCTGCTCCCAAGAAGTTACCACTGACCTGGGCTCACCCATAAGGTGAGAGCTCCCTTCCTGGTTTTCATGAGAAGAGATGTCCAAAAGACGATGGGACGAAGGCAGTATTGGGTTAATATACACCCCTGCCCCTTGCCATGGCATTGCAGAAGGCTTTCAACATTGTATCTTCTGTCCCTAGTAGAGAAAATAAAAAAGATTCAGTAAAAAAGCTCCATCAGTGTTACCCCCTTAATTATGGAGGGCTGATAGTCCAGCGATGAGGCTGAGGTGCAGCTCTAACATATGCCTGTGATAACAAAAACTTGCTTGTCTGGGATATGTGATGGAATGACTAGGAATAAAGGATGTAAATTGGAAGAGGAGAGATTGAGGCTGGAGATAAAAAAAGAAGTTTCTTCCTATGAAGGTAGTGAGACACTGGCTGCCCAGAGAGATTGTGGATGCCCCCTCCCTGGAGGTGTTTAAGTCCAGGCTGGATGAGGCATTGAGCAACATGTTGTAGTGGGAGGTGTTCCTGCCCATTCAGAGGTGTTGGAACTAGATGATCTTTAATGTCCCTTCCAACCCAAACCATTTTATGATTCTTTGTTCAACATGAATAAGACACGCAAAACCCCTTAGGAGAGCACAACCCATTATGCTCGATGTCCTTTTTCACTCTTCCTCTCCTCCGTGGCTCTTGTGTAGTTTGCCCATATGTTCTAAAGCAATTTCATTTTTAGTTTTATGTATGTTTTATGTAAACTAGAAGAATCAAGCTTCTCTGCCTGCTAAATTATAAATAGAGTGGAAACAGCTGACCGTTTTATTTAGACTATGTAAGTTAAGCACAATGTAAGTAATCAAGCTGAGCAGGCCAGGTTGGGGGAGGGAAAACAGGTCAATAGCATGGACCAATTGAGACGTGTCCACGTGTCCCTATATGTTGCTACTTGCCTTCCTAGCCTTAGGTCTCTCCTTCCTGTAAAGTGCCCATCTAACTCCTTTCAGACCTTTCTCTGTGATGTGGGTTTATTGCCTCCTCTGCTACTTTGCTCATCAGATTCCTTACATCTTGTTGAAATGAACTGTTCTTTAATGCTCATTTCCACTCTTGCCTAAGACCAGGGTAGATCCGGACAGTCTCCTCTGGGAGCACTGATCCAGTTTGTTTCCCTTCTTCCCCTGTAAGTTGAAGTGCCTGATGATTTTGATGTTTATCTCATCAGCTTGCCCCTGCTTTTTCTTCATTTCCCCTACCCCATGTGAGTCTTTGTGCATTTGGGTTTTGCCTTAGTTATTTTTTTAACTTAGTTGCCCTGTTCTGCAATTCCATTTCAGGATTCTTCTTATAATATCGATTTTCAGATGACTGTGACAAACCAAACTACCTCTGTGAGAGGGTAACCATTGCAGCCAAAGCCCAGCCAAGGATCCAGCCATGTTGGGGACAGAATTCCAGAAAGCTCTTCTCTCTGCTCTTTAATTCCACTCCAGCTGGAGAAAAGAAAGCCGGCATCTTCATAGAATCAATAGAGTGATGGAATGGTTTGTGTTGGAAGGGACTTTTATGATCATCTAGTTCCAACCCTCCTGCCAAGGGCAGGGGCACCTCCCACTAGACCAGGCTGCTCAATGCCTTATCCAACCTGGCCTTAAACACCTCCAGGATGTCTTCTGAATGCCTGTGACCCCAGTGAAATGATATAGAGCAGTTCTCATGAAATCTTGACCAGGTTTTTAAGGCTTGTATCACGGAGACTGTGAATGATGCTGCCATAGAAAATTCAGGTTAGCAAAGAATCCCTGTGGGGGTTAATTGTGGGCAGTGGGTGGGCTCTTCAGGTGTGCTCCCAGGGGCATGGACCTTCCCCAGGTAACACATTCCCACATATGCCCTAGTGCCTGATGGATCCCGGGGTGCACATGTGACCAGCAGGTCAAGAGATGTGATTTTGCCCCTCTACTTGGCACTGGTGAGACCCCACCTGGAGTATTGAGTCCAGTTCTGGAGCCCTCAACACAAGAAGGACATTGAACTATTGGAGCGGGTCCAGAGGAGGGCCACGAAGATGGTCAAAGGACTGGAGCAACTGCCCTATGAAGACAGGCTGAAGGAGTTGGGGTTGTTCAGCCTGAAGAAGTGAAGGCTCAGGGGAGACCTTATAGTAACTTATCAGTACCTGAGGGGGTCCTACAGAAAGGCAGGGGAAGGACTTTTTAATATGATATTGGATGGGAGGACCAGAAACAATGGATGCAAATTGGAGGGGGGTAGATTTCGACTCGACATAAGAAAGAAATTCTTTACAGTGAGGGTGGTGAGGTACTGGAACAGTTTACCCAGAGAGGTTGTGGATGCCCCCTCAGTCCCTGGAGGTGTTTAAGACCAGGCTGGATGAGGCACTGAGCAACCTGGTCTGCTGGGAGGTGTCCCTGCCTATAGCAGGGGGGTTGGAACTCGATGATCTTTAAGGTCCCTTCCAATCCAAACTATTCTATGATTCTATGTGGGTCCCCAACCCCAACATTGCTGCGGAGATGTGCTACTGTTGAGGCAGAGGATGCTTTGCTGATTTCACTGGGATCAAAGCATATGGTTTGTTAAGGAGGTTGCAGTTGACTTGGCTTTTCCTGGGCAGACAGATGCCTTCAGGACTCCTAGGCTAAGACCCGCAGGGCACAAACAAGATCCTCTCAGCTCAGGTTCTGCCCTGCAGTTGTTCTAGTTTGTAATATCTTTCCCAGAGTTCATAAAATTCATGAGAATGTGGTTCATTTGGTCTAGTCACGTTTACTGAGAAGTGATTGAAAATATCCAACCCAGCTTTTTAGAGATGCTTATTTTATTTCAAAGGGGAAGCATAACCTTTCATTTCCTGTTGGGTTTTTATTAAACCTCACCCTCTTCTATTTGAGGTGCTCCTGCCTATGGCAGGGGGTTTGGAACTAGATGATCTGTAAGATCCCTTCCAACCCAAACCATGGATTCTATGATTCTAAATTTACCACCACTAATATTTCCAAATAAAAGATATTGAGGATGGTAAGCAGGTATTCCTTGAAACTCATAAAAGGATCACTTTTATCCATGGTTTTGCTAATTAAAGCTGCTTCTCAATGCTCAAAAATTAAGTTAACAGTAATTAATGTAGTGAGCCTGGAACCTTAGGAAGCTACTGCCAGCAAGTGTCTTTTGGTGCACTCAAGAGGATGCAGTTTGATTGCTGGCACAAACAGACAGGTTGGGAATTGTAAACATGGTAATTAGCAGTAAGTTTCTGGATCTGAACTTGCCAGACTGGCAGAGTGATTCTTGGAGTAGCGGTCACAAGGGAGGAGGGAAAAACAAAGTATGGGAATTAGAGCAACCTTGCATTGTTCTGCCAACATATGCCACTGGACCAATGTTTTTCTTGGCAAAGATCTCTGACGAGGAGTTTAAATGCAGAGTTGCAGTGAACTTCACTGCAGGCATCAACCAAGCATCTCTGGCTCTTTTGCTCAGACTGTGAGTGTTGCTCCACAAAAGGACTGTAAAGTCTGAGATTCTCCTGCTCCACCTCTGTAACGGGGCAGAGTGTTGATAGGGTTATCAACAATAATGGGATTAAAAGAGTTAAAAATTGAGCTTTTGCAGTAATCGCGGAGTATTCTATTGTTGAGCTATCAAGGATTAAGATTATAGTAGTCTTATTGACCCTCAGTGTGGTGTAAATAAAAAGGAAATGTCAACTTTAATTCCACCATGAAATTAAATCTTCACTTCTCTAAATGACGAATCAAACACAACCTACTCCAGCTAATGTGGTTTATGAAAATAAGGAACACACTTGAATATAAGAAATCCCATCTTAGAGATGGGAGAGGAATACCATCTTAGAAAGAAAGAGGAAAAGAGTTGATAAAACATGGCATTTGTTTTCTTTAAAATGAGTATCTGCAAGAACCATACCTAGAGACAGCAAAGTGTGCAAAGAATAAGGCAGGGACCAAAAGCTAATTGTGTGAATGCCTGTGGTGCAGTGAATGCAGCTCCCCCAGACTGCAGGAACAGCTGGGCTGCCCCAGAACTGTTGGTGGTGTCCCTATCCCTGCCCCCTCTCACCACATTCTCATTAGTGCTGTCCCATCCCCAGGGACAAGGTGCCCTGACAAGAGAGCCTGAACTGAGCATTCTTCCACCAGTACCTGAGATGAGATGATGAAAATCACAAAAGAAAATGTCAGTAATAAAATAGTTGTTGAACCTTTGTTGAAATAGAGCCGGATGCTGGTGTGATGGGCACAGGTTTTCCTGGCTAAGCTGATTTCCAGGGAGTGGGAGCTGCCTCTTTCACCATCCTTATCTTTGCTGGGCACAGCCCCTGCTCTTCCCGCCCCCTGAGGCTGAGTCTATAAGTAAGTCTGAAACTTTCCTATGGAAGTAGCTCTGCTCCCTCAAGAGAGGGAAGGACAGGTATACTGGACTTTGCTTAGAAGTCAATGGGATGAGGTCCAAGTAATTCTGAGTTTCCTTGTGGAGAGAAAGAGGGGAATTGCAGTTGGCAGAAATGGGCTGTGTGCCCTTTATTATGCTTTTATGGTTAAAAATTAAGTAGTGGCAAAATGAGGTGATTCAGAATGATTCTGTATATTAAATAACTCAAACTCTAACTCTGAGTCTCTACCAGAGAGGTAATTAAGATTTAAGGAGCTGCCTATAGCATAGAGTTATATAATCATAGAATTATAAATGAGTTTGGGTTGGAAGGGACCTTAAAGATCATCTAGGGCCAACTCCCCTGCCATGGGCAGGGGCACCTCCCACTAGACCAGGTTGCTTAATGCCTCATCCAGCCTGGCCTTAAACACCTCCAGGGACTGAGGGGGCATCCACAACCCCCCCTGGGCAACCTCTTCCAGTGTCTCACAACCCTCACAGCAAACACCTTTTTCTCTCTGTCCAGCCTAAATCTCCCCTCTTCCAATTTGCATTCATTACTCCTAGTTCTGCCATACTGAACCCTATTACAAAGTCCTACCCCAGCCTTTCTGTAGTCCCCTTCAGGTATTGAGAAGCTACTCTGATGTCCCCTCTGAACCTTCTCTTCTTCAGGCTGAACAACCCCAACTCCTTCAGCCTGTCCTCAGAAGGGAGGTGTTCCAGCCCTTTCATCATCTTTGTGGTCCTCCTCTGGACCTGCCCAAACAACTCAATGTCCTTCTCATGGTGAGGGCTCCAGAACTGGACACAGTAACTCCAGTTGGGGTCTCACCAGAGCTGAGTAGAGGGACAAAATCCCCTCCCTTTAGCTGCTGGTCACACTTCTTTTGATGCAGCCCACGCATTGCCAGAGGAAAGAAATGGTTTCTGTGGGGCTGTTCCCAGGGAAAGAGGCTTTGTGCCTTTAGCAAAACCCTGTCTGCCCCATGCCGGCTGTATCTCCTGGAAATCACTGGACCTGTAGATCAATAGATCTGGGGAGTGGCCAAGCTCTGCCTCTTCATACTGCTTCTGCCAGTCCTCAGGAACTCTGGTGTAGCTCCAGACTCATAAAGAAACCTCAGCTAGGATGATTTTGGTGGTGTTTTTTTTCTCCCTCTGCTCACTGAATTGTGTTCTTCTCTGGTGCCATAGCATTGTCACAGCTCCAGAGTGTGTATTGGTTCAGATGTGCCTGCTGAGTCTGGGCTGCCTCCATATCCACACTGCTGCAATTGCCACTACAAACACAAATCGCCTTGCTCAGGCTTTTCTTGCCTTTCTGCAGTGTAGCAATAGATGTGGGCCCATGAGATTGTTCAGAAATATTACTGGTTTCCAGTGCCAGCCTAATGCTCCCTTCTAGGTAGTATTCCTTTTCTGGACAATTTCCCAGTAAAATAGTAAATGGCAACTGCAGAGCAGTAAAGGCAATGGTGTATTTGTTTGACTGACATTTCAAAGCCTGCCGAGCAAATGCAATTAGGATCTGCAGCTTCCTTTCTTTATTTCCCTGGTCTAAAAGAGCTGCTATTAGGTCCAGCCTTAAGCCTGGCTCCAGCTCCATGTCAGCCTCACAGCAGAGGAGAGGCATCAGGGAGGGAGGGAAGGTAGTGTGTACCCAAAGCCCTGCAGGCACCCTCTGTTTTGGGAGCAACCAACATCTCACAGGGTGCAGGTGGCACAGGATCTGCAGCCCTGGGCAGGAGAGATAGGATTTCATTAGTAGGAGAGGCATCAGGGAGGGAGGGAAGGTAGTGTGTACCCAAAGCCCTGCAGGCACCCTCTGTTTTGGGAGCAACCAACATCTCACAGGGTGCAGGTGGCACAGGATCTGCAGCCCTGGGCAGGAGAGGTAGGATTTCATTAGTAGGTGAGCCCAGGAGGGCAGCCTTGGAGTGCTCAGACCTGCACCCCTCACTGGGAAAAAGTCCCTGTTGGTGCCTGCAGACCTATGACATGCAAAGTGACATGGGGTTTGCGCTACCTTAGTCCTCAAAGGGGCAACTAATCATAGAATCATAGGATGGACTGGCGTAGAAGGGATCTTAAAGATCATCTAGTTCCAAGCCCCCTGCCATGGACAGGGACACCTCCTACTAGACCAGGTTGCTCAGTGCCTCATCCAGCCTGGCCTTAAACACCTCCAGGGATTGAGGGGGCATTCACTCTCTGAGCAACCTCTTCCAATGTCTCACCACCCTCATAGGAAGGAACTTCTTCCTTATCTCCAGCTGAATCTCCCCTCTTCCAATCTGCATCCATTACTCCTAGTCCTGACATCCTGAACCCTATTAAAAAGTCCTACCCCAGCCTTTCTGAAGTCCCCCACAGGTACTGCACTGCTTTGGTGTTCCCCCTGAGCCCTCTCTTCTCCAGGCTGAACAACCCCAACTCCTTCAACCTGTCCTCAGAATGGACTGATGCTTTCTTAGGGGTTTTTCTGGGTGACACATTGTGAACACTTTCACACACACTTGGCATCAGAAAGAGGGCTGGGGGGGCAGGGGAGGGAGTAGGAAGAGTAGGCAGGGAAGGGTGAAAGACAGTAATTTGTCCAAAGGAGGTAATAGAAAACAAATCACTACCAAAAGCTAAAGGCCACACTTAATTGTAATGGAGCACTGCAGGTCACTCACCTGTTAGGAAAGACTGCTAGAAAACAGGCAGGGGTCAAAACTGTTTCTCTCATGGTGAGAAAAAAGGATCTCAGCTATATAATTTGATTTGTAGAGTTACTCTGGAGCTCTTAGACCCTGTCATGAAAATCCTGGCCCACAGGGCAGTAATTTAATGGCTGGAAATAATGCAGTCAATGAAGGCAGGGGCAGTTTGCCTGGGTGTGAAGGGTGTGCAGCATCCTTCCGGCCACAGGCAGGTCCTCCTGGCCCCCACAGGCAGGAACTGCCAGTCCCCCCTCCCTTGGATCCTAATCAAGGGAGGGGTCATGTAAATACTGGCCTGGGCAGAGGAGAGACCAACAAAGACAATTTAAGGGCTGGAGCACCTCCCTTATGAAGACAGGCTGAAGTAGTTGGGTTTGTTCAGCCTGGAGAAGAGAAGGCTCAGGGGGACACCAGAGCAGTGTAGTACCTGAAGGGGGCTAGAGAAAGGCTGGGGTAGGACTTTTTAATAGGGTCCAGTATGTCCAGGACTAGGAGTAATGGATGTAAATTGGAAGAGGGGAGATTCAGGCTAGATAAAAGAAAGAAGTTCTGTGAGGATTGTGAGACAATGGAAGAGGTTGCGGATGCCCCCTCAGTTCCTGGAGGTGTTTAAGGCCAGGCTGGATGAGGCACTGAGCAACCTGGTCTAGTGGGAGGTGTCCCTGCCCATGTCAGGGGAGTTCGAACTAGAAGATCTTTAAGGTCCTTCCAACCCAAACCATTCTACTGAATCTATGGTGGAGGCCAGGTGTTCCTAGAGCTATCATAATTTCATAGTCATCTAGGTTGGAAGGGACCTCTCAGATCATTGAGTCCAAGCATCAGCCCAACACTCATATCTAGGCAGGGACTGGAACCCTTGACCCTCAGATTAGAGGTCTGATGCTCTCCCAACTGGGCTTCACACCCAGGTCATGCTTCCAACCTGCTCCAGAGCTTTATCTTTCTACTTTAAACATCACTGGCATTAATGGTTTCATTTGTTAACATTTGTAACCACTGCAATGTTTACTGTTACAGATACTTCTGATGTGTTTACACTCATTAACACCCATGTTAATGAGCTGTCATTTTGGAGTGGATCTTCAGGCTGCAAGGTGGCAAAGACCTAGTGACCAGGGGTGGCAAGGAAGGACAGTTCCCCAGGACAGAACCTCTTCTGTCTTTCACTGAAGCTCTTTCCAAGACACTAAATCAGGAGATTTAGAAAAATCTGATCTAATTTTTACTGAATTATACTTCCTCTAGATATTTTGGTTCAGAGCTCCTGCAGGGACAAATGCAGTGACAAACTCAGCATCTCTTTCAGAGCAGGTCCTTGCTCCTGGGACATTCACCCTTGCTTTGCATGCATATGACCAATAAGGATTTGCTACAGCTTGTGCTCTTCTGTGTCTGTGTCCTGTGCTAATGCTGCAGGTGGGGGAAAGGTGTGACAGCATAAAGAATGGGCACTGAAGTTTTTAAAATCAGACTAAATGCAGAACAATCCCACTGAAGCTACAGAGCTTCTGGTCTCCTCAGTTGAAGCAGGACAGGGAAATGCAGGAGAGAGTCCAGCACAGAGACACAGAGATAGTGAAGGGACTGGAGCATTTCCCTGATGAGGAAAGGCTGAGAGATCTGGATCTCTTTAGCTAGGAGAAGAGGAGACTGAGGGGTGACCTCATTCATACCTATAAATATGGAAAGAGTGAGTGTCAGGAAGATGGAGCCAGGCTCTTCTCAGGGACTTCCAACGATAAGACTTGGAGCAATGGGTGCAAGCTGGAACACAGGAGGTTCCACAGAAATATGGGAAAATCTTTGTCAGAGTGAAGGAGGTGAAGGTGGCACAGGTGAAGATGCCCAGAAGGCCTCCTTCTCTGGAGACATTCAAACCCCACCTGGATGCCTTCCTGTGTGACCTGGTCTGGCTGTTCCTGCTCCAGCAGGGGGATGGAACTAGATGATCTTTTGAGGTCCCTTTCAATCTCTGACATTCTGTGATTCTGTGCCAGGGTTGAAAAATATCAATGAAATAAAAATTCTGGAGCTGAGTGGGAAATCAGTGAGCGTGCTGTCTGGGTGCTCCAGTTTTAGACATCCTGATTGATATCATTGAAATGCTGCTTTTTTTCACTTGGAAAGATACTCCATTAATATTATGCAATTTGAGCATGTCTGGTTTTAAGAATAACAGCCAGAATGGGCAGGTGCAGGTGTACACACATATTGCAGTAGTCCAGCATTGCATGGACTTAGTTGGTGAATTAAGCTGGAAGTACAAAATATGTTATCAACTCCCTGCAGGCTCAGGCATTATACCTGTGCAGCAGAGTGGTACCAGATGGGAATGTTTTCTTGGCTAAATTTTCTGGCATTCAAATTGCAACTTCACAATTCCTTTTCCNGTTGTTGGTTTTTGTTGTTGTTTTGGTATGGGGCTATTTTGTTCTGGTTTGGGTTTTTTGTTTTGTTTTTTGTTTGGTTTCAGGTTTTTGTTTAGTTGGTTTTTTTGTTTTTTTTTATGGCTTTTCCCTTTTTGACCTTTTTCGTATAAGCTGGAGGGAAAAGATGGAGGGAAAAAAAATCCTCTTCCATAGGTGCAAAAAGTCTTAGCAGAACAACAGCTCCCTGTGTGCCACTGAGCACAGGGTGCATGTGGTGAATGGGAGGAGTTTACACAAGGCCACTGTGGCTTTTTTGCCATCATAACCCCAGGTGCAGGTGGAGCCAGGGTGCCTGGAAACTCAGGAAGCTTCCATGGCTGGTGGTGGTGGATTATTGTAATTAGTGAATGCAACCTAATCCCTGGGAAAAAGAGCCTAGAACCATATGCTCAAAGGCTGAAGCCATGGCTAGATCACTGTCTCCCACTCTGCCACTCTTCACCTCAAGACATGGTGCCAAGGGCTGCTGCCTCACCATGGCTTTCCCCATGGAGACACAAGAAGTCCAGCACAAGTGTTTGGGAACAGTGATGGATCCAGCCCTCCTGGCTCCTTGCTGAGATGGGAGACTTCTGCCAGGGTCCATCTCAGTTGAGCTTGCTGAGAAATTGTGCAGAGCTCCCTGGAGACAGCAAGGCTTCTCCCTGCCCCACTGAAAGGATGTGGCTCCAGAACATCAATAGGAAATCAGAGCTCTGGACCTCAGATTTTCTCTATCCACAAAGTACAGTGTGGTCATAAAGGATTTTAATGGAAGGGAACTGAGAAGCCAGTGTATTTTTTTTCAGCAGTAAATATTGATATTCATAATTTTTAAATCCAGCAGGGTTTTTTTTTCACATGAATTTAATATCAATATCTAGAATATGAGAGCAGGAAGAACCTGGAAATAATAAATTAGGAGGATCTTGGTTAAAGAAACTGCCACTGACTACCTTTCTCTCTAGTAACTCTCAACATTTCTACTGATGGGTTTCCAAAAAGCTAATCTAAAGCTCTATAAATCTGAGTTTTATTTCTGGAGGCTGTGTCCACACAATGATTTAAGCCTGATAATTCACAAGACAAAAGCTGCTTGCATTCCATAAATCCTTGCAGTTCAGCCTCTTCTTTGGGTTAAGACACTTTCTCAGGGAAAACTTGGGGACTCCAGGTTGCCAAGTGGGTGGACAAAAGTCGAGGGAATTGATCTGAACTGAGGAATTCATGCTTCCTTTGTCCTTGTCCTCCAGTTTAACCCAAGGCGCCACCCTCCCTACCCAGCATGATGCTTCCAGGCAGGATTCAAGCCTCCAACAACCCAGTATTCTTGCACAATTACATGAAATGAGATCAGGAAAAAAAACCAAAAAAAACCAACTGTTTACTACAGCATAGTCTAATTTTTAGATCCAAACAGATTGCTGTACATTGGGTGTGAAAATCCCTGATGTTTTACTAATGATGCTGTAAACTCTCTGACTGACAGCCCTGAGTAAAGCACTTTCCGAGGTTATGTAAATGCCTAAGAAGAAGTCTAACCCCAACTCCTTAATTGTGGAGCAGATTTGAGTGCTGTGAAGTCTAGGCACTGTAGGATTTTAAAGCCATGCTGCTGCCTTACATAAATTCTCCTAAATACTTACAAGAAGTGTCCTGAAAAGATCCTTGTCCCCCAGAGTGAGCTGCTGGGCTGATGGCAGGGCTGCCCCATCACTGCAGTGCTGGGAAACCAATTCCCTTCAACACCAGCCAAAACTGTAAATAGCATCTCATCTCATCCTGTCACAGGCAGAGGAATGAAGCTACTCCCCTTTCTGATGCTAACAGGGAGAAGAGATCTTTCCTTGTGCTTCCATGCTCTAACCTCCCACAGAAACAATGGTGAAACAGCACCTGGGTGCTCCACCCCTTGCTATGAATCATAGAATGGTTTGGGTTGGAAGGGACCTTAGAGATCATCTAGTTCCAACCACCCCGCCACGGGCAGGGTCACCTCCTACTAGTCCCTCATCCAGCCTGCCCTTAAACACCTCCAGGGTGAGAGGGGGCATCCACAACCTCCCTGGGCAACCTCTTCCAGTGTCTCACCACCCTCACAGCAAAGAACGTCTTTCTTTTCTCCAGCCTAAATCTCCCCTCTTCCAATTTACATCCATTCCTCCTAGTCCTGCCATCACATATCCTATTAAAAAGTCCTACCCCAGACTTTCTGTAGCCCCCCTTCAGGTATTAACTGCAACTAGATTTGAGATTTATTTGCATTGTGCTGCTTCTGACACAAAGGATGTAGGGGACAAAGTGCAGTAGCTTCTGTGCTACAAGGAGGCTCATAAAACCCCAGCAGTACACTTGTAATTTCATGCTTCTAAATGCTGCTATTCAAATGTCATTGTGCTCCCAACTACTCTGTGAGCATTAAACCAGAGGTGTAAAATACTATCCAACATTAAAAATGCAATAGTAGTGTGGATGGAATACATCTAATGTCTCTGTGAGTACTCTTCTTAACTCTTACTGCCTTGTCCTTGCTGCAACTTAAGGCAGAAAATTGAGAGGTTACTGCATTTGACAAAATATTCATGAAGATGTGCAGATGTGCTTGAGTTAATAGATGTCTTTATTTTCTGTGTTTGAATAGGTGTGTAAAGAGGAAGGGGACTGAATAAAGACTGAGTCTAGGTGATAGTCTCAGTAGTAGTAGTGATTAATTCTGTAAAACTGTCCATGGACAACTGGAAAAAGTATGCTCCCCATATCCCACAGTTTCTAGAACTGGCTGATTCGTTATTAATTTTCTTGAACTGGCTGACTCACACTCAAGGAGTGGGATATAACTCAAATATTGCCATTGTTGTTGGATTTTTTTAAGGGATTCAAATTGGGGGACCTATGATATTTCTCAATCAAAATATTTGTCACATCCCCCCCTTTTATTTTATTGCTCATCCCATGCTAGGTGAGGAATTAGCACTAAATCACAGCACTGTCCATTACTCCTCTCCCGAAGGGAGAGTAGGAGAGAGACAGAGCACCTGAGCAGAGGGAAATGGCAGAAGAGAAGCACAAAAGGAAAGGACTGGACATAACAGAGGAAGGGGAGAAATAGGGAAAAATGGAAAAGAAGGAATCAG
Organism: Turnix velox; assembly: GCA_013400935.1. Taxonomy (NCBI): domain Eukaryota; kingdom Metazoa; phylum Chordata; class Aves; order Charadriiformes; family Turnicidae; genus Turnix; species Turnix velox. The sequence goes on along the minus strand of VZTY01002643.1, from coordinate 26,321 downwards.
AGACAAGGGAAAGAAAAGGAAGAGGGGAGAAAAAGGAGATGAAAAACAAGAATGAAGAATGGATAAACAGCTGTAAGCTGGACAATTAAATCAGTTTACTCCTTACACAGGAGCACAATGATTTGGAGTTTTGTGGGGTTTGTTGAAACAGATCTTGTTTCTCCTCCAGCACTGTCTCATCAATATCTTTGCTTCCTTTTACCTTGGCTGTAGCATGAGGGCTTGCACAGCTCTTTGCAACAGCTCATGGATTGGGCTGGCCCCACCAAACACTGCTGGTCATGGGCACTGTCTGATGTTCATCCCCCTTCACCCCATCTGAGGTCTACAAGGAATATGAGTAAGCAGCAGCTCCCAGTTAAATCTCAGCAGGTTTATAATTTAAAAAGCTATAACAAAGGGTTAGGTCCTATGTAGCTACATCCTGGGCTGTAGACCTATCTTCTTTTATTTCTTCTTATTATAAAAGGAGAGCTATCTAATGTGTCTGGTTCTGGTAAAAAGGAAAAAAAAAAATCAGCTATTGTGATTTAGAGGAGATAAGTGTTTAAAATTCAGTGTTTTCAGGTAGAGATTTAGTGATAACCAGGTGGCACAAACCAATGCACTCTTATCAAAGCCCAAAGATTTTTTTTAAGGTCTTCAGTACCCTCTCTGCTCTTAAAGATAAGAGGATGAAAACACATAGCCTCGTGTAATTTCTTACTGCTACATTATAAAAAGCCAAAGCCTAATGAACTTCAGTACAGAGTAAACTAATATAACCCTTGTGAAAGAGCAGCATGAAGAATTTTGCCCTACTGCCAGCAGAAAAAGCAGGTCTCAGCTGATGAGAACAAGCATCTGTGAAAAGTAAGGATCAGGGTGAGACCTGGAAGAGTTCGACTCAGCATTTCCAAGCTGTTGAGAATGTGGGTAGATTTAGGCTGGAGACAAGAATGAAGTTCTTTGCTGTGAGGATGGTGAGACACTGGAAGAGGTAGCCCAGAGAGGCTGTGGATGCTCCCACAACCCTGGAGGTGTTTAAGGCCAGGCTGGATGAGGCACTGAGCAACCCCCATGGCAGGGGGATTGGAACTAGATGATCTTTAAGGTCTCTTCTAACCCAAACCATTCCAGGATTCTATGAATTCTAGAGCTGGGATGGACAAGAGTTAAGAGAGTATCTTCTGTATACCTTTGCTTTGTACTTTGTTTTGGAGAGACTAGAGTACTGTTCTCTGGTAAGCAGAAACATCAGCTGTCCTCACACACACACTAGGGCTCTGATAAACGCACCGATCCCAATTTTTTGCATTGCTTTCCAAGTCATCAAAGCAATTTCAAAATCAATATGTTATGTTTAAGAGGGAAGTGATGCATTCCTTTCTGGGCAGGAGACTCTGCTGGGGAGAGTCCAGAGCAACGCCATGAAGATGATGAAGTGATTGGAGCATCTCCCTTCAGAGGAAAGGCTGAGAAAGCTGGGTTTCTTTAGTTTGGAGAAGAGGAGACTGAGGGGTGACCTCATTCATGTCTATAAATATGGAAAGGGTGAGCGTCAGGAGGATGGAGCCAGGCTCTTCTCAGTGACCTCCAATGATAGGACAAGGGGCAATGGGTGCAAGCTGGAACACAGGAGGTTCCACAGAAATATAAGAAAAAAATTTGTTAGGGTGTGGGTGAGAGGGCAGTGGGACAGGCTGCACAGAGACTGTGTGTGGGGTCTCCTTCCCTGGAGACATTCAAAACCCTGCCTGGACATGTTCTGGTGTGCCCTGATCTGGGTGTTCCTGCTTCAGCAGGTGGATGGGAGTGATGATCTCTTGAGATCCCTTCCAATCCCTGATGTTCTATGATTCTGTGAATCTCCACTGAGTCTGTGGAGAGATTCAACATCATAGAGGCAGCATTTTGTACAAACAGGAGAATACAAAGAATATTCCGGGAAAGCCACAGTGGGAGATGACGCAGTCATGGTTTCTAGAATGTTAAAAATACAGTTATGCTTATAAGCCTGACCGCAGTGGCTGACTAGGGGTGACTGTGTGGATGATGGAGCGAGTTTCACAATTGTCAGGAGTGCAGTGCTGAGTCCCAGGCATCTCCTGCAGCTTTAACGTGAGCCCAGGCAAGGAGATAGCTTGGTGCAGTAATAATAATAATTTAATGCAACTAATATATATGTAAAAATGCATCTGGGATGGTGTTGGCAGGTCTGCCAAAGGCACTTTTTGGGTAGCTTAGTGATCAATCTTGGGGGAGCTGGTGTAGGCTGGAACAAAGGATCAAGCCACTCACTTCTAATGGATTCTCAAATAAACCTCCATTAGTTAGGGTGGCACCACTATGGCTCCTTCCTCCTGAGCAGCAGGAAGGCAGAAAGAGCATCTACAACAATAACAGTTTAACACAAATTGATTTAAAGGCTGGAATAAAAGGAAGCTTTGAGAGCTTGGATGAGGGATGAAGGAGTTGGGCAGAAAGAGAGGACCAAAGCCCAGCTGGTTGCAGGCAATGAGGTGAGTCTCCTCTCATTTAATCTGTGGCCTGGAGCACACCACCTTGCAAACGAGAGATGTGAATACTTGTGGGGCACCTACAAAACCATTTCCAGGTGACAAGGCATTTATAATGACTCCTGGGTAAATGGGGTGTGTTGCCTTTTACCCCCTTCCAACTTTTCATTTCACTACTAGGACCCACCACAAGGTCATCCAGGCTGTGGTTAACTATTAAAGTGCTCAGTTATGGTTCCAAATTTTCAGGGATTTTTTTAGTCTGTCCAAAATGCTTGCAACATCTGAAAACTATCCTTATTTCCTTATTTTGTGTGCCTGCTGAGTATTAAGTAGTCTGGCTTTTATGGGGTCTTACTGACTTGGATTGGTGTTATTTGTTTATGGTGAAAGTAATAGCCCCTTAAAAAAACCCTTCCCCATTAATCATGGGAAGACAGTAGCTGGTTTTAAACTTCAGGAGCAAAACTGCAAATAAATCACTAAGTGGTATTTTATTAAAAGGCATTTGATTTTATTAAAAACACTACATCCAGTGTTGTGGAGATGGAATGCATCTTGTTTCTTCACTTGAGGTTTCAGAGGAAAGTAGGAGTTAGTCCTTCTCACTCAGTAACTGCACTGATGTCATTATAGCCAAAATTAGACTCTTATCAAATTGCATAAGCCACTGAAAAATTTAAAAGTAGGGATTTAGAGCTTTCTAAAATTCCCATTTCAGCTGATAAACTACAGGAGTTGTGATCTTTTGCACAGATACACATGATATGTTCTCTCCTTACTAAAAATTTAGGACTATTTTCCTGTGTGCCTGTGAATCTAAACCTCTATGTGTATGTATGTGTGTATATATATATTTATAAAACTTTATATATATCGCACTGTGTTATGAAGAGACAAAGGGTGCTTTTGGCCATACAACCTGTGCCATTTCTGGGGTAAAGTCTTGTTGGTGCCTGTAGCAGTTTCTATCACTGATCCCTGCAGCTTCCCCAGACTCTACAGCAGAAACAGCAGAAATTCCCTTCCTTTCTTGTCACCACTCAGTGACAGAGTTTGGGGGCAGGTTTTCACATTCTAGAATAGTAACTTTACTAGCTGTGACCCCAGGAGAACACAGGGCAAATGGGCTGAGCCTCATGAAACAGGGCTTCCACTGCCAAGCAGAGGCTCAACAAAGCCCAATTGACTCTACAGCAGAAATCCTATCAAACGCACAGTTGGTTTCCAGTGTAGGCTGGGGTTGGGATGTGCATTGCCCACCACTTACACAGGTGATTCCATCTCTCTTTCTATCACTAAGGCCAAACTCTGAGATGTGAGATGATCCTATGAGAAAATTGAGAGATTATTTATTCTTCTAATTGGTCTGTTTCTCCCATTAAAGCATTGGTCTAATTTTCACCAGGATTCATGGAACCTCTTCCAAAGGGGTGTCCCTGCCCATAGCAGGGGGGTTGGAACTAGATGATCTTTAAGGCCCTTTCCAACCCAAATCATTCTATGATTATATGATTAGCCTGAAGTTTGCACCTTCCATCATTTCCAGGAGCTAAGCAGGACCCTGGGAGAGGTCAACCAAAGAAGTACAGTGGTGGAAATGTGCAAATGCCAGAGGTCTTTGTCAATAATCAACCCTCTTCAAACTAGCTGAGGAGCTGAATTGTTCTGTCAATTAAATCCCATCCCTTCAAAAGGCAAGAGCAAATTCACCACAGCAACGTTTTGGCAAAGCAAGATATTTTTGTTTGCTGGCAAGGGTTTAATATGTGTGCAGCCATGCTTGGTCCTCAGGATGTCAAAAAAAGAGGTTTTGCCAGTCAGACACTGCCTGCCTTCCCAGCCTGCCTTACCCTGATGACAAAGTGCTCCAGTGACAGAAGTCACCTTCTGTGCTCATCTGAGCTTGACTGGAATCACGCTCTGTAGCAGCACCATGAAGTGTCTCCAAAGATGTTACAAATACAGGGCTGAGACACCCTATTTCAAGGGATAATAAAACCTCAATGGACAAATTGGAGGAGCATGACTTTTTGCTGCAGCAAGTTGAGACCATATAATCACCTCCATCATTGTGCTAAGGCAGCAGATGCAGTCTGTATCATAGAATCATAGAATGGTTTGGGTTGGAAGGGACCTTAAAGATCATCTAGTTCCAACCCCCCTGCATAGGCAGGGACACCTCCCACTACAACAAGTTCCTAAATGCCTCATCCAGCCTGGCCTTAAACACCTCCAGGGTTGAGGGGGCATCCACAGCCTCTCTGGGCAACCTGTTCCAGTGTCTCACCACCTTCACAGGAAATAATTTCTTTCTTGTCTCCAGCCTGAATCACCCCTCTTCTAATTTGCATCCATTACTCCTAGTCCTGGCATCCTGGACCCTATTCAAAAGTCCTACCCCAGCCTTTCTGTAGCCCCCTTCGGATATTGAGAAGCTACTATGAGGTCCCCCCTGAGCTTTCTCTTTTCCAAGCTGAGCAACCCCAATCCTGTCATTTCAAGTCCAGTGACTGTCAGTAGAACATTTAATTCCCAAGCTTCTTTCCATAATCACTTTGCACACTAACCCTGTTTGTTAGCATCTGCCCAGCTTTTCACTTCAGTATTAACATGCAACATGTTTGTTTTTTTTTTCAAGTACCTGAAGCTCATAAGGCAACTCTCAGTTTGCCTCCTGATGAGGGAGAAAGTATCTGTAATCTATCTTTTGTGTTTTGAGTCTCTTAAAGGAACTAGAAATCCCAAATGCAGTAACTTGTGGGTTTTCTGCTTGATAGAATTAGCATGGCTCTGTGTTACCAAGCAGGCAAACATAGAGCAGAGCTTGATCAACAGGAAACGTTGCCAGAGGTCTGATACAGTCTGCCACAGCTAATGGTAAGTGTTGCTATAGGCTATGGAACTAGGAATATAAAAATGTTGAATGACAGTAATGATTCATGCATCCTGGGACATATAAAACCAACAGCATATCAGTAGCTGTGGCATGCTCTGCAGAAAATAGGCAGGATTTAGATACTTCAAGAACTGTGCTTTGTTTCAATCTACACTTTCCTTGGTGAAATAAAGACTTCCCCTGCTTGGTAGAAGCATTTATTTTCAATTTCATGTTGCTACTTCTCTATTAAAATTCTAAGAGCTGTGCAGTGCTTAAGGGGCTCTGATGTTCAAAAACCAAAATGTTTGTGTTTATTGAAGGAAAAAACATATGAAGGAGAGAGTGCAATAGTATCTAAGGTTCATGGACCATTTCAGCATTCATAGAAGCATATATGGTTCTTACATTAAATTCTCCAACAGCTGGTCTTTGCTAGATTGGTTACCCAGAAGGTATCTGGTATTTCCTTCAAATGAAAGTCATTACAATCACTTTACTTTTTACTTGGAAAGCAGAATCACAGAATCACAGAATATCAAGGACTGGAAGGGGACCTCAAAAGATCACCTAGTCCTATCCCCCTGCCAGAGCAGGAACACCCTGATCAGGTCACACAGGAAGGCATCCAGGTGGGGTTTGAATATCTCCAGAGAAGGAGACCCCACAACCTCTCTTGGGCAGCCTGTGCCACTCTTCTCTCACCCACCCCTGACAAAGTTTTTTCTCATGTTTCTGTGGAACCTCCTGTGTTCCAGCTTGCACCCATTGCCCCTTGTCCTGTCATTGAAAGTCCCTGAGAAGAGCCTGGCTCCATCCTCCTGACACTCACCCTTTCTATATTCCTAGACATGAATGAGGTCACCCCTCAGTCTCCTCCAGGATGAAGAGACCCAGCTCTCTTAGACTTTCCTCTGAAGGGAGATACTACAAACTTCTTCAGTTGCCATTCTTTGATCCTGAAGAATTTTTTAATTAATATTTCTCATCTCTTATGAGAAGATACTGAAGAAGTTGAGTTATTGTGTCTGGAAAGGTACAGTAGGCATGAGAAGAAAGGCTGTGTCTGTCTGATACATGTTTTCCCCTGTGCACTGCTGCTTGTGAACCTAGTAGGGACAAGTGCTGTTTTACTGGCTAAGACTCCCACAAAAATTCTTCAGATGAAACTTTAATGAGGGGGGAAAAAAATGAAGAAGCAGGCTCATTCTTATGCTTTCAGCTGCTTGCTCCCCTGCACCTCAGCTGTGGGTTGCCAGGTCTCAATTTCTCTGCATCTGCCTGGAACTAGAAAGGCAAGAGAGAAGTTGCATGTCACTCATGATTATATGAATACAGCCCTGAACATTCAGGTAATACTTCTAAAAGAATGTAAAATATTAACAAAAAAAAAGAAAAAGGGAAAGCATCACAAATAAACCCACCATACATTATTTATTTAAATCTTCTCCCCATGAGAGGCTGTGGGCTCAAACGAATCGTCTGCATTTCCATGTGACAGCCATCCCTCCACTTGAGAGCTGGAATGTTCCCAGCTCCTAGTCATCCCCTTGAGAATTTTATTTTTAAGGTACATATCCAAATAAAACATCCCAGATATAATTTCTGGTTCTTTGAAGACAATAAGGTGGCTTTTGGTGCAGTGGTCTGCACCTAGATGAACAGGCAGCTACAGAGATTCCAGCACATCTTGCTGGAGCCAGAGTGAGACTAAGACGATAAAATAAAAAAAATTACTTCAGTCTGCTCACTGTCTGAGACCTATGAAAAGGAATGTCTTTGTTTGGAGGAGAGCATCTTGGTTTGTTTTGTTCTTTCAGCTTGGTTTGGGGAGGATGAGTTTTACAGTCATGATACCTGACAAATTTAAAGCTGTCACTGTTGATCCTGCTTCTCTTTGTATTAAAAGAATGTCTCTGGTGTGTATATTATGGGGGGGACCAGCTATTTCTGCTTACTGCGTTTTCATTGTCTCTTTTCTTATGACTGTTCACAGCCATAAGAGAGGCTAAGGAACCACTTTGATGCTTGCTTTGATGCCATGGGTTATTGTGTGGCACAGCTGAGGCTATGGTTTTTCTTTCTAATTAGAGCTAGGTAAGGAAAAAAAATAAAGCTTTTGTATAATTATAGTTATAGAGTCTGTGTTTGTTATAGCTGCTGAAGTGTTGGAAAATGCTGTTTGCAAATACCTACAAGTTTTAATCTGAGATGGTTTTGCCTGCTTTAGTTCCTCCCCCTTGGACATTCATGGTGGGGGGGCTTGCTCCATCACTCCAAGTGGCTGTTACCTTGGGAAGGCATCAGTCTGGGCTCTGTGTGTGGTACAACCAGCATATTCTTCACTCTTCTCACTCACCATAAAGGATTTTCTGCTCTGGCAGGGGGACTGGACTAGATGGTCTATTGAGGTTCCTTCCAATCCCTGATATTCTGTGATTAGCACCCAGTCAATAAAAAGAAATGCATCTTCTTTTATCAACTGACCCCAGGAAAAATGTGGCCAAAATAAACAGAGCTGGCTGCAGGGAGAGAAGGCAGCCTCGCTGGGTCTGGGTATGATGTGTGATGCCCACCTCTTCCTGGCTGCTCTCACAGGTACTTACCATACTGTGTCTGGTTCTGGAGCCCTCAATATAAGAAGGACATTGAGCTGTTGGAGCTGTTGGGTCCAGAGGAAGGCCACCAAGATTATGAAAGGGCTGGAGCACTTCCCTTCTGTGGACAGGCTGAAGGAGTTGGGGTTGTTCAGCCAGGAGAAGAGAAGACTCAGGGAGGACCTCAGAGTAGCTTCTCAGTACCTGAAGGGAGCTACAGAAACAGTGAGGTAGGACTGCAGGATGGCAGGACCAGGAGTAATGGTTGCAAATTGGAAGAAGGGAGATTTAGGCTGGAGACAAGAAAGAAGTTCTTTGCTGTGAGTGTGGTGAGACACTGGAAGAAGATGCCCAGAGGGGTTGTGGATGCCCCCTCAATCCCTGGAGGTGTTTAAGGCCAGGTTGGATGAGGCATTGAGCAGCCTCATCTAGTGGGAGGTGTCCCTGCCCATGGCAGGAGGGGTTGGCCCTAGATGATCTTTAAGGTCCCTTCCAATCCAAAGCATTCTATGATTCTGTAACACAACTATACTGAGCCTCAGAAAGACTCACTCACTGGTTCCCTTTGCCCTGTGCTTCATGTTCCTTGTAGCCATTTGCGGAATGGTGAAGACTTGTTCTGTTCCCATGTTGCAGATGGTAAAGGAGAGACTTAGAGAGGCTGAGTGATTTGTCCAGGATGATGCAGCAAATCAATAGGAGAAAAAGGGATCAGGCCACTCCACATGGAGAAGGAGTGGCTTTAACAGCCCCAAGAATATTCTAGGGAAAAGCATGCAGGTCCCTAAGGAGGCAGTTTCTATTGCAGCAGCAGCATTCATCCATTATTGCTGTTAGACTATTGCAGCGAACAATGAAGAAATGCAAAATGTATTATTCATCTCTCTTACTCATAAAATCAATTCCTATCAAAATACAAATAACATAAAAATCAAAGGCCACTTGTTGAGTGCAGATTCTACTAATTAGGTATGATTTCCCAACAATTTCTTAAATTATTTATCCAAGAGATGGGTAGCAGGCACTTTATATATGCCCCAGAGAGAGTATTATAAACCTCTTGTCATGATACAGCAAATGTGAAATGTAGTGCAGCCCAACGGGATTTGTAACCTTTTTGAACTCATGTAATATCAACAGACATCAATCCGGGCCAAAAAAAAAAAAAAAATCAGAGTAACTCAGAGCTTAAACTTCTTCCTCAGTGCCTTAATGGCAAAGGGGCTCTCAGGGGCTCTCATCCATTACTCTTATCAGGAAAGCCATGAGAAGCTTGAGCAAAAAGTTGGGGTCCAAAATGTAACAGACAGCCTGTGATCCCACCACACTGTTGGCAGTAGTTAGGTACAATTGTACAAGCAGGGATGCAAGGCAGAGCCTTAACTTGGAATTTCATGGCATTTTAAAGTACAAGTCAGAAATTTAATGGTATTTAAACCTTCCTTATTAGCCACACAATACATGTCTTTCAGCTAGTGTTCTGCAAAATCCTTCCTGGTGGTCTGTAAAAGAAGAGGGTTTGAAAGTCAGAGAGCTGGGAGTTGAATGGTGAGACTGGATGGGTCTGCCTGAACCAGTGGGAGGAAAAAGGGAGTCTGAAGAAGCCCTACATTAAGACAGCTTGGGCTAATGAGGGGAGTAGCACAAGTATAAAAAGAGTGGCATGAATAGGGTAAGTTCTCCTTCAATTATTCCACTCTCTTGCTTGTATTTTTTTGGTTTTAATTAATGGAGGTTTGTCTGATGGGTATGAAGACAAAGCCCACTACCATAGTGCTCAAGTCCACGCTCTATCAAGTGAAAGTACATCATCCTCCATTTAATGTGTTGCATTTTCTCATTCCATTTAACTGAGAATGAGCTATCAGGAAGGTGCATCAAACACTGCAGCTACCGTTTAGTGGTATATTCCTTTTCTTTTTCCCACTAATCCCTTTAATACATATTTTTAACAATGTGAGATTGTGTATTAGTGACTGCAAAGGTTACCAAAATTAACACCACGGATTAATTTTGCTTTAAATGGAGGGTAGATGCACATTTGTTTCAAAACCGCTTTGTGATATGGCTTTTGTGAGGTCAAACCCAGACAGTGATGACTGCTTAAGTAAGCTCCCAACTGCACAACTTCTTACTTGCAGTTGTACTAACCAATGCATCTATAAAATGGCATTTTGGGGCATGGAATTAGGTTTCCTCTTTTCCCAACCCTTGAAAATTCAGTCATGTATTAGCATTTAGTGGTGTGTGTTAGTCTCTGTGGCAGATTAATTGCTGAGGAGCTGTACTGGCTAGATATTTTATATTTTGCTTGCATCTCCCATTGAAAGAGGCATGAAATCTCTTGTAATTGCAACTAATACTCGTTTTCAGCCATGAATTTTTGTAATTATATAACGTAATAAATATAACTGAGGCAAAGAAAGCAAAGCAAACAGGCAAGATTATATCTCAGGATTGTATTCAGAGGTTAAACGCGTGTGGTTTTCACGTGCATCATCCTGGTTTAAAAATGTATGGAGTCTGGAAATAATCACACATGGAAGACACCATATACCTTAAATATGAGCTCATTTTAATGTGGCAACAGGCATTTTCCTGCTGACATCTTTTCTACAGAGAAGGGTGTTTACAGCCTGCAGGGATCTCCAGTGGGCAAACTGAAAGCACACATAGAGAAATGTGTTCAACTGACAGATTTCTCATGCAAATTATTTTTACCTTGAACTATGGATTGATCAAAGTGAAGTTTTGCAGAGTAGATCCTCCATCATGGACTTGGGGAGCCAGAGAACTGCAATGGTGCAACTATTGTGGTGCAATCTGTAAAGGATCTGTCCTGTGAAGCAGGAAGGTACTATTAGATTTATTTTCCAAAGGGAGAGCTGAGACATAGAAGCCACAGGACCTATTTGCAGATGCAAGAGAGCTCTATGAAAGCTGGGGGGTTAAAGAAAGCTGAGTGGAGGCCTTGGCTAACACCCTAAGTCATTAGACCATCCTTGCAAAAATTTGTGTTGCCAAGTACTGTTGCCACTGAAATCTGAAAGCAAACATTAGCAGCCAAGAACATCATGCTAATTAATTGCCTTAGGAAGACACCATTTCCAAGGTCTAATGAAAGATGGAATGCAGCTCCCATATGTCCCATTTGATCGCCCAGAAAAACACGTCCACAATATTCACAGAAACAGTGACTCTCAGCTGAACAACAAATGTCCGGAGATGGAAATGGCAGCTCAGCAACACCCAGCCTGAAAAGCAGGCCACTATCTGTTGCTGGGGAACCATTTTGATGACCACGTTGAAGACAGCTGCAGAAGGTGAGTACCAGAGCACCTCTCCATGCTTCTGTATCAACCAGAAGCACGGCAAGCAGTATCCCATCACTTGTATGCAGCCACGGCATCACTTAGCCAATTAATTTGAAAAAAATAAATAATACTGTAAAGAAAAAGACTTGTTCTTGATGAAGCAATGGAAAGAATCATAGAATGGTTTGGGTTGGAAGGGACCTTAAAGATCACCTAGATCCAACCCCCCTGCCATGGGCAGGGACACCTCCCACAATGCTGCCTGTAGGGGATTTGCAACTTGGAGGAACTTCTTGCTGGCTCTGTCGATGATGTGATGAGGACTGTGGATGGCTGATCACATCATGTATCTCAGGCAACATGTTGGTGGAATGCTGCAGGGTGCCTAGGGTCCACAGGTGCCACCTTGTTAGCCCAGGCTCTCTGCACTCAGAATAAATCCAGTCAGCAGCATGTGGTAGCACTGCCTTGCTGTGCTATAGGCTTGTTCCTGCTTGAATTTGAAATTCCTCCTCCTGTTGGTGGGATCATAGAATGACAGTACGGTTTAAGTTGGAAGGGACCTTAAAGATCATCTAGTTCCAACCCCCCTGCCATGGGCGGTTGACACTTCACACTGCAGCAGCTTGCTCAATGCCTCATCCAGCCTGGCCTTAAACACCTCCAGGGGTTGAGGTGGCATCCACAACCTCTCCGGGCAACCTCTTCGGGAGTCTCCACCCTCACAGGAAAGAACTTCTTTCTTATCTCCAGCCTAAATCTCCCCTCTTCCAATTTGCATCCAAATAAGTGCAAGAATACTGGTTTACCACCCTGATGTCAGTTTATGATAAAATTTATGACATTAATATAATGGATTATGACCTTTCTGGGCTTGCCTGACTGACATGTGTTCATATGTAACATCTTTGTCCTTCCATAATAATAATGGCTTCAATTTCCTGATCTGTGTCATCAAAACATGTACTCTCAAGTGTCAACCTCATCTCTGGGAAAGCAGTGCCAGGCTTGCCTTTTGAGCTTTATGTCACCTAAAATCTAGAGTGAAATTGAATCCCAATTGCAGAAAAACACCTTGTGTATTACTTCATCCCATGAGCTGCATAATGGCACCCCTCATAATTTGAAGTTATTTGCTGTGACCTTTCAAAATGATGTTTCTTTCTGTGTGAAAGTTGTTGAGGTTCAGGAATGTCTTTATTCTATACTAACCTGAGACATTTCAGGTAAATACAAAACAGCTGGTATATTCTGATACTGACCTCCTTTTTTGCTCTTTAATTGCAGGGTAGGAATCATAAAATCTATCTCTTTCAATATTTAAGGTAAAAATTTGCTGGGCAATTTGTACCTACTTTCTTTGTATCCATTTTCGCTAATAAAGGTATTGAGATACTTGATTCACATCTATCATATAGAAAAAGCTGAAAGAAGAAGGTGAAAATTCTGGATGCTTCCAGAAATTTAGCAAACTATGATGCTGAGGTCAGTAAAGGGGTAAAGGGATTCTCTGAAGACCTAGATTGTACACTAAAATCTGCCACAGTCTTGCTTCATGTTTGCACTAATCCTTCTGATCTGCTAGTGGCCACCAAGATGTGACCTCTGAACTCCCTCCAGCAAGCTGGACTGGAGCCATTGCTGTGCCATGTGAAAGGTGTCCACACCTCTCTCCAAGTGAGCACCACAGCTCTCCTGCCCCTGCCATTTCCTGAGTGCCATGCACCAGTGGCTTTCTAACATGAACATTGCCAGGCTGGATGAGGCACTGAGCAACCTGGTCTAGTGAGAGCTGTTGCTGCCCATGGCAGGGAGTTTGGAACTAGATGATCTTCTGCCTTTCTGGAGGCCCTCTTCAGGTGTTCATCAACCACCCTGAGGTCCTCCCTGATCCTTCTCTTCTCCAGGCTGAACAACCCCATCTCCTTCAGCCTGTCCTCAGAAGGGAGTTGCTCCAGCCCTCTCGTCATCTTTGTGGCCCTAATCACCTTCATGAGCTGACTTGAATTGTGTAAGAAAACTGCAAGTCATTACTTCAAGTGAGAGCATGATACCTGGAACCACAGGCAGGAAAATGCATTTACAGACTATCAAATTATCTTGGGATAATAGAGTAATGCTTTTCACTGCTGTACTGTGTGTTCTGACAGCTAAGCAAATAAGGCTGCTGCTGGAAAAGGCTGAGAGCTTCAGAGAGAAGATATTCCATAAATAGAGGGCTTTCACAGGACAGGCTTGGCTGTTCCATATTCTTTTGAGGAAATATTAAAAGAAAAAAAAAGTAGTTATTTTTTATGACTTAGAACTTCCTGTGATAAACAAAACCTTTCTATGATTTATGTTTTTTATAACATAACCTGCAAAGTGCTTCCTTGTTCACATGAGGCTACTTCAGTCCGTGACTGCAACTGTAATCTCTTGATAAAATGTGTTTTCAGAACAGGCACAAATATATCAACTA
>VZTY01002643.1:0-12560 GCA_013400935.1 Turnix velox | reverse complement strand
GGCCACCAAGATGTGACCTCTGAACTCCCTCCAGCAAGCTGGACTGGAGCCATTGCTGTGCCATGTGAAAGGTGTCCACACCTCTCTCCAAGTGAGCACCACAGCTCTCCTGCCCCTGCCATTTCCTGAGTGCCATGCACCAGTGGCTTTCTAACATGAACATTGCCAGGCTGGATGAGGCACTGAGCAACCTGGTCTAGTGAGAGCTGTTGCTGCCCATGGCAGGGAGTTTGGAACTAGATGATCTTCTGCCTTTCTGGAGGCCCTCTTCAGGTGTTCATCAACCACCCTGAGGTCCTCCCTGATCCTTCTCTTCTCCAGGCTGAACAACCCCATCTCCTTCAGCCTGTCCTCAGAAGGGAGTTGCTCCAGCCCTCTCGTCATCTTTGTGGCCCTAATCACCTTCATGAGCTGACTTGAATTGTGTAAGAAAACTGCAAGTCATTACTTCAAGTGAGAGCATGATACCTGGAACCACAGGCAGGAAAATGCATTTACAGACTATCAAATTATCTTGGGATAATAGAGTAATGCTTTTCACTGCTGTACTGTGTGTTCTGACAGCTAAGCAAATAAGGCTGCTGCTGGAAAAGGCTGAGAGCTTCAGAGAGAAGATATTCCATAAATAGAGGGCTTTCACAGGACAGGCTTGGCTGTTCCATATTCTTTTGAGGAAATATTAAAAGAAAAAAAAAGTAGTTATTTTTTATGACTTAGAACTTCCTGTGATAAACAAAACCTTTCTATGATTTATGTTTTTTATAACATAACCTGCAAAGTGCTTCCTTGTTCACATGAGGCTACTTCAGTCCGTGACTGCAACTGTAATCTCTTGATAAAATGTGTTTTCAGAACAGGCACAAATATATCAACTATATAAGCAGCTATAGCACTTTGCATACACAATTGCTGTTTGAATATATACATTTTTTCAAATACATTTTCAGAGAAAATGGAGCACCCTTCGAAATTTGGGAACTGAATCTCTGTACTGCAGTGCTCTTCATGGTGTCTCTGCTCCTAAATGCTTTTAGGATACTCCAAGTATATCAAAAAGAGCATTAACTTCAGCACAGCTATGAATGCCCCCAGATTCTCTCATAAACAGGTATTTCTTCTGTCCTGTATGTTAAATAGAGTTAACACAGCTCTCCCTGATCATTGAGAGTAATCCCCAGAGTAAGCCTATTAGGGGAGGTTTAGCATCTACATTTTTTCTGCACACATCTGCTTGTCTGACATATAATCTGGCTGGATGTCACAGTTTACATCCTATTTTCTTTGGAGGATAATGAAACTTGAACAGTCTTCAAAGAATCATAGAATTGTTTGGGTTAGAAGGGACCTTAAAGATCATCCAATTCCAACTCTCCTGCCATGGGCAGGGACACCTCCCACTAGACCGGGTTGCTCAGTGCCTCATCCAGCCTGGCCTTAAACATCTCCAGAGATTGAGGGGGCATCCACAGACACTCTGGGCAACCTCTTCCAGTGTCTCACCACATGCACAGCAAAGAACTTCTCTTTTATCTCCAGCCTAAATCTCCCCTCTTCCAATTTACTCCTGGTCCTGCCATCCTGGACCCTATTCAATAGTCCTACCTCAGCCTTTCTGTAGTCTCCTTCAGGTACTGAGAAGGTACTATGAGGTCCCTCCTAAGCATCCTCTTCTCCAGGCTGAACAACCCCAACTCCTTCATCCTGTCCTCATAAGGGAGGTGCTCCAGCCCTCTCATCATCTTGGTGGCCTCCTCTGGACCCAACAACTCAACATCCAGAACTGGGCTCCAGAACTGGACACTGTATTCTTCATATTCTTCTAAGAAACATTTCTGCTTGTCAGCTCCTCCTCACCAGCACTCCTTGGTGTGATCCTTAGCCAGGCCCTTTATTAAAGGGGAGTAGATACAAGGCTTGCAGGTAACTCTACAATTTAGCATTCTTTGTGCACAATGGGTGCAGAAAACGTTTCTTTAAAAGCAGGGGGAAGAAAAAAAAAAAGTGATGCAGTAATTTCCCCAACCTGAACTTGCACATCTCACAATGCTCTGGTGCACTGCTATTGTGTGAGCTATCAGTCAGTAGTAGCTTTCTGAAGATTTATGTTTCTTTTTAATTCTTACCAAACCGAACTTTTGGCACCTCAGTAATTTTAGACTAGCTTAGTCCTAGAGGTAAATTAAAATTAAGGAAAATGAGTCCATTTCTAATGAGATGGTTATTACACTGAATAATGATGATTATTGGTTCTGCTTAATAAAACTGTCAGCCAATGCAAAATATATATTAAATGAAATTACATTACATTGCATTACAGTTCTATCAACCCAGAAATCCAGTGCATTGCTTTTCCACAAACCAGGGGCATAACAAAACATTAGACAGTGCTTCCTTTTCCAAACAGGATGAAATGTGGAGCTTTCAAAAACAGCCCTTTAAAGGCCTGATTTAAAACCCATTAAATCTAATGTGGTGAAGATTCATGGTGACTTCTGGGCCATGTATATCACAACTAGGATGAGCAGAGTTCTCTCCTATTGCCTGTGTCAAACTTCTAGTTGTTACTGTGGTGAATGGTTTATACTATTGTTTGCCTACTAAAGAAAAATCTGATAGGCAGATATCTCCCACCTTCCCAGGCAAATTGCTTGCCAATTCACTGGCTCTTCTGATACGCCTGTCAAATTAGGAAATGGACTCTGCTCTACCCTAGTGAGACCACATCTGGAGTATTGTGTTCAGTTCTGGTTTCCTCAGTTGAAGAAGACAGGGAATTGCTGGAGAGAGTCTAATGCAGAGACATGGAGATGATGAAGTGATTGGAGCATCTCCCTCATGAGGAAAAGCTGAGGGAGCTGGGTCTCTTTAGCTTGGAGAAGAGGAAGCATACATGTCAGTAAACTGACAAAGAGGGAGGGCAAGATAGAAAAGCACACCTTCTCTGTGTACAGTTTTATCTAAAAGGATACGTTTTTGTGGATTATTTTCACAGAATCACAGAATATCAGAGGTTGGAAGGGACCTCAAGAGATCATCTAGTTCCATCCCCCTACCAGAGCAGAAACACCTACACCTGGATATTTTGATATGCATTTAGCCACATTTGTCTTACAGAACAAGTTTTTATTGCACCTACAGTAGCAGTGAGTTTTATAGGTTCTGAGAGATTATCAAGCAGTAACAAATATGTGCCCAGACACAGAGGTGATGAATGGATTGGAGCACCTCCCTTCTGAGGAAAGGCTGAGGGAGCTGAGTCTCCTTAGCTAGGGGAAAAGAAGACTGAGGGGTGACCTCATTAATGTGCCACCTGTGCCAACTGACCTGGTGAATTGGAGTACAGAGTTGATTGAGTCTTTCTGTGGTGCATGTGGAAACCTGGAGAAGCCCAGATTTTCATCCAGAATTTTATTTCTTTGAGAGAGCTATTGTTCTTACCAACAGCAATGTATTATCTGAAAAGAGGATGATAACATGGTTAATAAGTCAGAGTACATGTGGTGGTAAGGTTTTTATCATGCTTTGAAACATTTGCTAATCAACAAGATTTCTCCTTTTATGAAGCCCATTTTGTAGCGTTCCATAAACAAGGTTCAACAGCCACAATTTCATTAGCATTATATTGTTGCCATGGCAATGTGGTACCAATTCAATTGATGGGCTTTTCATCCCTTGCTTATTATAGAATTGCTGTTCCTGTCAAAGACACATCTATATGGAAACAGCAAACAGACCTTATCATCTGAATATTAGCACTAAATTTCATCATCTGCTAATTTGGATGGGAACGTATCGTGTTATTGGCGACAGACCCAGAAATCATCAGAGACAGGGTAGAAGTCACTAAACAACATACACGGAGAAGTCACACACCAAGAGGAGGAAAATTACTTGCATTGTTTGTAGCAGCATCTGAATTTATTATTGCAAAAGCACTTGGCTCTGCTGTGACCATTCCCCACAGTGCTGCTGGGCAGGAGTGGTGCTGCAGGTGGTAGTGTCAAAAGGCAAAAAGCAAAGGTAGTAACAAATGCTAAAGAAGGGAATGTGATCTAAAAGGATGTTGGTCCTTCTCCTGTTTGCATGTTTTGCTGCAAGTTTGGGGGAAATCACTGCCAAATGCAATGTCTTGGCTTCTCAGACTGTAAAATGAGGACATAAGAAGGACATTGAGCTGTTGGAGCGGGTCCAGAGGAGGGCCATGAAGATTGATGGAGCACCTCCCATATGAGGACAGGCTGAAGGAGGTGGGATTTTCAGCCTGGAGAAGGCTCAGGGGGCACCTCATAATAGCTTCTCAATACCTAAAGGGGGCTACAGAAAGGCTGGGGTAGGACTTTTTAATAGGTTATGTGATGGCAGGACTATGAGTAATGGATGCAAATTAGAAGAGGGGAGATTTAGGCTGGAGATAAGAAAGAAATTTTTTGCTGTGCATGTGGTGAGACACTGGAAGAGGTTGCCCAGGGAGGCTGTGGATGCCCCTTCAATCCCTGGAGGTGTTTAAGGCCAGGCTGGATGAGGCACTGAGCAGCCTGGTCTAGTGGGAGGTGTTCCTGCCCATGGCAGGGGGCTGGTACTAGATGATCTTTAAGGTCACTTCCAACCCAAAGCATTCTATGATTCCATGGTTCTGGAATGACCTCTCTCCTCCCCAGGTGTCAATCACCCAGTGCATACCCAGCAATGAGTGACGGCTGGTACTGCTTAGCATCGTTAGGAAGTGCAGGAACAATATTTTTAGCAGCTCCAGAAAAGAAGACTGCACAGATCTACAGTATGAGAAATGCCATGAAGAGAATCTGGACTCACTCAGAGAAACACAAGAATGCTGGCAGAGAGAGTGAGCAACAGAACATATGCACTTATGGAGGAAAGATGGTTAAAAAAAATCATGATAGTACGTAGCTTTTTTAAAAATAAGGAAAACTGTGGGTACAAGACATAGATGCCCCTCCCTGGAGGTGTTTATGGCCCACCTGGATGAGGCATTGAGGAATCTGTCTAGTGGGAGTTATCTTTGCCCATGGCAGCAAGGTTGGAACTAGATGATCTTTAAGGTCCCTTCCAACCCATCCTATGATACTATGATAATCTTAGCAAGAATAGCAACACAATATAAGGCAACAGTGGGGTGGCTTGTTTATTGTATGTTGAAATATTTTCTTCTGCATTTCACTGTTTCTTGATGATTGTTTCCTATTTAGATAGGAAATATCTTTATCCAACCTGCCACATCATGTACAGCCTGTCCTTTCTTAGCTTAATCATGATGCATCCTTTGCAGCAGCAAGAGTGAATTACAGCCAAGATAGTATTCAGTATAATCAAATATATGCTCCATTTTACATGAGAAGTTTTGTCTGACTTACAAAGGCAGTACCTTCTCCAGCTGAGAAAGGAAAGAGAGACCTTCAGTTCCAAATAAAAAAACACCTCAGAGGAGAGGCTTCTCCTCCATTAGGATCCTATTGTACCTGTAAAATAATAAACATTGTTATGACTATTATCTACTTATTTACTTTTATCATGATCTAGCCAAAGGATCCAGCTGAGACCAGGACCTACTTGTGCTAAGCACAGCAAAACCTTACAGAGAGCTACAGTCTATTCTTCAGACAATTTCTAAGCTTATGAGCCATGAGAAAGACCAGAGAGGAGAGAGAAATAGAGAGAGAGAGGGAGAGACAGCTTAAGTAACTGAAGGTCAGAGAAGAAATCTGTGGCAGAAGCAGAACACATCTCCAGCCCTTATTCCCTCCATTGGGTGGTGGGGGAAGGAGACATTTGGAGATATTCTCTCCCAAATTCTGGGGATTCATGCTGTAACTTGTAGATGGAGACACGAAAACCCTCTCATTTCAATGGCTGCTGAGCTGGGGCAGCCTGAGGCAAAGCTTGAAGTCAGCTGTGCAGCCCACCCCTATTACCTATTGAAACACCTCCAGGCTGGCTCCAGGGCAACCCTGTTAATCCTCCCAGGGACAAAGGCTCAGGAATACCCTATGTTTTCGAGCATGTTCAAGGGCACCAGGGTCAGGGTACCTGCCAGAGGAATATTAATGGGTTTCAACACAACAACCAAAGCAATAGGGATCAGGCTTTCTTTCTCTGTGGTAGGGACTTCCAAATCCAAGCCTGAACAGATGGAGGGAAGGAAGAAAGGAGAGAAGGAAGAAAGGAGGGAGGGAGAGGAGGTTTTGGTCACAAGAGCAAAAAGCCAGTTTGCACCAGAATTTTAAGGCTTTGATCAGGAAGAAATTGGCTTGGAGTTTTTCTTGTGTGCACTCTCTCTTGCTTAAAAAAAATCCATGTAATGTAAGACAGTTAAACTCTGGGGGAGTAACATTAATCATCTGATCAGTAAATACTTCCTTTTGCTGTGTGGAGCCTGCTGACTTTACTGCTGTTGCAACCTTTTAAAATGCTTCCAGGAAATCTCATTAGATTTTTAACTTTTTTTTTTTTTATTAAGGAATCAAAAGAGAGTTTATAATAATCCAAAAGTAACTTTTTAATAAAAACTGCAAATAATATGGTAATGGCATAGATTTGATCTCTTACACATCTCTGATAAAAATTCTGATTTGTAGCAAGATTTGTTAACCACAGGTCTGTTGCCATCATATTAATGAATGTAAAAGCTGGCAGCTTTAAAATGGCAATATTACAGTAAGCCTGTATTTTTTTTCATAATGTTGTGCATTCAAGTATTGGTGAAGCTTAAGATTTATTATGCAAAAGTAATAATACCCACTATGATGAGATTGTCCACAGTGAATTGAGTAGGACATTTGCTTAATTAAAAGTATTTATCTTAGATGATTTAAGAAGTATGTCCTGCTGAGCTGACAATGTAAATGGGTTTCCTATAATCAGTTCACTACTGATGACTGTTCTTATACTAAACAGAAGAAAAAGGAAAGAGAAGAGAAAGTTTCGAGGTGCAAGTATGAACAAAAGCCCAGATTCCCACTTCTAGCGGCTGGACCTGCACTATTTAATCTTCCCCCAGCAGGGCTCAGAGGCATTGACATCTGGAGTGCTTCTCTCCAGGATTAGTGGGATGGGTTCTCCTGCCATGGGGAAAGAGAGCTTGGGCAGGATGAAGTGGTGTGGGGTGGTGTGTGGGTGATCTCAGCAGTGGGCAGAGTGCCAGAAGAACAGAGCTGCTGGGGCTGGGGAATTTGGGAAGAGAGTGGAAAGGAGAGCCAAGGCAAAGGTCACAGCTAGAGGGAGGCCAGGAACTGACCTGCTCCCCTGGATGGTTTTAGGATTCTGTTTAAAAAACATACCTTTAAGGGAGTTCCCTGATTGGTGAAGTGTTTTTTCACATCTAACTGTTACAGTCATACAGCCCAAGACTCCTGCATTTTCTCATCTTCCTTCCTTGACATACAAAATGACCCATGGAAATCTTCAGTCTCTGAGAACAACATAACATTTGGAAATTCTGGGGGTGCTGCTACAAAGTAGGGCCACATTTAATTATTCCAAACCACATCATCAACATAGGTGTGTTCATGACTCCCACAGCTAAGACCTACTTGTCTGGTTCTTGGAAAACCATCCTGTCTTTGAGGCAGCCCCTTGAGGCAACTGGACCTTCCACCAGCCAGACACTCAAATCACCCACTAACTAGTATTGGTTGAGGTGGTTGGATGAAATCTTTACAGATAGAGCCAAGAGGACAGGCATGAATAATTTCTCTTCTTTGTGCCACAACTCATTATTTCTTCACATCTCCTTTATTATGCTCCAGACATTATTATTATACTCCAAATCCAAGGGTGAAGGAGTTGGAGTTTTTCAGCCTGCAGAGGAGAAGGCTCAGGAGGGACCTAATAGTTGCTTCTTGATACTTGAAAAAGGCTACAGAAAGGCTGGGGTAGGACTATTTGATAGGATATGTGATGGTAGGACCAGGAGTAATGGATACAAATTGGAAGAGGGGAGATTCAGTCTGGAGAGAAGAAGGAAATTCTTTCCTGTGAGGGTGGTGAGACTCCAGAAGAAGGTGCCCAGAGAGGTTATGGATGCCCCCTCAGTCCCTGGAGGTGTTTAAGGCCAAGCTGGATGAGGCATTGAGCAACCTGGTCTAGTGAGAGATGTCCCTGCCCATGGCAGGGCAGTTGGAACAAGATGAGGTCCCTTCCAACACAAACGATTCTATGATTCTATGATTCTATGATTCTATGATTCTATGATTCTATGATTCTATGATTCTATGATTCTATGATTCTATGATTCTATGATTCTATGATTCTATGATTCTATGATTCTATGATTCTATGATTCTATGATTCTATGATTCTATGATTCTATGATTCTATGATTCTATGATTCTATGATTCTATGATTCTATGATTCTATGATTCTATGATTCTATGATTCTATGATTCTATGATTCTATGATTCTATGATTCTATGATTCTATGATTCTATGATTCTATGATTCTATGATTCTATGATTCTATGATTCTATGATTCTATGATTCTATGATTCTATGATTCTATGATTCTATGATTCTATGATTCTATGATTCTATGATTCTATGATTCTATGATTCTATGATTCTATGATTCTATGATTCTATGATTCTATGATTCTATGATTCTATGATTCTATGATTCTATGATTCTATGATTCTATGATTCTATGATTCTATGATTCTATGATTCTATGATTCTATGATTCTATGATTCTATGATTCTATGATTCTATGATTCTATGATTCTATGATTCTATGATTCTATGATTCTATGATTCTATGATTCTATGATTCTATGATTCTATGATTCTATGATTCTATGATTCTATGATTCTATGATTCTATTTCTTTCTATGTAAGCTAATAGGCAGAAATACTGTGCCCTAATAATTTGTTTTAATTCTTATTGCAGGCTTTCAAATAGCAAGTGACATTTGTTGATATGTGTCATTCTCTACCTTTGTTGGCTTAGATGATATTTTAAGAACAGGAACCACCCAAAGAAGGGCTGGGCATGTGCACAGGATGGGAGTTGTCAATGAAGCAAACCTGGCTTTGATCTATCCATGTGGTTTTGCAGGTACTCTTTTGCAGGATCCTCGTAGTCTGCCTGTGGTCTGTGCTCCCAGACATCATCCCTGTGGTGGCACTTCAGAGAGACAATGAGAGTCCTGCTTCCCCCCACCTCTACACTGGGTATCTGGTGCTGCCAGAGCTGGTTGGGTGCTATGGGACACCCACCTAGTGGGCCAGACATCTGACCAGCTCCAACACTGGAAGAGATGCTGCCAGGGATGGCTTCAACCTGCTTCTTGCTGCCAGCCTGTCTTATTCTTCTGAATTATGACCCAGCTTACTCCTGTCCTGTTGTGCTGCTGCCTTTGGGCTGTGCTGAGTTTTCAATTATGACAACATCCAATGCAGATACTCAGTAGAGCAGCTCATGTGACTCAGCAATGGGCTGAGCTCAGTAGAAACACAGTGAAATAAAAAGGACTGCTATAATACCAGGAGGCTGATTGGAACCACAAGATACCAGTGTCATCTCCTGCGGCTTTTATGTTGGTAGATGTAGATTTTAGCCATTAGAGTCTAGCAATCCAACAGATAACAACCACTGCAAATGGATCTGGGTATCTTCAGTTGTGAGTAACTAATTCATTCTCACCAATAAATGGAGGACCTGGTAAACTGCCTGGAAAAAAAAAGCCAAAACAAAACCCAACTTTTGAGATACCTACATGTGGTAGTAGCTTCCAGCTCTGTGTGACTTAAAGAAACTCCCCGATTTCTCACAATACATTAAAAGTGGGTACTTCAAGAGTGCCGTGGATTCAGAGAACCCCTGTCTGGTGACATTCTCAACACAAAATTCAGACACTGGAATCAAAAGCAAGTGCAGGTTTAGGTCTCAGTTCAAAAATTTGTATAAAGAGAAACAAACCCACAAATCAGACATTATGATATCTAGGTGGGGGAGAATGCTTCAATGAAAGAGATAAATGAGAAAACAATACAGTAATTTTATATGTGCCTGTCATTATATTTATAGAAAAGCTCAACAGATAGAATTTTAGAATGTTCTATGTAGACAAATGTAAAAAGAGCAACAAACTAAGTGGTATTTTTCTCCAGAGAAAATGATAATATTTAGTATTTTCATGGCAAATTCTAGGTGAGGATCATGAAGTAATTTCAAAGTATTAATCAATTAGCCTCACAGCTAGCTTTCAGATAGATAATAATGATATTGTTACTACAAATAAATGTTATTATCAATCTTTCTCCACAGAGAATGTGTCCAAAGTCCATATTTTACTACTCTAACAATCCTTCTCTAGAGCTATTGTATAACAGTTTTATAATTCTCCAAATACTGTATGTAATACACTATTTCAGTTTGAGCTCTGAAAACCAGCCAGCTGAGGTTCCTTATCAAAGAGAGCCTGTGAACCCCCCTGTTTGCATTTGAACTTTCAAGCAGTGACAATTCTGCTTAAAAAAAAAGTAAAGAAAAAAAGGAATCACGAAAATCAGTGTAAAATCTGTCAAGGACCCATCTGGGACTGGGTATCAGAATATCACTGAGAAGCAATAAGGAACAAAGTTCATTCCAAGTCTAACACATAGTGCTTTTTGGTGGGTGAAACTAATTCAAGCAGGGTAAAATGAGGGCACATACCATGAAAAACTCTATTCCTCCACTGAGGAGTGAAGGAAAGTAGCATTCTTTGCCTCGTGAACAATCTCGGGTTTGGTACATGATTAAACGTTAAAGGTGAAATGGTGTGCTCATGTCTCCTTTGAGTACCTGCTGTTGTTCTTAGGAGCAGAAGGGAATAAGTGATTCCTGGTTGTAACAAGATGAGGACCTGCATTGACTATGCTTGCTGCAAACAGCAAGTTCTCATAGCCTACTACCTGCAGTAGTTTGATAACAAATGAGTCCATCCTCCTCTTGAAAATACACCAACAAACACATTTAATTCCTTCTGAATGGGAATATATGAAGGTTATGGTAATCTGTGTATTTAGATAATTCCTCTACAAGATCTGAATTTCTAAGAGTCTTGCCTTTGGCTGTTCACTCTCACATATGCAATATTTAGAATTAACTAGAAGAAATAGGAGAGCCACAGCTTCAACAACATTTTAATGCACCATATTATCTTTCTTTTCCTTTTTTTTTAACTGTTAGAGTATGCAAATGCTCAGTTAACTGGTCCTCGTGTTTTCTCTTTATTGAATTGCTTTCACTATGTCAAATAAATATTCATAAAGAAACATGGACAATAAATCATTTCAAATGATTCAAAGCCATTTTCCTTCTAGACAGCGTAAACATTTAGCTGTGACTTGCCTTTAGTATTTCATTCGAAGGAGAGACTTGTAGAAGGACAATAATTTGTCAAGGAGTAATTAAAACAGGAGGTTATGATTAAAACCATATGCATTGTGTTCCACCAATAATCCCCTGTGTTTTTAGAGATTAATTCCTGTTTGCTTTATACAGAAACTCAAAATAAACTTCTGTTTGATGCCCCTGCACAAAGCAAATTATTTCAACCCTTCCCAGCTCTGGAGTTCAGGTGTATTTTCTGTACTACCCTAAACCTCAGACAGGCACTGATAAGGTTGTGACTTCTCTGGGAGACAGATCCAGAAGAGAGCAAGATCCACCCCAATATGTATAGAATTCTGCAACCAGCCTCACTGCAGATTTAAGGTGAGGGTGCCAAAAGTAATCGGAGACAGAGAACTGTTTAGCTTATACATTTGGGCATCTTGGTTCAAATCCAAGTAACAATGATGTTTCTTGTCTCATTATATGGGTTTGGCTACTAACACACATATTCAGCCCAACTCATTATCTTTCCTGATTTGTTGCTGACTTTAGGCCCTGATTCAACACAGCTCTTAAGTACAGACTTAAATAAATTGATTTAGGGAAGCCTTCCTCTTTGTGTTTAATCTTGGGCAGACATTCTACTTTGAAATCAATTGGACTTATGAACAGCCCTGACCTTGGGGTCTAAATGGTTGCTGAATCAGTGCATTGACAGAAACATACTGGAAAAGATAATATCCATGTCTAATCAGAATTATAGTCTCTACTTTCATGGGAAATTGCCCATAGATAACACATTATTCTGCTCAAGAAATCCATTTTATAGCATTTATTAGAAAGCCTTAATTCACATTGTATGTTCATGCCAAAGATACTAGATGAATGGTGTCATTCCTAGACACTGCATCTGTAATATTTTAAATGAAAAAAAAAAAACCCAGAGCAAAAATGGCTGCACAAGGGGCCATTCCTAATTAATTATTCAGACCTTCTCAATTGCCTGCCTCCTGACAGTCCTTTGGAGGATGGGCAGGTGGAAGGCAACGCAGAGGGGTTCTCAAATCCCACGGACTTGAAGACAATTGCATATGAAATACTATGCTATACAGTCTATAAAAATGAAGCTCTCCCCCAAGAATAACATTTACAAGGGCTGGCTGCTCATTCTACCTATGGAATTTGAGTGATCACATGGTTTGATCACATGAGAGCAGCAAGA
>VZTY01002642.1:0-27777 GCA_013400935.1 Turnix velox | reverse complement strand
CAGATGGAACCACTGTATAGAATTAAATCATAGGCCACAAAACTTTTCTTACACTTTGACACTAAACGGCTGAGGGTTACTCAGATATTTTAACTAACAAGTTTCATATCTTCGCATGGTAGCTCTGCCCAGACTTAAGTTTTCTTCTTTAGTAAACACGCAGTCCTTCTGCTGGGGTTCACTGTGGTCAAAAGATAACATGTTTACAGATTTCTTATCCTGCTGTCTACCACTAAACACAATTGGTAGCTTATACTGAATATAGAATCATAGAATGCATTGAGTTGGAAGGGTCCTTCAAGGGCCATCTAATCCAACCTCCCCTGCACTGAGCAGGGACACCCTGCAGTAGACCAGGCTGCTCAGAGCCTCAACAAGCCTGGCCTTGAATGTCTCCAGGGATGGGCCCTTCACTCCTCTCTAGGTAAAACGTGCCAGTGTTTCACCACTCATGTGGTAGTCTGTATTAAGACTCAAATGGTAGGAGGTGAGGAACACTTAAGAAATTATATCCAAAGCCTTTAAAGCAGTAGCAAACTCTTGTAATGACATAAAAACCCCAGCAGATATATTAAACGCATCAAGCAGTGATGATTCTCACACCACATCTCCTTACATTTGTTACCATGGATTACAAGGAGATGGGCATTTATTCCTACCTGTATTCCTAGGCAGAGCCCACATCCAGAGTTTAGCTAGTGTATTTTCTGGTTGCTTGCACTATGCTTACAATTTACTGAGTATTTATCCTTAATAAGAGTTAATTTAAAAGTAGGACTCTAAAGCCCCAACTGACTCAGCTCAATTAATTTATTGATGGAGGCTATAAGGACCTTAATCAATCAGGCAGACAGCTGCTCATTGGAAATGCAAAAGGTGCTGGGAGTCTTCTGCACTAACTGCAGTACCACGATGGGGCAAGTTCAGCCATGTTTTAACACTTTGCTTGCACCTATAAATGAAACACCAGGAGATGGTTTACATTGACAGAACCTTGCAAAAATGTTATTGCTGAAAGCACATAAAACTGCAACTCTCATTAAAAAACCCCAAACCTTATATATATACTAGCAATACAAATATATTTTCTTAGGTACATTTTCTCATCTTTCCTCTCTGTCTTGCTTGTATAAGACATGGAAAGCCATTCCAAGCAAAATGAAAGACTCTGGCTAAACAGACAGACATTACATGTTGCAGCTTCCCATGAAATCAGGACTTCAGCACCTGAACATGCCTGTGTAGCTGAGAATGTAGAAGAGCAAAGCAGTATCCTTTATGGCTGCATAATGTCTCTACTCTTCTATGCAATCCAGCATGATCTGAAGTTTGTCTCCAGGACAATGCAGGAATGCTGGGTCAACACATAAACCCTTGGAGATTTTGACTTTAGATATATGCACAGTGCTCATATATATGTGTTCACACCCATACTCTTCCATTGTTTTCTAGGTGCTTGCCTTATCTGAGGATCCTCTATTGTTATTTGCTACATCCACTTCGGCTCATTTCCAGTCTAAGTTCAGAGCAGTGATTTCAAACCACACACAACCAAGACAGGTCTTTGGCTGAGGAGGAAGCAAGTGCTGAGGAGCATAGTCCTTAGTTGCTATTGCCTGTTTCCTAGTTTGGTAAGTAGGTCTCCAAGGCCAAACCCCATGGGAAGACTGTGCTACACAAAGTGTTGAGAGAAACACCCAGAGGTCAAAGCAAGCTACAGAACATGGTGAGTGGTTATTAAGGAAGTTCTGCTTGATTCTAGATCCTTCTTACAGTTTTCTGATTTACTTTTGCACACAACAGGAAACATGAGAAGGTGTCATAAAAAAATTCAGTCCTTCTCATGTTTGTTTGTTTGTGCTCAAAAACATTCATGGGTTGGGGACTGGTTTACCTAGAAACAGCAAACTGAGATCCTGGTCAAGGGCAATCTTACAACTCAACTGAAATTTTAAGCATCACAAGATACAGCTAACAACAGAAGAAGTAGCAAGAGGCAGTTAAGAAGGTGAGGAAAAGCGGTAAGAGGAGTTCTAATATATTCAATTAGTGACACAGATAACTCTAACTGCTGTCAGAATGGCAGATGGTTCTGAATATATTCAGTTTATCAGAAAAAGAAGTTATTGTCTTCATACAAAATAAAAACCCCTAGAACCCATGTTCCTACTCCCCGTGCTGTCAGGATCCTCTTCACAAGGCGCCAGAACACAACTGAGAGTCACAGAATATCAAGGATGGCAAGGGACTTCAAGAGATCATCTTGTCCAATCTCCCTGCCAGAGCAGGAACAGCCACCAGGTCACACAGGAAGGCATCCAGGTGGATTTTGAATGTCTCCAGAGGAGGAGACTGTTTTTAAACTGAGAAAGTAACAGAATAAAATTAAGAGGAAGAATAATCCCTACATCCAGCAAAGGACAAATGCAAAGGTTTAATACAGAGTAATGACAAAGCAGGGTCTGACGGTGACCCTCCAGTAGCTGTATCAAATACTGTACCACCCAGATCAGCACAGGGCCAATGGCACCTGTACAACAGGTTATTTCTAAGAAGTAGTGACCATAGACTGGTAGAATTGTTTTCTGCAACTGAGCCAAAAATGTCTAACATGTTCTCATCCAGATGCCCACAGAACTGCACAAGCCTATCCATAGGAGTGCACATGTGGTAAGTCTTAAAGCAAGTAAGTATGGCCTCAATAAGCCATCAGAACATTTGGTTTAAGACTGGTTTGAGGTTTCTCAATTTCCCATACTTTGATTTTCCTCTTGTATCTGGAAATCAAATTGTAAAATATTAAGTCCCAGTCATTTCTAGTCACTTCTCTCTGCAGAATTACAGGCTTGTGAGTGGGAAACATTTCAATGACACCTATTTAAAGACTTCAGCAAAAAAGCAATTAAGTAGATGACAAGATTTTCTTCTAAAGAAAAGAATCATGATAATTCCTTCTGAGCAATTAAAATGTACATTTGATCTTTCCAGACAGGAACACTCCTATTTAATTACAGATCAGCTATATTGATTTCATAAATCCTTGAGTCCAAGAGATTATTTAAGGATTTATGTACTGTTCAGTGAGTAAATCCAACAGTCAGCCAGAAAACTCAGTAAATTCGAGTTTCCAGAAATGCTTCTAGAGTGGATTCTGTGCTTCTTCCTTGAGGAGAAAGGAGAATATACGACCTTGCTGGTACCAACAGCACAATCGTTGCTGCAAGCTATTCTCTACTCAGGTCTGTCAAACCACTGTAAAAAGTATCTGAGAAAGGGATATTGCATGTTGAAAAGAATATTTACATGGATTTATAATATTTGCATTAGAGCCCTATCTCTAAGAAGACAAACTGCAGATAAGCACCCAAAGACCAGCTGTCTAATCCTATGCTGTTATCAAACTTGCAATCACTATCACTGCCAAAATCCCATCTTGAGGGGTGCACAAAGATGAGATAATAGTCATCTCCTAGAAGGTATTTTTTTTCATCATCATTAAAATCTGTGTGAGTATCCATTGTCTCTAGACCCTCTCAGCTTCTGCTCAAGAACTTACTTGTGCCCAGCAGAGGCTTCAGGATCTTCACGTAATGCAGAACCTGCTGTTGGATCTCTGCTCTCCCCCTTAGCCAGAGATGCAACAGCAAATCAAAGCCACAGTCCCACTGAGATCAAAAGTTTCAGTGAGCTAACTGTGAAACAGCAGCAAAACCTCTGGCTTAAATTACAAACAGCTTAAGGAAGATTTTCCTAGATTTCAAGAGCTGTTTTAGACAAAAAAAAGAGGCAATTTAACCAGTGCTCTTTTTCAGTACCCGCACACAGGCTGCAGTCTCAGTAAAGTCTCTGTGCTTCCCAGCAGCAGCTACATAAATATTGAATCCATGTGTTAAAAGAAGGCCTTGCTCATTGTTCACCTCTTTACCATGCTGGGATGTGTTCTTTGGCAAGAAGTTCTTGCAAACAACACTTTGCAATTCAATATTGTAAACAACTGGTGCTATTTATCTTCCAAGGCAAATTGGTGACACTCATAAAAAGGGTGAGGAAAGGGAGTCTCTCTCTCTGTCTCAACAATAGCAAAGTTGATATTGAGGAGTGATGAAGGCTCCAGGGAGACCTCATAGCAGCCTACCAGTACTTGAAGATCCTACAGGAAAGCTGAGGAAGAGCTGTTTGCCAGGCCATGGAGTGACAGGAGAAGGGACAGTGGCTTAAAACTAGAGCAGGACAAGTTTAGATTAGACATTAGGAAGTTCTTCCCCATGAGAGTTGCGAGACACTGGCACAGATTGCCCAGAGAAATGGTGGAGGCTCCATCCATGGAGACTTTCAAAGCCAGGCTTGTTGGGGCTCTAAGCAACCTGATCTGGTGCAGGATGTCCCTTGTAACTGCAGGGGGTTGGACTAGATGGCCTTGGAAGGTCCCTTCCAACTCAGCACATTCTATGGTTCTATGTAGGCTTCCAGTTTGTGTTCTGAGGCATCAGCAGAATATTTTCTGGCTCCTAGAGACAGTGTTTGTTACATGCTTAATTCATTGTTAAGAAGCTTCTAGTTGCATGATTTTTCTCCCCAGTTCAGGAAAAAAAGAAGTTCAGTGGTGAAGGCATTATTAATGCAGTATTAATTCAAAACTATATTTGCCATCCATATTGCACAAGCCCCTGTGTGAACAGAGCACTGTCATACAAAACATTACAGAAATAATGAATAAAATTGCACATTGTTCCCAAATGCATGCTCAATTTTTATGTCTTTTTACAAAGAAAAGATAACAATTAATAGGATGTGCACAGCTCCAGGTTTTTCAAAGTAACAGCAGCTGTATCCTCCTAAGCCAGTATTGTTGAAATACAAGACATACATAATTTCATGAATTGCACTACGAAGGCTCAAAGCTTAAGAAACAAACATCCAAATGCACTTACCTGACCTTAGTGAAGCCCTTGGAAGCTGAAATAAAATTGTTTTGTGTCTCATGTTCAATAGAGGGCAGCAAATTCCTTGCAAAATGCAGGAGTGCTTTAAGAATTGGATGCGAAAAGTATAGCAAGTAGTATATTACCCAGATTCAAAATGCAAGTAGGGAAATACAGGCTTTACAAAGTATCTGCTGTTAACTCAGCAAGTTCCTAAGTGTTCTGGTACATCACGAGCCTTTGGCTGATGAGGTATGAAGGTCCCAATTCAATAGAGCATTTCCCGACATGCTAAATTTCCGCTTAATAAGATTTCAGTCTGATAAAGTGTCTGCTTTGCTTTAAACATAGATTCCTGAAACTGGGTCAGAGTGAAAGTACAGAAGGAGTTTTGGGAGTTTATTTTCAGTGCTCAGAAAGATTAACCTCAGTTTCACAGGGAGTTCTTGGGATTGGACTCTCTGAGGTAGCTGATGTAGTGGAAACAGAAGATTTCCCTGTGGCTGGAAAATCCCAAACACATTTTCTTTGATATATACATTCTTTCACTCCATAGAAATCATGACAATTTGTTTGTGGTGGCTTTTCCCCCCTTGTATTCAACTGCTTCCCTACCTAAATGAAATTTGGACAGAAGCAGAACCTTTGAATCCTACAGCACTCTGCCAAAACTTCCTGAAATTAGGCAGTGTGTTTAAACACACAGAAGACCTCTAGTCTTCTAGTGTGTTTGGACCTCTAGTCCAAAATCACCCTTCTCTATGTGCTTGCTGTATTATTTGAATCAAGAGACAAAAAAAGCAGCAAAGACTTCCTATCAAGACTTAGAATCATAGAATAGCTTGGGTTGGAAGGGACCCTAAAGATCATCTAGTTCCAATCCCCCTCCCGTAGGCAGGGACACCTCCCACTAGATCAGGTTGCTCAGTGCCTTGTCCTCCTTCTCCTCCTCAAGCACCTCCATCCTTGCCACTTCCTATCTCTGGGCTTTTAAAGGAGGGGGCTACATCCCTCAGCATGTTCAGAGGATTTTCACATCCTTTCATCAGCTTAATTAACACAAAAAAAACCCCGAACCCCCCTAATTTTAGACAAGCTGGGTAGCAACCCTTAAAAATAATCCTATCAAAATGAAATCCTATCAAATACCTGGAAACCACATCTTTGAGCAGACACTAGGAATAGAAAGCAAATTAAATGAAACCCCAATAGGCCTAAACTCCCAAGAGCTAAATAAGGCATGGAGAAAGAAGGAAGCCAACATTTGGGAAATACATTAAATGATGTGTTTGAGGATGCATAGCAGCAGGAGCTCAGCTTTGCAACCAAGTTCTCTGAAGAACAGGATTGTAGCAACCATGTAACCCCCAAATCTGGCAAAGATAACAGTTGTTAGAGATGGTCCTTTCCCTAAAGCAGAGCCAGGATCAGAGACCTATTGGTAGAACAGTGCCTTTAACTAAGAATGTATGCTATAAATGCAGGAAGCAATTTCTTGAGCTGTAGCATTACTGAAGGAGGGATATTTCAAAAATAACCATGAGAGATTTTTCAGGTAAAAAGCCCTTTTTTGCTGAAGAGTGCGAGGGTCAAGTCCCAGCAGGTGACAGAAAGTCCTGGTTAAGCCAGAGGAAACAATCAGATGTCAGAAATCAGTCTGTTAAAATAAAGAGAGGTGAGCACAGTCTGTTCCCTCTTGAGTGGAAAAGTAGAAGTGAATAGTTGTTTGAGTAACCCCATGTTTTACTTGAGATTTATTATGTTAAGAATAGAATCATAGAATGGTTTGTGTTTGAAGGCACCTTCATATAGTCCCAACCCCTCTGCCATGGGTAGGGACACCTCCCACTACACCAGGTTGCTCAATGTCTCATCCAGCCTGGCCTTAAACACCTTCAAGGAGGGGGCATCCACAACCTCACTGAGCAAAAGAATACTGTGTAAAGCAATTATTTTCTTGGGAAATTTGATGTGAAGCTTCTGATTCACATGGATTAAAGTTATGTAAAAAAGCAGGAGGTCTTTTTAACATCTGCAACAGCCAAAGCTTTTATCAGAGTATCTGTAAAAATTTTAACTTTATTTTTTTCATTATTTCACAAGTGAACTTGGATCCTCATGGATTCTTACGGATTTCTGAGGTTGCCATCCTGCAGTGAGGAAGGGTTTTTCACTTTAAATGGACAGTCTGATACAGGGATTCTTTAATGTGTTAGTAGATAATAGGGAAGACAAATTGGTAAACATTTGAGGTACCTGTATTTGGTGTTTGGCTTCTTGTATTTAATTCTTTTTAATGCCTAGCACCTTTCAGTTCTTGGGGAGCTGGAAGGAAGCAGAAAGATTGAAATAAGTAAAATAAAACCATGATTCAAAGGCCTTACAGGAGGAGCTTTGAGCATGCTTTTAGAAATACTTCTTTTTTTCTCCTTGAATATTAATGTTTGAGTTTTATCATGTGTCAACTATTTCGTGTTTTTAATCATATCTCACAGCTACTTAAATGATCATTCTCTAGGGAGCCGAAGTTTTAGAAGAGAAACTTGAAAATTATATCAAATGCATTCAGCATAAAATCTGCTAACCTGATTAGCTCTTTTGACTGTAATGACTCACGTCTCACTTGGTAGAGAGCACAGTGCTTTGGATCTTGCCTGCTGAGGCTGCTCCCATTTAATTCCTGATGTTTCTGCTCCTTTTGAAGAGCCACAGTTTCAATTCAGGCAGTGCTGGTGATCAAGGGAGAATGAATCTCTGCTATTCTTTTCTCCTCTGTTGTGTGTGAGGAAAGGTCTACTTGATTATGATGGTACAAGCAAGGAAGGATGGGTGTTCAGCATATTGAGTTGGAAATGTAATGAAGAGACTGTTTCAGAGGACAAGTGAAGAATCACATTTAGTCTAGGAGGAGAGGGGAACTCTGGTGTGAATTTAAGAGGATCACACATCCAGCAGTTCTTATGTTGATGTAGAGAACCTGAGGACTTGCTAACAAATGGGTCAATGTCTTAACTGGGTGACTGTGATCACTTTGTCAATGATAATAGTTATATAGCCAGATACAAAATACCATTTAAAAAAGATACTGGGGCATTTAGTTCTGGACATCTTGGATGGTGTTTGACCATAGTGAGACACAAAAGGAAGATCTCATTTGAAACAGGTATCATTAGTATTCCAACGTGATCTATTTAAAATATATCCTCTTCTACCATAACGCATCTGGAAGGCAGTAGAGTGGAGTGGACTGGGGTGTTAATGCTCTTGGGACTGGATATATATCCCTCTAAGCTGGATCTTGGATCTAGATCTTCTACGTCCCAGCTTGGGTGGTTGAATTAAGTTGGCTGATGCCTATTTCTCATCATTTTGTTTTTATTCTTGCTTCTGTTTGAACTGAAGATTTCTAACCAAGACTTCAAAAAATTCCCTTTCAAAAAAACTCTGAAAGGAAGAGATTCAAAAAAATGTGAGAAAAGGAAACCAGATTTCCACTGGAAATTGCTCAAGTAGAGCTATCAGGACCATGAACTAACTGCTACCAGATCATGCAAATCTCTTGTCACATCCCAGTGTATTTGCATATTCTGCTCTCTACCATACCTGAAATCTTCATCTGGTTTTACTTTATATCTATAAGAGTGACTTTTCTTTTGGTGAAGTAGAAGATATGGCAGGGGGGTTGGAACTCAATGATTTTAAGGTCCCTTCCAACCCGAACTATTCTATGATTCTATGATTCTATATTTGTTACAACATTTTCAAATTCTTTATTTAAAATGGTAACATATTCAGTTCCTCTTTGGATATTAAGCTTTATCCTCATGGTTTAAATCAGTGGGTTAAATCACATCCTTGGGGCTGAACTCACACAAACTGCATCAACAGCACCTTGGGCTGAAACACAAAGCTAAAACACAAGTCTCCTCTCCTGCTAAGCCTTCCTCTGACCTCAAGCAAACCCTACAGAGCATTAAGGCAAGAGACGAGAACGCAAGTCCATCACTCTCCTTCCCCCTGCCTAACCAGGCCGGGGGGCCAGCAGGGTATTTGTTTATTCAGCACTCATAGGAGAAAATGCCTCAGTACTTTTCCATTTAGAATACTCTTTCATTACCTTTGTTTTAAATTTATTTGCATTTAAAAACTCGTTGCTCTTCACTTCTTTTTTTTTCTTCTCTTTTTTCTTGCCCCAATGCTTTTCTGATCAAATGTATTGGGCTGTATCATACTGATGGGCGATGGTACAGCTGCTTTGCATGTGTATTTTGAAGGATCCCTTCAAATCTCTTTAAATCTCACTGTGTATAGACTTGCATGACTGAGGAATTCAGCCCATTGTATCTGTATATTGTAGCTCTTCCTTGCTTATGTTTTCAAGGATAAAGAACAAGAAGCTAAGATGAGAGCACCGGAATGTGCTCTAACTCCCTTTTCCCTCTGGTGGTCAATATAAAACAAATGATTAGTTACACTGTACTGTAGTTAAGTTGGGACCT
Source organism: Turnix velox (assembly GCA_013400935.1). Taxonomy (NCBI): domain Eukaryota; kingdom Metazoa; phylum Chordata; class Aves; order Charadriiformes; family Turnicidae; genus Turnix; species Turnix velox. The sequence continues at coordinate 18,356 of VZTY01002642.1, read as the reverse complement.
TATGTTCAGTGCCAAAGTACTTCATCTTCATTTAGACCTGGAGTCTATAAGCACTTAGGCATGTATCTAGAATTGCTCACATGAGTAAAGCTATTGACTTCAAGGTTATTGGCTACCCATGTGAGTGAAGTTCAGCCTTTGCATGGTCTGAGGTCTTGAACCATTGCTTCTTGATTATGCAAGAAAAGGAGGCTAAGAAAGCTGCCCTTTTTGTACTGTTAGCAGATTTTTCTCACAGACAAAGATCTAAATTGAAAATATTTTCAGTACTGTTATTCTGGAGACATCAGTAATTGAAAAGTGAAAATACCTTCCCCTTCTAGAGACCTGGCTTGGGGTGTTCAAGTTGCTGTATACTATAACAGATGCTTTCAGCAAAGCATTTCCTGAAGGTTCCTCTCTGCAGGTGTGACATGGTGGAGCTGGATCCAAAGCCAGTAGAGAGGTCTTCACCTCTTCTATGTTTTTTCCCAGTGACTGTGTTTTCTGGGAATACGACACAATGCATCTCAGATCTTCTTCAGGAGCAACAAATAACAGCATTTCTCCTCTGTAGCCTAAGGAACATGGAAGTCATGTCTGACACAAGTAACTTGGTGCAGCTGAAAGCAGACTTTGGTGCTGTCTAGCATGATGTATCTAATAAAAAAACCCTGAGTATAAAAAAAAACCCTTAATATCTTCTATAAAAAGCTTGCCTTTTAAAGAGTAAATCCCAGCATTATGTGCTAAAAGTTATCTGAAATATCCAGCTCTGTGTGACTAATAGATTCCATTGCTAACAAGGACCACAGCCAAGATGATGGAGACTTCTGTCATGAAACCTTCTTTGTAAGACCACTGAAAACTTAACAAAACAAAAAAATCCCAAACTATACATAACAAATATCACCCATGCCCCTGTAACCAAACAAAATACTCTCCTGTCCCCATCTCACCCTTTTTTTTGGGTGAAACTCACTTCACATAATGTGAGTCATACTTCTTCTTCTCTACCATAAAAAAGGTCAAGAAATGGTTTGAGTTGAGAATCTGGAGGAGGGGAAGAAGGCAGAATCTGCCAAGCTGGGATTGAAGTGCCTGAAGTGGTGCCTCATGGGAGAAACATTGCTCTAGTTTTGCAGCCAAGGACTCAGGATTTCCAGAGGGTGACATTCCTGTGTGCTTAGAGCTGTTTTCCTTTTTTGTTTGTTTTTGTTTTCTTAGAGATAGTAAAGGATGTGGAACTGAGAACTCTTATCTGACTTGATGAGGCTGTTTTGGGGGATGCTGAAGAGACAGTGGGCAGCCCTGGGGGGATGGCTATGGCTGGTGCCCAAGAACAGCAATGATCTTTGAAGGTACTGCCCCCCGAGGAGATAATGGCCCATGTGCGGAGTGAGGATGGCAGTCTACATCCCTGAGAGACCAGAGAAGCAGAAAAGCCATTAAACTTTGCATGGTGGAAGATGCCACCCAACCCTCACACCCCCTTTGCTACGTGTTACCACCTTAACCTCAGAAATCTGGCTGAATTAGGTGTAACCCATAACAAAACCAAGAAAAACTGAGCTTAATGAAGGAGGATATCTATTTAGGTGTGTGTCTGCTTAAATGTCTGTCCTTAATTTTCTCAACATCTAAACCAGCTACCAGGCACTTGTAAATTACTGGCAGCAAATCAAGTGAGTTTCCTCAACCCAATACTGATACCCACCATAGCAGTCCATGAGATGACTCTAAGAAATCCATCTGGAGCATCTACTGCTATCCCACTCCTCTTACATGGGCTTGTTGATCAGGTTTAAATGGGATGTATTGATCCAAATCTGAAAATCCTGAGTAGGGGATTAGAATTTCGCTAATCTTTGCAAAGATTTTTTTTCAAATAGTTAGCATTTCACAGTTCTTACAGACTTGGAAGTTTCAAAAAAGGTCCTGATGTGCACCCTAATATGTCCCATTTTGTGTGACTGTTTTTGGTTTTTTCTTTGCTTTCATGTTTTATTGTAGCTAGGGAGATAAAGCAACCATTCTCCTAGGGGAAAAAAAAGTAGACTTTTTGTTCTTGTGGGATAATCACTTCCCCAAATTTATCAGTTACTCCTTAAACAGATATTATTACAAAAGAGTGGGGTCTTTTGTTTTCAGTTTTGATTTTTTTAATCCTCTTTTCTTCGTATCACTGCTTCCTGTGCCTGAATCACCATCAAAAGCTTCAGGGTTCTTGCTTTCCTTAATGATGTTCTGTAGCTTTGTTCCTCCTCTTTGAGATGAACTTCTGGGAAGATGGAAAAGCACTTGGGATTAGGCCTGTGACCCAGGATATTGTTTAGTATGCAAGGACTGGTGGGCAGGGAGGTGAGGAGGAGGTGACTGTGTACTGCTTCTCTCCTGGTGTTTGTTTGCCTGTAGAAATACGATCCCAACACTTGACTTATAGCTGGTAGTAAATCTGCTCAGCCTCATCTGACTCATTTAGTGACTGAAACAATGCACTTTCTGAGAGTCTTCTAATCCCACAGCATTTTGGGCATGATGGTCTTCCCCCACGTGGCATTAGTCATGCAGCAGAGGTAGCTATTCCCTTCCCAAAACTGTTTTTCTCTATTGTGCCCCTTTGTTTCCACTCACAGACTGAAAACTCTGCTGTAGTGGCACTGTCAGTGCTGAAGAGCTGCAAATTTTTCCAGCATTTTGGTGGTATTTTTGGCCAGGTGTACTCACAGATGCACACAGGTTTTCCACCATCTCTGGTGTCTCAGAGGAAGGTGAAAGCCAAAAGTGGAGATTGAACATAGGTTGTGGAGATTGAACATAGGTTGTGGAGATGCCTGAAGCTCACTTATGTGGTGTGAACTGTGGATGTTTGTTTTTGTGTATCTGACATCTCAGTTCAAGCAGGACAGGGAGCTGCTTGAGAGAATCCAGCACAGAGCCATGGAGATGATGAAGGTATTGGAGCATCTCCCTTCTGAGGAAAGGCTGAGGGAGCTGTGACTCTTTAGCTTGGAGGAGTCTGAGGGGTGACCTCATTCTTGACTATAAAAATGTAAAGGGTAAGTGTCAGGAGGATGGAACCAGGCTCTTCTCAGTGACCTCCAATGATAGGACTCTAGGAAATGGGTGCAAGCTGGAACACAAGAGGTTCCACAAGAAATATAAAACTTTTTCACAGTGAGGGTGAGAGAACAGTGGCCCAGGCTGCCCAGATTGCAAATGAAAGTTTCAATTTGGAGATATTCAGACCCTGCCTGGCCACCTTCCTGTGTGACCTGATCTGAGTGTTCCTCCTGTGGCAGAAGGATTTGGCTAGATGATCTCTTGAGGTCCCTTCCAATCCCTGACATTCTGTGATTCTGTGACTTGTTACAGGACCACAATCCTACAGGATACAGTAGAAGCTAAGAGTTTACTCAGTGCATGAAAAGAAGCTGGATCAGTTAATGAAAAAGAAACCCACAAAGGGATGCTAAATGCTTAAAAATATCTGAGTTGGAAAACTTCTGAGCTGAAAGTAGTAGGAATCTGGGAGTGCTGGGGGAATAAGTTTTCTTGCTCTTCCCTGGGCATTCAGTGGGTGAAATTAGGTGAAGAGGAGGTTATTTAAACCAGATGGGGCCTTTTTCCTATTAGAATACTTATAATTTAAATAACAGGTAAAACAGTCCAAGTGCAATCTCTCTGCATAGCACAATGTTGCTGTCTCTTGATCTTTTTTTAAAACAGTGAACAACTAGCAAGGTTGTCACAGGCTTTGGAGAGTGCAGCTGCATCTGTTCCTCTTCATGATGGAGAACAGTGAGCTCTCGTTCCTATTTCTTCCCAAATCCAGGTTTATAATTTAAAATGGCTCTTTATATTCCATAAAGGCCTGCCCTCTGAAGGAAGGGGACATTATAGCCAGGGCACTGCTTTTACAAAGTAGTGCTGCCAGGAAGTTCAGCACAAGAAGAGGCAGAACTAGCAACCAATGCTGTTGGGCAATGCTAAGGAAATTCCAAGACTTACTCATATTTAGATTAATTGAAGTAGGATTTAGGTACTAAATCACTATTTGGCTCTAGTGGACAGAATCATAATATGGGGCTAACAGCCAAAACTTGCTAAGAAGAATTTTTCTTTTATTAAACTTTGGGTACATGGAGACCAGCTGCTTAAATGCGTCATTTTGGGAAACAGACCAGTATTAACTTTCACCTTTTGAGTATCTAGTTACTGTTTGGTTTAGTGAATTTAATACATTACAAGGCTAAACAGTACTCATGTGATTCATTAATTCGATTATTTTAAAAAATTAAGTGGCAAAGCTTTATAGTGTAGCTAGCAAACTACTGCAGAGATATTAGACTTTAAAGTAAAATACAGATTAGTGTGCCTAAGGGGAACACATTATACAATATTTTCATGAGCTCTTAAAAGCAGGAGAGAATGTGTTTAATTTAATAGGCCAATCTGACTCTTGCTCTTAGTGGCAAATTCCTAAATGTCATTGAGAACTCAAAAGGCTTGAGTAGAACAGTTGCTTTTGAACCTTTTACCTCCAAAACTCTTCTGGGTGATGTATAAAACCACAAGAAGCCAATGAAATGGAAATTAAGCTTGTGGGCTGAGTACAGCAGAACTAAACATTGTAAGAAGTTTTGCATTTTTCACTTGACCTTCTATCTTTGATTAAAATCAAAGCTAGATTCTGACACAGGCAGCTACGGTGCAGTGGAGAGAGGAATCTCTGAGCAGTATGAAGAATAAGGGAGTTTCTATTAGTTTTCTTGAATAAAAATGGAGGAGGAGAGGATACCAACCCTTCCTGCCTGGTTACTTATTTCAGTCCAAGGGACTCTGAAAGAAAAGGCTGAATCTGCAGGGGAATTTATGGCTTTTCACAAGCTAGTTGACAGTGGTGGTGTTTTCCTTTGTTACCCTGTACTTCAGTTGAAGAACATCACTTAAACCACAAATGATGAGGTCTAAACACTTCTCTTTTAAAGCTCCTCTGCCTAATGGATATACCATCTTGCTGAAAGACAAGATAGGCTTGATGTTTTAATTTTGTAACTGGTATGTAACTTCAAGTTAAACAGATTTTCCGAATATTAATTTGTCTGAAAGACTGATGAGAGCAGGGAAGAAGAGATTATTTCTCAGCCTGATGTTTTCCATAGTGATTTATACAGTTCCAAAGGCTTTTGGGAATATTTAGAAACTGAGTTTATTCCTCCCAACATCTATTTTCAACATAAATCACTTGTAGTTTGTACTTAACTATTTTTAGTGAGAAACACTTGCCAATGAGTTTCATTGCAATTTTTATTCTGTGCTGCCTGTAGCTTTATCCTGGAAAATATATTGATCCCTTTTGATGGAGGGAAGCTGACCACTGGGAGAGATGAACAAATGAAATTTGCAGGTCTGATTTCTTTTCTGCTTTGTCTCATGAGCTATTTAATTTAAAAGCAAATAATAACTAGCTTCTGTCCCTCTTGAGGTTTGAGCCCTCTCCATGTAAAACAAGGTTAAACCTGTGTCACTTCTGACTTGGTGTATATAGACATATTGTCTGCCTAAGTTTCTTTAGTATTAGCCAGAAGAATCTTCAATTTTAAACAACTATAAAGGAAAAAGACACCAATTTTAAGCTCATTCATGATAAGCAAAAGCAATTGACTGGGGAAAGGACTGGTTCTTTCATTTCTGACTATTGCTGCTGCTTACTATAACAATGTGACATCTTTTATTTGTCTCTTAAAATGCTACAAGACAGCAAACCTTTGTGTCCCTTACACTTTTTAGGGTACTCAGTGTACCCTACCCCTTTAGCATTCACATCTATTGAGTGATGGCTGGGATAGATGTTGCTGAGCAGAACTGTTGTGAGGCATGTTCCTGTTTACACATGCCATTGTGGCATTCCACTTGGATAATGTCATGGCACTGACCTGTAGATCATGAGCATGACTCTCAAGCTTTCTCCTCAAGAATTGCTCTTATCTAGCTGTTTCTCACGCTTGAACTTATAATGAGCTTCTTAGGAGTCCAAGAGTGACATGGACTTGTTGGAGAGGGTCCAGAGGAGACTCAGAAGGATGATTAGGGGGATGAAGCACCTCTCCTATGAGAGAGTTGGGGCTGTTCAGCTTGGAGAAGAGAAGGCTCTGGGGAGACCTTACAGCTGTCCCCCAGTAGCTGAAGGGGGTACAGGAAAGCTGAGGAGGGCCTGTTTGCCAGGGTGTGGAGCCACAGAATGAGGGGTAGTGGTTTTAATCTAGAGCAGGGCAGGGTTAGATTGGATAGTAGGAAGAAGTTCTTCCCTATGAAGTTGATGAGACAATGGCAGAGGCTGCCCAAAGATGTGGTGAAGACCCCATTCCTGGAGCCATTTAAGGCCAGGCTTGATGAGTCTCTGAGCAGCCTGATATACTGCAAGGTGTCCCTGCTCACTGCAAAGGGCTGGAGCTAGATGGCCTTTGAAGGTCTCTTCCAACTCAACAAGTGCTATGATTAGATTGTACGCACAGACAAATGGTTCTTTACTTTCCTGCAGTTCCTTGTGCTACAAAACCAACATATCTATTGATGCATGTGCTTCTGCATTATGATCAAAATTTTTTAGTCCTATAAGAGGGGCTTAGTAATTGCATTTGATGCTGATTTAAGGTTGGAACTTGACTTTCTAGTTTAGAATGACTTTGCAGGGCTTTGAGTGGAGGCAGTTTATTAAAGAGAATGCTTACAAATGCTTTCATTTGCCTGAATGATGCTCATGGGCATTATGATTCACCAGATTATTAATTACTGATGATCCTATAGGCAAGTATTTGGTATGTATTAAAAAATTCTTTATAGAATTCTTCATTAAAAAAAGTTATGTTGAAGGGGAGGAGTATACAGTTATTAATTAACTAGTAATATAAATTGGTTTGATAACGCTCTGCACAAAGAGCTGGAATATCATACAAGTCAAACCAATTAGTGAATATTTACCAAATAACCATGGAAGAGGAGATCTGTGTGAAGAGAACAGCACTAGCTTAAGCACATTAGAGGTGCTTAAAGGAATGGAATTGAACATAAATTTCAGGTCTCCATTATTGTGATGCTGTGATTACTTAAATTGTTTGAGCCAGTTCATCAGGAATGAAGAACTGTAAGTATGAAGATGTGGGTAAATTACAGATGAGAGCTGTGAGAGTATAGAACTCCTTGTAGTCATGCTTTTCATTTATGTATTTGCTGTGTTGTTTTGTCTCCAGACTGAATTCCAGCCAATTGAAAGGCAGATTTTCTTGTTTTGCAGGATGTTTTTCAGTGATCTTGGTATGCCATGGTATTTATGAAGATGACAATGCCAACAGGAACATTAGATTACAAAGGTAACTTTAAAAAGGTCAGGAGGTCTGACATGCAATTTGTCTTCTTCAATTAGGCTTTAGATTGATATTCTGTCAGTCTGACCCATGTGGTAGTCACCAAATATAAATGATGTGTGGGAAATTACTGTATAGTTTTATTTGAAAAACAATCAGAAGACTGAACAGCTCTAACTACAAAGCTAATAAGCTTTTATGCTCCACTGTGTGATTTTGTGTTGGTTTTCATCATTGCTTGATCTTGTAGTCCACTTGAATTGGGAATTCAATAGGCAAAAGGAGTATCCAGCTGTAGAATCTGTAAATAAGTTAAGAAATGTTGGTATTTTCATTACTTAACAGAATAAATAGATATCCAGAATTAATCAGAAATGCATGAGGCGTACTGACTACATCTTCCTTAATCTAATGCCTGCTGCTATGATTCAGCATCATATTGCAAAAGTCAAAATGTATTGACCCATATGATCCTTCAAAATGCTTGCTCCACGTATTTCCTATGTCTCTGCTGCTGTTCAGTGAAATAAAAAGCGCTGTCTACATCAATTTGCTGGGAGAAATGAAAGGAAAATAACTGCCTCAAGTTTAAATAAAATAGGTGTAAACATCAAATAACTTAGGGAGAATTAGAATTTCAAATTCTGCCCATTTATCTATTGTAGCATGCCAGCATCCTAGGATTTTCTTGAGTTGCTGTAACTTCATGTTCCAGTAACTCTCAAGTCAAATTGGAAACAGTGAGAAAGAGGGAGGTGATCTTTCTTGTGCAGTCACAGCAACCTGCCCAATTATTTCGTGGAATGGAGGGACCATCATCTTGATGGAAGAGGAGTGCTCACTTATAATTCTACAGTGCAAAAGAACAATTCAAGTCAATGGGTATAGAAACTACTAAGATATCCTCTTGTTAATTCTTTCGTGGCTAAGGATCACGTACATTAAAATTACTATAATTCAGAACTAAAAAACATTCTGCTTGAATATTTTAAATTATATCCGAAGCTAGTGGTTGACCTTCTTATGGATTATTTACTTTCATGATTCCACTGAAAGTTTTTCTTAATTCCCTTTCAACATTCTTTTTGAGATCTTCGCTATTTTCAGCACTGAAGGATTGATATTAGTTTTCAGATAACAGCAATTTACATGTTTACTTTAACTTCTCTTATACTTCCATAGTAGCGATTGAAGTACTTATTTTCTAGTGCAAGATGTCCCTTCTCACTGCAGGGGATGTTGGACCAGATGACCTTTGAAGGTCCCTTCCAACTCAATGCCTTCTTTGATTATGTGCTTTACATATTTTAAACTGATTTAAGTGCTGTGCTCTTCTACCAAAACAATTTTGATCTTGTTATGTTTTTCTATGCCTGTCCTTGTCTCTAAGAATCAAAGTAAAAAGTTAAGGAGGGGTGTTCAAATACGAGACACATTTGCAAAGTAGAATGAGGCAGCATTTGGCTAACTCTGTGGGTTTTGCTGCTTTGCAAGCATGTCATAAACTTTAAGCAGATCAGACGAGAACTATAAAAATGTTCCAGTTTCTGGAAAAAGTGACCTTATGGGGAACACTGGGAAACTGTCTGGTTTTAACCAGTCTTGAGAGACATTTCAGGTATTAACTGCCTTTATGGAGGGAATATATCTGGAGCTAAGGGGCTCTTACTCTGCTATAGCAAAAGTTTCATGAGAACTAGTGTCTGGGAAGATGATTCAAGGCAAGACTTGTATGTCTAAACAAAATAAGAAGCATCGTGTTCTATTTTCCCTCCGTTGTCAAAAAGACTAAAATTATATCAAAGATGTAAATAATAAGCATTAAAAGTCCTCCTGGAAGAAAAATAGAAACTTATTTTAATTTTTTTTTTGTCTCTTACTGACTCTGGCATTTTCAAGGAGAAACACTGCAAGGCTTATATTAAAAAGCAAACTGTCAATATAATGAAAATAGGTAGGTGTCTAAATGGTCTGTTTCCTACCATTTCTCCCTCAAAAAGGTGGAGGAATGTCCATTCTTGGGGACATTCAAAGTCAGGCTTGATGAGGCTCTGAGCAACCTGATCTAATTCAGGATGTCCCTGCTCAATGTAGGGGGGTTGGACTAGATGACCTCTGACGGTCCATTCCAACTATTCTATGATTCTATACCAATCTTGCCTCACGTATTGGAGATGTGAGCACTTGTTTTGTTCCTTTCAGCCTAATATAAAAGCCAATGCTGTTGAAAGCAGCAGTAGAGTGGGAAGAAAACATTCCTGATTTCCCATTAGATGGTGTGTAGCTGGTGAAATCTTACTGTGTATTTACATAAGTAGTTTTAAAAAAAAAAATCACACTTGAAACAGAAACCATATCTGAGCACCATACTTGTGGAGGTCTTTTTAAATCTTATCAAGTACTTTAAGATATTTCAGTAGAATGAAGGACTTACTAGAGATCTTCAGGTAGAAATTAGCTCAGAGGGGTTCTGTCTTAGAAGGAACATCCACCCATCAATTTTTTGAATTGAAAAATATTGCATTTGCAGGGATTTAATTGTGCATCTTGATGGGAAATTCACAGGTTTCCAGGTATCCTCCATATACCAGAAAGATTTTAATGAGGACCACGTGTCTGACCTGGTCTGTCCATCTGTGCTAAAAGAAACACTTTATGGAAGCACAGACTCCACAGAATCATAGAATGGTTTGGATTGGAAGGGTCCTTAAAGATCATGTAGTTCCAACCCCTCTGACATGGGCAGGGACACCTCCCACTAGATCAGGTCGCTTCAGCCTGTCCACATAAGGGAGGTGCTCCAGCCCTCTGACCATCTTTGTGGCTCTCCTCTGGACCCACTCCAATAGCTCAATGTCCTTGTTATGCTGAGGAAGACTCTTCTTAAGACTTGGGAGACCCTTGACTTCTGAATGAAGTGGGTTAAGCTTGTGAATTGTATGCAAGTACTTCTAAGAAGTTATTGGGAGTTTGATATGCCTCAAAAAGAGACCTGCTTCACCCACAAAACAGATCTTGTTTTGTCTGTAAGTTAAATGCCAAATGTGTCAGCACAACAATGCACTCCATCCAAGCCATTACAAAAATTGATTTTCTCTGTACTCATTCCTTCCCCATCAGACCATCTGCTGCTGGTCCCTCCTGAGTGTGCTACATGAACCAAGAGTACATATCCATGAAGGATGGCAGCTTGGTGTTTGGGTGGATTTTTCAGGCATGTTTTGCAGGGGGGAGGGAGAAACTTGGCATCTTACTGCATCCCAGCAAAGATAAACCATCCAGATTCTCAGCAGGACAATCTGGTATGGATTTTCTCTGGGAATCATACATTTTATATTTGAAATGATTTTGATGGGGGATAAATATATTTTGGAAGAAGTGAAACATGGAATTCTGAAAAAATATTAAAGCATCACACTGGTTGGAATTTTATGTGGGAAAATCTGAAATTATGGCAAAACTGACTGCATTTCAGCCTTATTTCAAGGGAAGGCACATTCTAGAGCAACATGTGTTTTGTGATGCCTCTAATTGAAATGAGGGTGAATGTTTAAAAATCACTCCTCGGTGGAGATAGTTTCATCATTCTAAGTTTTTCATTCATTTAGCAATTGGCAAATATATCACAATATCTCAGCATTCTGTGGGATTAGCTGTGCGAGGAATGTCCACCCTAAGCTGCAAATAGTACTAGATAAACTGCTCTTGAGAAAGGTTTGGCAAAGGAGCTCCTTAGTGCCTTTTGTGTCTGAGAGCACTGTTGTTTTGAGGTGAGGTATGTGATGGCTTATACCAAGGGGTGTAATCACTGCTCTTATCTTGCATTGCAAGAAATCCCTGTGTAGGAAGGCTCCATGAATTCTGGTCTTAAATTTCCACAGGGGAAAAAAATCAATTCTAGAAGAGGCAGTGGCAATGTCTAAGCCTGTAGGACTGATATTGAGCAGAAGTTTGATGCAATAGCAGTCATCTTACTGTTTTAAAATAATAAAGAAAGAATAGCAAAATCCTGAACCTGGCTCATATAGGTTCTGCAGCTGATACAGGTGAAATGCCTAAGCCACTGACACAAAACACCTCCAGATGTTTGCATTTCTTATAACCCAAGTTATGACAAGTCAAAACCTTCTAACAGCACATTTGGCTTAACTGGAGCCTTAGATAATTATACTGGAGAATCCATGCTACAGTGGTGGACTTCAGAGGACTTCTCTTTATCTGTTTTCACCTGCACAATGATTGTGAGCCATGTGAAGAATAACAATGCAAACAATTTTCCATAGTATTAGAGACCTGAAGACTCAAATTCTACAAATCAGTGTATCTCAATAGCGTAGATGTGTTTGTTAGGTGGCCCTGCTAGACAGGGGGGTTGGAGTTACATGATCCTTGGGGTCCCTTCCAACCCGGGTCATTCTGTGATTCTGTGATTTTGAAAGAAATTGGGAGAATCTGAGGTTTGGGTCATCCTCAGTAAGAGGAGAAAGTATTCCAAATCCTGGAATTCCAGCCTGTTTTATGTTATTTGCCACCTAGTATGCTCTCAAAACAGCTCAAGGTCTGACTGAAATACTGTAGGTTATCTGACAATTTGTATAGAGCTACACAGCATATGTTAGGAACAAGATAAGAGGCAACTGTACAGTGTAACACAGCTCTCGGACCTCAGAGCAGCTGATACCTGCAGGGAAAAATAAAAGGGGTGGTGTAACCCTCTCGCTATCAAAGGATTTGAATGCCAGCTGCTCAGACTCCCACTGCCATAAATTTTGGCTGCACACTGACTGGTGACAGTTCAGATGGTAAGGCCACAGAGGGAGATGAGAACACCTTCTCTACTAGTTTATATTCTGACAAGGTGATCAGTGTTTTGGAGATACTTCCACGTCCTCCCCTTGCTGAAAGTACAAACCTGATCATGTCTCTCAGGCCTGCTGGGTATGGCCATGAATTCAGAGGAGCAGATAATACATGCTATACCAAACATGTCCATGTGCTGGAGTGACATTCAGATTACATGCAACAGTATGTAGACTATGCACTGGATTAGACTATCTTTTTTTTGCACAGCAGTGTGATGGGGATGTTACAGCCAGGCCACTCCCACAGAATAAAGGGGGCAGACGGCCCCTGTCAACATCTTTTCAGGTGTGATGGAATGTTCTCCATTGAAGATTGGGTCCACAGTAAATATTTCTGCTGTTTCGCTGTAATGATATAGTCCTCCCTTCTTTAAACTTCAACAGGGCAGTTTTAGATCAGACATCAGGAAGTGATTCTTCACAAAGAGGGTGGTGAGACACTGGCACAGGTTCCCCAGAAAGATGCAGGAGGCCCCATCCCTGGAGACATTCAAGGCCAGGCTTGATGAGATTCTGAGTAACCTGATTTAGTGCAGAATGTCCCTGCTCATTGCAGGGGAGGTTGGACTAGATGGCCTTCGAAGGTCCCTTCTAACTCAATGCATTATATGGTTTGGAGCTGTGATTTAAGCTTTGGAGACACTACAATGATGAACCTCCCCCTGCCCTTCCCTTAAGAAAGGGTTTGCTGAAACATGGCCAAGCTATGAGGCTTCACGCTGCCCTGCCCTTCATGGGAGAAGGCAGAAGAGTTCATGCTGGTCTCTGGAGAGCAGCAGCTTTTATATCTATTGCTTTCATCTGAGCACATCATTTCAGTTTAGCTGTCATGGGCTGGCCTAACTACACAGCTCAAGAGGAGACCACAGGTTACAAGCAGGTATAGAATTATTAATCTCTGTTAATGCCATCACTTGGCACTAGAAGAGAGGAATGGGTTGAGTGGATTCATTAGCTTTTACTTAGAGCACAGTTAGACCATATTAAAGCTTGTCTTGGTTACAATAAACAGCTAATGACCTTCAGAGGTTGGTTTATTAGGAACTGGGTAGTCTAACAAAGCACTCAGGGACAGACTGCTACATTTCAGAAAACCTATAACTGATACAAGGATGGCTCTTCTCCCTCCTTGTCCACCCCTTTCCTGGGGCGGAGAAACAAAACTAGGATATATTTTGCAGGGAAAAGAACAGGGAATTTAAACAGGGGCAAAAAAAGAGAGAAAGGAAGTTCATGAGAGGAAGGGAGCTAACTGAGAGTATGCTCAAATGAAAATCTGATTCCTTAGCCATAACTCCCATGCTCCTGTTACCCATTAAGGACCTGCAAAGTACAGAAGCTTCCAACCTGTGGCAAGGTGTCTATCAGTTTTATATGTCAGAAGCACACTCCTGCATGTTAGTTCATGGTGTTGCAGGGGTTTGACTTTGCAGAAGATAGCCCCATGCCTGCCTATTTTTTAGATCTGTGGTCAGAGCATGACTAAGTTGTCACTGAAGTGACTGGTGTCCTACACAATTTAGCATGACGTTAGCATGCTTTCTCCAGATTAAGTTACAGACTTGCCAGTTGAGCTTACATTTCAAGGCTCTTGAAAACTCTCCGTTTTGCAAACTCGATACTTTTGTGGGTTTTGAACATAAACAGCCTCTGAAGTGTGTTACAATGTAACCAGTGGGGCTATTTACTCAAAAATAGCCCTTGTTGGTTTATTGCTGGGGTGGAGTGAGTTCGGTGATGTTTATCTTGAAAAGCTGCACTACCTCCCACTGGGTGCAAGTGTGTGTTTCATCTGATGAAAGCAAAGAGAGACCTTTGCCTATGCTAGTTCCTGAAGCTCTGAAGTCACATTTAGACTCCATTACTAGTTTTTGTTGAAGTTCAGAATACAGTAGGGGGATAGTTTATGGTCCTCCTGTGCCATAGCAGTGCTTTTGTGAGAAGTTTCAGTTCCACAGAGCATTTTACCCTGCCTTCAACTATCATAGCTTGGACTTGTGTGAGCTCAGTCTGACACATACCACACATGTCAGGAAGTGTATGGCTGGATTAACGCAGGAGAAGTCCATATGGATAAAAGACTGAAAAAACTCTATAAGTTATCACTATACAGCTCTAAGGCTTGATTCTTTGTTGCCTTTTCTTTATATCTCTGAAATGGGATCCTCTTTATAGCACTGTATCTCAGACACTCAGTATTTTATAGACTCTTCTAGCTCATCTGTAAAACTCAAAATCTTTTTACTGGATGGGAAAGCTCCATTTCCTTCTACTTTTGTAGATGTTCTTTCGTTTCTCTAGCAAACATTGTCATCTCTGCAAGATATGGGACTGCTCTTCTTTTGCTTATAGACACTTAGGGTTTCTCTCAAGGTGTAAAACTGTTGAAAACCCAAGTATACTCATCGTGAAAATCTACTTGCTTTCCTGCAGTCCTCAGTACAAGTGATCTCCATCTTAAAACTTTAATTTTTGTGAAACAACTGTGTTTAATATGATAGCAGTACTTTTATACTGCCTTTACCCGATGTTTGTACCCCCTTTATCTCAAGAAGGAAGAGGAGTGTTAACCATTGCATCACTTTTCTTCAGGGTGTTTCACTGAGAAGCTGGAAAATCAAGGAAAATCCTGTTGATTAGTCCAGCTGTGTATTGTTATTTATTTTAAAGGGTTGTAAGATTGATTCAGCATCACTGGAATGGAATTAAAAAACTGCAGATGATGGAGAGATGAGGACTTCATGTATCTATCATCCATTAGACCAATGCACAGTCCACTTATTCCAGGCTAGCAGACCTTTAGTGGCAATCTTATTTTAGAATTTCTTTCACCTAATCCCAAAGGATTAATGGGTCAAGTACTAGCTATCAGAAAATGAGAGTTGACTGAAAACTTGACTTAGATTCCTTTGCCCAAATCTCAAGGCACAATCTTAACAGCCTGAGATGCTGATGCTAGAGACAGATGATGAGGGGAGCATTAAAGTCTTCAAATCCATTCTTCTGCAGGAAAATACTGTGTGCTTGTTCTTGGGGCTTTGAAAATGCAACAGTTGTGGCCCATTAAGTTAGGAATTTCTTAATTGTTGCCATGTGTTGACTTTGAGCATATTCATTGTTTGATTTTGTAATGTAGTCAAAAGGAAAATTTTTACGCTTTAAGGACCTACTCATAGGTAGCTGTGCAAAAACAAAGCTCTTCAAGGTAACATGGAAGGTGATGGCCATGCTAACCTGGTGATCTTCATAGCCAAACTTTGCTTCTCACTGTAGGTGGATGAGGTTTTCCCACCTCTGGAGGTGTTTAAGGCCAGGCTGGACAAGGCATTGAGCAAATTGATCTAGTGGTAAGTGTCCCTTTAGCAGGTTGGAACTACATGATCTTTAAGGTTCCTTCCAACCCAAACTACTCTATGATTCTAAAACCAGTAACAGTGCAAGTGTATCTACAGACTAGAAACAAATGGAAAAATACTCTCCTTTCCTACTCTGCAACATCTTTCTCTCCAGGAAGAGCTTTCTTAAATCTAGAGAGCTAGTTTATGTCAGATCTTCTCACACCAATGTGAGACAAGAACCTAGTGAATTTTCTCTTCCATTGGGAGCTGGGAGCCACTTTAAATCCATCACAGTTTTTTCTTAGCTTTCCTTATAGAAGAAAACCAGCTGTTCTGGGTCTCTAGAGTATCCCTGGGTTATCTTGACCCTGCTAAAGATTTCAGCTACAACACAGGAACAGTAGCTGGAGTGTTTCTCACACCAAAAGCAAAACAAGCTAGTACTGACGTACTAAGACATACCTCAGGTCGTAGCTCAGTCTCTTCTTCCCCCAATAAAGACTTCAGCAGAACCAGGTCCAGGCTCAGTACCTGGAGCACAGCTGCCTTGTGTCAGTTCTGACACAGCCCAGCCACCCTCTGTCTGTGCTTTGGAAAGGCAGAAACAGTCAAATAACACCCCACCATCTCACCAAAGAAAAAAAGGATTGTACTCTCACAAATTAAACAGGAGTACAGGAGGCTTACCTGAAGTCAGGAACAGGAGTCACAAAGCAGCTGGAGAATGGAAGGACTACACCAAGTCTTGACCAACATTTCCTTGGCAAATAAATGAAGAAAATAAAAAAAGAACTTTCTTCTCTTTCTGCTTGTGATGGACCATTCCCACCAGGCAAGTAGGTTATGGTGCATCTCCAAGGGGTCTCTGTTTCACCAGTGTCTCTCATCCACATCAGGAGAAAACCCACCAACATTGCCCCAGCAGCACACAGAGACACAGACAGCACTCACAAAGAACATTAAGGTGACCACCAATCCTCCCCCTGCCTAACCAACCAGGGGGGTCAGCAGGTCCCCCAGCCTTTCTCCTCCCACCATGTCCCCTTTGGAAACACAACTCACTAGTGATGCCCTGGAGCAGTGACACCAGAAAGTTCATCCCCCCAGACTCCCCCACAGGGAGGCGAACAGTGGCTGCTGCCCTTCCCTGGTGATGTTAAATAGGAGAGTGGGTGGAAGGGGCAAAGTGGGAACAGCTGGAGAGGGGAGGAGTCTCCAGTGGAGCCTAGGGGTGTGCCTGGGTCTGGGTGGAGTGGGGCAGGCCAGGAGATGAGAGGGAAAGTGGATTTCATGGAACCTGTTGAGAGGCAAACTGGGGTGCAAGTAGAAGGATGTGGACCTGTTGAAGAGGCTTCAGAGGAGGGTCACAAGAATGGTCAGGGGGTGGAAGCACCTCTCCTATGAGGACAGGCTGTTGAGTGGGGGCTGCTCAGCCTGGAGAAAAGAAGGCACTGAGTAGACCTCATAATGGCCGCCCAGTACCTCTGAAGGGGCTACAGTTAAGTTGGGGAAGGTCTGGTTGCCAGGACATGCAGTGACATAGAATGAGGTGATGGTTTAAAACTAGAGCAGGGCAAGGCTAGATTACACATTAGGAATAAGACCAGTTCTTTCCCACGAGGGTGTTGAGACACTGGCATAAATTGTCCAGAGAAGTGGTAGAGGCCCATTCCTGGAGACATTCAAAGTTAGGTTTGATGAGGCTCTGAGCAATCTGATCTAGTGCAGGATTTCACTGCTCACTGCAGGGGCTTGAACTCAAAATGGCCTTTGAAGGTCCCTTCCAAATCTATGAGTCTATGATTAATCGGAGGAAAAGAAGAAATTCTGTAATGATGATCTAGAGGCATTTTTCTTTCCAAGTTTGAAATTTATGTTTAGGTTTGAATAGAGCCTTTTTAAAAAAGAGATAGAACAGTTTAATGGAAGGTTAATGATACTTAACAGAAGACAGAGGAAATAAGAGGGGAAGCAAATCTTATTCAGCATGTAACTGTGAGATTTGGTCCCTGGCCATGGACTTCATTCCATCCTCTGCTGAAGAATGCAAGAACCTTGCTTCTTATTTCTCTGAATGATAACTGTTGAGACCAAATTGTCAGCTGCCAAATGAACGCACATGCTCACAGATTGTCCCTCTCTTCTCAGGAAATGGGCAGGGAAGTACATAATGAGCAGTCTAGCAATTTTCCCCATAGGTGGACAACACCAGAGAGAGGGTTATTTCTGCACTTTTTACTAAGGCTTAGAGCAAAAGGTTTGGCAGTAACAGCTTAAACTAAAGGAAGGTAGATTAAGCCTAGATAAAAAGAAGTTATGATGAGGGTGGTGAAACACAGGAACAAGTTGCTCAAAGAGGTGGTAGATGCCCCATCCCCAGAAACACTCAAGGTCAGGCTGGAGAGGGCTCTGAGCAACCTGATCTAGTTGAAGATCTCCCTTGTCATAGCAGGGAAAGTTGGACTAGATGACCTTTAAGTGTCCTTTCTAACCCAAACCATTTTATGATCCTGTGACATACTAATTCAGGAGATTCCATCATCTTCCTGGGACAGGAACATCAAGTCACAAAGTGTGCTTTGGTCAAACTCAAGTGTGAGGGTTTGGGCTAAGTGGCTTTTTTGTTTGTGTCTTTTGCCTTTTTTTGTCTTTTAATGTTCATACCCATAAGCTGATGTGCCTGATCATGCAATGAAAATTACTGGGAAACCAGTCAAAGTAAATTTAGTTTGTTCTTTCATGAATAAACATACAGAAATATTTGTCCAGTTTGGACAGTGACACTGTCTGTCCCTACTTTGCCTTGTGCC
>VZTY01002639.1:110718-143160 GCA_013400935.1 Turnix velox | reverse complement strand
GGTACTCCAGCCCTCTGATCACCCTTGCAGCCCTCCTCTGGATAACAGTTCTGTGTGCTGAGGATTTCCATTCCTTGCAGTTGTCAGTTCAGCTGATTGCAAAGCAGAATCTCAGTCTGGATCTGATATATGATCCAACCTTGAGGTGTGTGTTATAAAGGCTTAGTTTTTTCACCTTGCCATAATCTGGATGATGTAATGGCTCTCCTTAGCACATCACTTCCAAAGTTTTGAATTTATGCAATGGAGGAGGTGGTGACCTAAGATGAAAAGGAAAAATGAGCAAAGCTAGGAGGAGGAAAAGCTGGAAGCTCATTTGAGTGTAAGATTAATGCTCATTGTCATGTAAAATAGTTTATACTTCTCTGATGCCTGAAGAAAAGGCTGAAAAGCAAGTCACATGCTTGTTCATGAGCATTACAAAATTAGAGGCATCTTCTGAACTACTTCTGAACGTAGCTTGTCAAGAATGAGAAGTTTGTTCCTGTTGGTAATGTCCTCTGTGATAAATAAAAACAGGCAAATCAGCAAAGATTGTGCCTTGAATTGCAACTTATGGACCATCATGGTGAGTAGTGGTAGGGCAGATGCTTTCTGTGGTTTTCCCATGTCCTATGTTGCAGCCCATTAGGTCCCTGGGTGGGCTTCTTTGCAGAGTAAAGCAATTCTTACCATGGAGCAGTTCTGCTTACAAAGCTGGTCCAGGCTGTTTTGTTGGGCTGGCCACATAGACTCCTGGTCAGGGCCCTCTGAAACCAATTCTGCCTTTTTTCACCCCTGCCAGAAGTTACACAACCAGAAGTTCAACCACCTCGGTACCAAGAAGGACTTTGATTTTAGAGGAAGTTCACTCCCTATAAGGAAGGATATGGCTTAAAAATACCACAGTAGTTTCACTGTATTTTTTTCATATGCTCAAGAAGTGACAATGAGGCTTATCATAGCCTGCCTCAGAAATGGATTTAGATAAATGTTAAAAAGATGTGAGTTTTTTTGCCATTTTAACAAGCTGCTGAGCAAAACTGACAGTTTTACTGCCACCAGGAAGAGAAATGTTTCTGCCTCCTCTTGCTTTACCCTGGTCCTTTGGATGATCTGACAGATCTTTTTCGACCTAGGCTATACTATGTTTTACCTTCTGCTGGCCGACAGTTGTGATGCTGACAGGATCCTTACCTCAGCTGGCTGAGCTTGTTAGGCTGGTGGGATGCTGTCCACATATTCTTCTAGGTTAGTGATTTGATTTAGCTCTTGTAAGGCTTGTTTGTGGCTGCCAGAGCTGGTGCCATGTATGCAAATGGGGTATTTTGTCAGCAAGAAGAGCGAAACAGTGCAATGGAAGAGAGCAGGCTTGTCCCCTTTTGATAGCAGTGATTTGCTAGACTGGTCCCCCCCATGTGAAGGAATATTTGACAGGCCTTAGGGAGAGATGGCACTCACCAGTCACCACCTTCTAGATGGAAACTAACCAAAGCCAAAGACAGGTAAGAGAGGAGTGAGAGACTCACTGCATCTTCCTGTGATGCCTGTGAGTTGCTATGGGCTTGCTGATTCCTGATGTTTATGGTCAAAGTGAGTGATCCTTATTGCTACAGACATTAATGGTCCAGAGAGGTGTCACTCTGCAAAAAATTGTCTGATGATTTCTGTAGAGTACCAATCCTCTAGGCTGTGAGTTACTATAATTACCATAAATGGATGGAGTTTTATGGAGAGGAAGCATGTCACACACGGAGCCCTTTTTGCTTTGTCATCCTGTCAGTGGCAGATTGCCCGGACCAACAAGGGAGAGACTCCAGCAGCAGCAGCCTGTGTACAAAATCCTTTTGGGTCTCTGACAGAGATCATAGTTGCCTTTGGACTTTGGGGCTATTGCTAAGGCTCAGCACTTCTAACACAGATCTAATTGAAAATAATTACAGGCATTTATAAAAATGCCTTCTTTATCTAATGGCTAGATTTTTATCTCAGTTAACACACAGTTTTATGTGCACATTCCTAGAGTTGTCTAAACTCATTATAGGAATAAAATATATGGCTTTAGTGGCCACAGGACTGTGGCTTTGATAATACATTGAAGAAATATTTATCCTTTGTGCCATTCAAAACCCATGTTCCTGCTTTTCCCAGATGCATGTGTATACACACAGATGAATTCTTGCATACCTTTCCCAAGTGTGAATTAGGCCAAGTATTATCCATCACTATTATTGCTGTTAACTATTATGTAACAATTCTGATTTTTAAAGTCCTTTACCAACATCAGCAAAGTACTCTTCTTAAAACCTTGGTGAAATAAAGGAATATTATCACCAAGTTTCAGAGAAAAAACCTGAGATTACAAGATTACAGACTAATTTTCAGTGACTGCTTTTGTTGCATTGGTGTTCATCGCCTGTGTGAACCCTCCTCTGGTTTGTGGCCTTAGTCCTCAAGGAATGTATAGACATTCTGTATGGCTGTCTAAGTATGTGCACATGTCAGAGTTTCCTAATTAATGCTGGTTATGGATGTGATTAAACACAGACAGGTTTGTACTGACCCATTTGTTGGAAATTAAGCTTAATCCAACTTAACGTAACAATTATGTGGAGGAAAGCAGAGCTGATAATGGATTCCAATAAAGTATTAGATTTTCTTCCCTTTTTCTTTTTCTATGCCATATCAAATAAAGTGTTACCATATGTAAATATGTTTATTTTTTCCTTTCCACTAATATATTTAAATTATAATGACAGATACGTGTATCTCCAATATACACATAAAAAATTAGTTATGGGAAGTGGGCAAACAGATATTTTTTCAGACTTTTGAATACATTTATTTAGAGAATTTCATTTTATAAACTATACCATATGGCAGAAATTATCAGCAGGGACGGTGAGAGCTGGATGGAATAAACAATTATATAAATATGTTAATCTGAAAGAAGTTAACACCCAACCGATTGTAGGAGAAAAATAAAAACCTTTAATTCAGACTAAAAACTCCAAGACTGAGAAAATGACAACACATCAGCATGAGAAAATAATATTCTGTGGAAGAAAATAAAATCATAATTTTAATTTGAGATAGAAGTTTCAGGCTTGGCCACAGCAAATCATAGTTGCTTGCTTTGTTCCAAGTGTGCTGTTGGATTGGCAAAATTTACTGAAACTTCAACCATATCTCCTATGGAATTTTAGTGAAAAGAAAAATATCAAGTAAAAAATAGCAAGTCATCCTAACGTTGCAAATGACTCACTAGGTGCCTGAGGAAATGCTGCCCTGAGACAGGCATGCCGCTGAGGAGGAAGCTGTGAAGCTGCCTGGCCACTCCCCCAGACAATTTCCCTTTAGGAATGCAGCCTTCATAAAGGACGTCTCTCCAGACAGTACATTATTTTATCCTTTATTTCACAGAGGGAGCGCAGAAACTGCAAGAAGGGCAGCGTGAAGTAACAGCAGAAACATCACAGCCAGTTGGTTTTGTACAGGAAGAGGAAACAGGGGATGATGAGAAAACTTTAAAGGTAGGGGGAGATATTTTTTCAAGTCTATTAGTATAGTTTTGATGATGAAAAATAATGAGAGTGTAGCCTTTTTTTCAAGAATTGTACTTCTTAGTAGAAGAATGGAGAAGATATTTTCTCAGGATGGGATCATGGTCAAGTTCCCTCTGTAAATGGAAGCCAAGCTTGACAAGATCCTAGCTAATTTGGAGGTGACTTTAGGAGGTAGTTTCAGAGTGGATGGTAGTAATCTGTTTCATCTGGTCAGAACTTTTAATGTGTCTTCATGAAGCATGATTACAAAGGACTAATGAAAAATGAACCAAAGAGTCAGGAAGAAAAGCTGAAGTTTCTTAATCCTTTCCTTAGAATTAAAAAAAAAGTTGCATCACAGAAGTAGAGATCCTAAGCAAATTTCATGAGTAGGTGTTGTGGTTTTGTTATATGCATCATAAAGATAATGTTCTTGGTTAGGTGAGTCTGATGACTGGATGTTAATTTCCTCTTAAGTTTCACACCATTCTGCTTCTGCTGGGCAAACAAGGTAGTGTGCTTTGGGAAAGAGTGGTATGCTCTCTAATTTTATGTCCCTAAATACATACAAAGAGAGACTGTGCAGCATGATACAGTATACCCTCCTTTTTCACTCTGATTGAAGTAGAAGGTTTGAGCCTGGCAAATGGCCATTCTAGCAAACTGTTAAAAAGGGGAACTGAGCACAAAGCAAGTCCATTTGGTAGGGTTATATGCAGAGTGATGGAGCAGGAGGAGTGGAAGGAAGATGAGGTATTTTTGCATGCCTTCACAACAGCTACAGGTGGTTTCTAGGTCTTGTTTCTACTATTATCTTGCTACCCAGGGTTATAAAATACTATTGAAATGCAGCTTTGTACAGGCAGATACACAGTCTGAATTTCTGCTGAGGCTGCCGTGTAATTTGCTGGAGGGTTAGAGAATTTTTGCCAGTAATGTGGCTACACTGGCAGCAGTATGTAGGGCAGACACAGTTAAGCTTGCAGGGAGGGAATAATCTAATCTCACAGAAAGGTGATGGTGGAATGTGATGAGTACAAAGGGCTGCTTAATGCAAAACAAATTTAAGATGAAAAGGAAAAGGTAAGCTTCAGGTTTTTACCTTTCCCTTCATTTACCAGGACTATTTCTGCAGTTTTGTTATGACTTTGTTACTCACTGACAGACATCAGCAGAAGAATTCAGCTCTTTTTCAGGAGTTAGAGAGGTACTGAAATTTTGCCAGCATCTTCAAAGGCTTGAAGGTCTGCACCCCTTATAAATTGGACCCTTGCAAATTAATTATAAAGACTAATTTTAGAAAAAATATGTGAAGACTGTGCCATATAGCTGTCAAAATGCATTTTAGAACTTTTTGGTTTTCTGTGGTAGTAGTCACCTGATAAAAACCTAATCAATTATCTCTACTGAAACTGTCATGATCACACTTGATCCATTTGATGGCAAAGTTAGTTACAATACTAAAAGCAAAGCAATCACAAACACCTGCATATTACACAAAAATGTAGTTTTCAGAAATTGCTTACTTAATTCAGTTCAGTTCATTCTGTTGGTAAGACTGGTAATTGAAGATTATTACAAAGCTGTGTATAATTATTGCATTTTTCTACTACTGTATGCAGAAGAAGGGAAAAACACTAATTAGGGAAGTCCAGGTCAGATGAAATGAATCAAGTAAATTAGTGGAATGCCTGTGTCTGCAGGTACTTATCTCATCCTGACCTACATAGTATGAGGAGGTACTGGAGTTGTGTTCATGTGGAAAACTAAGTTCTGCCAGGAAAACTGTGACTCTTATGAAAAAAATTCATTGTTCAGCATCTAGGAGGTACTGGCCTATTCAAGGATGTAATAAGATAAAATTTTTAAAAGCTAATTAAAAGCAGAACTTAAAAAATATGGATGCACCGATGTTTCATTGTCACAGTGTTTGCTACTGAAAATACTGATTTTGAGCACTCTGGATAGTGTTTCAGTGCTGCTTAATCCTCTTTTTAACTCCTCTTTTCAGGAACATAAGGAATACACACCTCAGAAAGTGCTGGAAATGAATGGACATACATCAGTGCCACATTCCTATGACTATGATCTCATTGTCATTGGTGGAGGCTCAGGTGGTCTAGCAGCTGCCAAGGTAGGAGAGAAAAAATGCATATTTATACTTTCCTTGTAAGTAGTTTGGTTGTGTCCTCAATCTGAGTATCTTTAATGGTGTAGGGGCATAATCTTTCTATCTGATCAGACACTATTTTGTTACTCAAGACCAGAAGCTGAATTTTTCCACTGGACAGGATGTATTTCTTTTATTGTTGAGATGTGAAGAAGATCATTCAGAGTGACTGAAAGAAACTGAGGAGAAAGTACTTCAGCATAGCATGAGATTCCCAATGAACCTTGGTTCTGTAGAGTAACTTCTATAATATGTTCATTTCAGTAGTTTACTGCTTTCTCATCAATTGGGGCTCTATTGTCAGAGCATAGGATAGAAGATAAAATCTATAAAAATTCTGAGAACTCAAAAAAAGAGGCAAACACTTTTTTAGATGGTGGTGTTTTAGAAAAGAAGAGTGTAGTAAGGATAAAAAGGAGTTTACAGTAATGCAGAAACAGTTCACAATAATAAAAAGGCATCTGTTGAAATGTCCATAAGGTTTGTTGTATGAATTTGCTAAATTGTGAAGCCACAGCAGTAATGCTTATTCCATCATTTTTCAACTGTGGGACAGAAAAGGTACATAGCTAGGAGGATAAATTGCCTTATTCCTTCAACTCAGAGTATAAAGTATATTGCTTCTTAGTGTTCTGAAGTGATGGTAGAGCAGAGCAGATGATGGTACATGAAGTCATCATTACTATCAGTCATAACGTGTATATTTCAACGCAGTTTCCTGAAGTGAAACAGCTTTACATGCTGACTTACTCTTAGGTTATCCAGGTCCTTCTAGTGAGCTAATATACAGTGCTATAAAAAGCCATACAGAACAAAAGGGTAAAACCTAACCCTACTGCACAGCTCTTACATCAAGTTCCAGATATGGTACCTCGGGTTTGCAGCAGTTTATGGGGTTGATTAAATGTGTTTCACTATGACACATGCAGCTTCCTATGCATGTCTTCCCTTTCCTCTCTATATTCTGCTCAGAGGTTGTCATTTTGGAAATGCGTCTCCATGGTGAGTGTAAATGCTGCCAAACTGACACTGTGCCACCCAATTTCAGATCCTGACCATGGTGTCAGCCCACCCCTCTTCGATCCCACAGAACAGCTGCAGCTCTAGGCAACCTTGTTGCGCTTATGCATTGCTGCTCTGAGCCCAGGGAGGTTTGAAAAGCCTGTGGGGCAGGTTTTGTTACTGTGAGCATACCACTGCGGAAGTGCTCATATCTCTTTGTGATCTCTACTGAGGTGGCAGTGCAATGCAATGTTGTACTATGTGGGCATATAACTGAGTGTAAGCTTGGGGATCCCTGCATTCTAGTTAACTAACGTTGCTATATATCTTTCAAGCTACAGATAAGAGTTGTCATTGCAAAGTAGTGTTAATAAGATACCTTGATATCTAACTATCTTTCTGCGGAACTTTCTCTAGGGGCTGCTAATGGATTGACATGATTTTCTTGGCCAATCTGTACCTTCAAACAGATATAGAAATCCAGTGCAGTAATATCTTCTAAAGCAGTCTACAGTCTACATTCTTTGAAATATTATTTGCGTTTTGCATGAAGATACATTTAACATTGAAATTCTGATTGTCAGCTGTTTGGATTAACAAGTATTACTGGTAACATGATGCTTAAGGCTGTCTAGCTCCTCCCAAACCAAACCCAAAGCCTTAGGGTAATGTCCTGTGCCTACAGTTATTATTGCTTATGTGACTAAGAACTGGTCATGTGATGCAGCGCAGTTGTGGTTATGTCAAGTGTCAAAGTCATTTTGCTGCATCTCATGGAGGTATCTTTAGTTGTTGTTTTTCAGCTATTTGGTGCTTACTCAAGTGTTTTTCTCTGGTACCAGTTATTGATTTTTTGCATTTTTCTTAAAAAGTACAAAAGGAATAATGGAATTAGTGTGGAAATTCCAGTTCTCTCTATTACTTACGTATGTTGCTTTTAGATTTGCTAATGAAACTAATGGAGGGTAATGCCATGAAATAAACCATTTCTTTATTAGTCTGGATGACATCTGCACAGCTTGACAAGAAAGCCTACTTACCACAGATTGACTAGTTTGAAGAGCAGGAGTTGATCCTGGCAACTACAGATTGTATTCCAAATCCAGCGTTCCTTTCTAATACAAGAGAAAAGGATGGATAAGCACAGCTGTAATACTTGGCTATATGACTTTTTATGTTATTGTATGATGTGGTTTCAAACAAATGTTTGAGAAACCATCTTTGAGGGGAAAACTGGATCAATGAAGAAATTGTTAAATATGTTAAAAGCAGATGGTACATAGGGAAATATTTGAACAAACTGATAGAATGGAGGATAGAGCAGACGCCATGGTGCTGTAGACCAGGATGAATGCCTGTTTTTTTTCACTTAATCTCTTTCTTCCCACTGAATACGCAGATTAATTCAGAAGATTAATGGCTGTTTGGCTGTTCCCTTGGAAATCATTCATTACTGCTTAATTAAAAGTCACAAAGCTTATTAGCAATGCATGATGTTATCATCTACTCCACATTTAACCTCCAATATTTAGATACGTTTCTTATATAATTTGTTTTGCAGGAGGCTGCCAAATATGAAAAGAAAGTGCTGGTGCTGGACTTTGTCAAGCCTACACCTTTGGGAAGGTCATGGGGTAAATTTCTTTTTGTTGCAAACCTATTATAAAGGAGCCTTACTCAGAGACTCGGGTTGTTATTTGACATCAGGCACACTGGTGTGAAAAATATGTTCTGTTTCTTTCTCTCAGGCCTTGGAGGAACATGTGTAAATGTGGGCTGTATACCTAAAAAACTGATGCACCAGGCAGCTTTACTGGGACAAGCCTTGGAAGATTCACACAAATTTGGATGGCAGTTTACAGAAGATGGTAAGGGAGGAGAACAGGTTTTTTTCCAGATTTCTCATTTATGCTGAAAATCTGGAGTTTCTTTTCACAGTCAAGTGCTTGTGGCAATTAAGCATGTGAAGTTTAAGCTTCAGAATGATTACACATGAATGTAAGTGCTTTTCAAGTCTAAAGCCATGGGACTTTTAGCCTTGCAGCATCTGATCTGTTTGTTAATAGCTTCTGATCATGTTAGTATTTGATGATATCACTGGTTAAATAAAAGCAAGAAGATACTGCTCTATTACTGAATGTAACATAGCATCTAATGAAATACCACAGAATGTCTCATTAGAAACTTACTCCTAATTGCTTGCAAGGATTTTTTTCTCCTCAATTTCTGATGCTACTTTATATTAGCTCTAACATTAATGGCTATAGGACTGTCACTTACTTAGGGTATAGTATAATCTTGTGGTGGGGAACATGCCATGACACATCTCAGAGAAGCATAGTCTTCATGTGTTGGGCAGTATGAGACTCACAGCTTGTATCAATAGAAAACTATTGATAAACAGTAAGTCTGAATTTTTCATGTTTCATGTCCTGTCTGTCCCACAGTGACCTCTCCTGTTGTCTATGATGATGTAATTCTTCCAGAGTTAATCTGGAATAAAAAAGGAAAATAAAAAGGAATAAGACAAAGGTGACTGGGTCACGAAAAAAAAAAATTGAGAGTACAAGGTTAGGTATAGAAAAAGGACGTCTCACAGAAAGAAGGATGAACCTTTTTCTTTTATTTTGAACAGTCAAACACAACTGGATGACTATGACAGAATCTGTTCAGAATTACATTGGTTCACTGAACTGGGGCTACCGGGTTGCACTGAGAGAGAAGAAAGTCACATATGAGAATGCATATGGAGAATTTGTTGGGCCACACACAATAAAGGTACTTCCTAGTCATGTTGGCAGGGTCTTCCTGCAGTACTTTCTGAATCAATATGCCTTTCAATCAGGATTTTACTCTTGGTAGGACTGTGCAGCTTTCAATTTGGAGCAATACTTTTCCCACAGGCAACAAATAAAAGAGGAGTTGAGAAGCTGTACACAGCTGAGAAGTTTCTCATTGCCACTGGTGAACGGCCACGCTACCTGGGTATACCTGGAGACAAGGAATACTGCATTAGCAGGTAAAACTGGAGAAGAATATGAAGTCATTCACCCTGTCCACATGCTTTGTCTTGAAGAGTGTGTGGTGGAGAATTTGCAGAGCTGCTTGGTTGCTGGCTTTCTTTCTTAAGTAACATTTTGTTAGATGAAAGTGAGTAGAGGAGAATCGCTATGGACAGATGTAAAGGTGTCATCAGGACTGTGGATGACTGGCTAGGATGATTCTGTTTCTGACTGATAACAGCAGTAACTGAGAATACTGTAAGTCATGTTCATTTTCTGTCATAAAATGAATTCATCAGTTCATCTCCGTTTACCAGTACAACCAATTCCACCCTAGTCCTTATGGTCTTCCTGTTCACATACTGAAGGTTTTTTTGGTGATGAAGAGCTGTCTACTTGGAAGAAATCTCCCCATTCAAATGTCAAAGAGAGGGGAAGTTGCAAAGTAAATGATGTGGATTTGATTGAAATTACTCCGTCTTTATGTGTTGGAGCAGTCTTGAAACTCAATGCAATGTTTTTCCAGCTACTCAGTGAATTAAAGTTTTGGGAAGTCCTGTTCCAAATATGTGGTTAATTGATAAGACCAAGCAATTCTATCACCTGTCACAGTTTTGGCCAAAAAAAAATGAAATGTGTTTTACTATCAGGCTAACTTTTGAATTGCTTAATGTAGAGATAGAGGTAGGAATTGCAGGCTTGAAAATCTATAGCAATATAATAAATAACTGGCAACTGGCATAATTACTGTGAAGCCAAAACACTCTCCTAAATTAAAGGAAACCAAAATTAAAAGTAACAGATAGTGTAGTAAGTAAAGTGGTGCTTTAAAGTAACATCAAGGTGGAAGAGTCTGGAGTGCCAGTGTGTAAGATGATCAGGTCAAGGCTGTCTGTGTAATCCTTTATTGAGTTCCCTGGGGGGTAGGGACTATAATGTGCCTTTAATTGAACAGTCATACTTTTTTCCACCACATTTGCAGGGAGCATCTTTGCTGTTGCTGGCTGAGAAAGAGACACCTATTTTACATTTAAATTTTTTGAAAACTCTGCCTAAGTCTCATCTGAACAAGCATGATATCTTCATGAGTCTTAGCTTCCTTGGGAAACCATAATTATATAGTCTGTGTCTAAAGTGTGAAATAGCTGATGTAAATTAATGAAGCAGTTGAAAGAAATGGAAAGTGGGGAAATAAACATGCTTTCCATAGTTTTGTACTGCTGTCTTCCTCTAACTGTGGTTTGCATTAATGTGTTTTATTGGCTGCGTATATTTGGCACTATGTATAATGCTTTAGCAAAAGGGTGAGTCTTCACAGAAGGGGTGGTGATATTTTAATCTTAAAGCTGAACTCCTTCCTCTTAGCTGTCAGGAACTAAAAGGTACAGCAAAATATTTGAAGCACTTTTTTAAAGTCCTTAAAAGTCCTTAAAATCTTAAGTGATGATTCAGAATTTTCAGAATATTTGTACTCTTTATTTATGTACTCTCTTAATTAGAACATTTAAATCTATATATTTGCTATATTCCAGCTGAATTTCAAAAAAAATTGATTTGTTGAATTGGTTTTCTTTAGTGAGCAGGAAAAAGAATGAAGTCCTATTCTTACAGAAGAAATTCTATAAATGTAATGCACAATATAGTCTCTGTCTCTAACATTCTTTTCTCTTTTTTCCCCTCTCTCATTTTCTTCCAGTGATGATCTTTTCTCTCTGTCTTACTGCCCAGGGAAAACCCTGGTGGTTGGAGCTTCCTATGTTGCCTTGGAATGTGCAGGTTTTCTTGCTGGTCTTGGATTAGATGTCACTGTAATGGTGAGATCCATTCTCTTGAGAGGATTTGACCAGGATATTGCAAAGAAAATTGGTGAATATATGGAAGAACATGGAGTTAAATTTATTAGGGAGTTTGTACCAAGCAAGGTAGGCATCAAGTGACTACAAGTGATTGCAATATACCCATCATAATGTTTTAAGACATGAATTATTGTACTGAAATCAACAGCTGAATTTGCAATACTGCTATAATATACTGTGGGTTAATTTATGTTTTAAACTTTATAAGTACATAAATCTTGCATAGTTGGCAGTTCAGTCTTAGTATTAAAATTTGATGATATTACAGAATTAATTTTTATCAGAATTAGAGGGGTTAGTACATGTTGCATTAAAAGTGCTGTTGCTCCTGCTCATCTTCATTCTGTAGATTAGAATATAGTTATATCTAGTAATTGTTATGAAATCTGGGACACTTCATGCAGGCTCATACTTAAGAATCATAATATCTTGTAAGATCAGGGCCAGTGCATAACAGTTAGCCATATTTTGCTTCAGTTCACAAATTCTCAGCCAACAAGTACTACTTACATGGCCAGGACCAGTGGGCTGTTCTGAAAAGTAAATGGGCTTTATAAACATCCATCTATATCTCTACTTGGCAGAGTCCTTTAATACTTGCTCAGTTTTTTTTAATGCATTAGGACTACCCTTGAAGCTAGTTTATACAGGCTGAAAAGCAGATTAGATAAGCTTAAGAGTTTTTCTAATCTAAAATTGCAGAGGGTGCTAACAGTTTTTTTCTTACTGTTTTTTTTTCCTCAATAATTATGAAATTTTCCTCAATTATTATGAAATAGGAAATAATATATTAAGCAGTTATCTGGTTTGTGTGAAGCCACTGTATTACCAAGTGTAACACTTTTGGGATTAAAGCATTAAATGAAGTGAAGATTGTTCATTTTCACATTAAGAAATGTTTTTTCCAGTCACCTTGCTGTGGATCTGACCCCCTCTCACAGGGTGTAGATGTGCTGTGAGGAGGCAAAGTGAATGTTTCATGGAACTTTGGGTTTGTGCTTGTTTTTATTGCAGGAATCCCTTGTTACAATATTACAATAAAAGCAGGGTTTATTATCTAGCTTTTCTTTCAGATGTGGCTTTTTGTAGTGCTTCTGTGAGAGGGGAAAGAAGGAAGCTGATTTGAAGTAGCAGATAATTTTAGTGAAGTGGCAAGTAGATGTATCCCGCCAAGAGGAGCCCCATTACCCTGTTCACAAAATGCACTTCTGTGTATTTTACCCTGTCCCTTCACAACATGTCTTTGATTTCAATGGGAATAAAATATTTGGCCCTGTTTTCAGTTGAGCCTATCCTTAAACTTAAATTGCTGAATATGGTTTTAGCAGGTCTTCTCATCTCTTTCAAGCTCTGTTTTTTGAAGTTATGCATGTTGTGCTTATTAAAACCCTTCCTTGAGAATAAAAGCATGTATAAAAACAAGCAAGTAATAACTGCAAAGCTAGAGAATAGTGAAAATATCTTTAGAATGAATTTTTGAATTTTAGGTTATGGTTAAACACTCACTTTCAATTGTCAGATACATGTGACAAAGTTATATTTGCATGTCTTAATTTGAAAACTAAATCCATCATTTTTTTCNGATTTTTGAAATTTAATTTTAATCATACATACATGCTAATTGCACACAACAGGTTATTAATGTGACAATAAGCACAAGTGGGAACATATGCTCTGGGACTAAGTCCCATGTGCCTTAGCAGTTCACTTGTATGCTTTTGAAACCTGTTTTTCAGCTTAGGGATGTAAATGAACTTGATCATGTGCAATCAGTTGCAGGATTTTTCCCCAGTGGGTTATTTGTCATAAGCCATAGGTAGTGGTTTATAATATATTCGGTAGTAACTGAGGCATGCTGTTCAGGAGTTAGCACAAAGTAGTGCTCTGTGCAAGAGATAAACAGGTGTCAGGTCTTCTGGAGACCTGTTGATGCAGCATTTTCACAAAAATTCACCTAATGCCCTGTGGCAAGCTATCCAGGGAATGGAATGTCATTAAATACTTGAAAGAACAAAATTGCAATGTGCAGGTGTGCCATTATCCCTCACTCCAGTCATTTCCGTCGCCCCTCACTCCAGTCATTTCTTAGTCCTAGATGCTGAAAGGAAAACAAAACAAACCACGTTGTGAATAAAGTATTTGGAACCAAGCAGAGTGCATAAAGTGCTTGGGATTTTAGACTGCAAACCCTGTGTGTCAGTGACCTCATTTACCTGCATCAGTTACCCCATGACAAGAGTAGGCCTCATGCATCTGAGAAGGTTTAACAATAATAACACTGCTGTTGCACAGTGTTGTAATATTATTTCTCCTGGTCTGTAGCAGTGAAGGATTTTTAGCTAGCAAATCAGTGCTGTCCTTTTTTCATGGAAACTTCTGATTTCTTATTGCTACTACATCTTTAACTGAAATGCTGTCACTCTTGATAGAAGCCATGAAGCTGTGTATGATGCATTTTAAGACCATCAGATCTGAAGATCTAAAAGATTTGAAGCAGACCTTGAATTCTTTCAGTACAGTTCTTGGTTGACTGTGAGCAGCATTGCATAGTTACCTGGGCAGCTATCCAACTATGCAAAGAAAACAGCACTTAGTCTTGTGATTGTATAGGATGAAACATACTTTGCTTATAAAGGTAGTTGAGTTGATAAGATGGGCAAGAATTTGGCCTGGTTTGTCAATCTTTTTCAGCGAATGATGAAATACATAATATTCAACAGATAGTATACTTTGGCAGTGACTTGACTGAGAGCCTAAGTAAATGGTATTTTGTGATCAAAACAAAGATTAATTTATGGTCTCTTTATTAGCCAAAACATCTGAGTTTCCTTCCAAAGAGCTGTTTCTTTATGGAGCATCCCTGCTCTGGTAGGGATATGATATAAAACTTTAGTATAAAATTCTGAGGAAATAAAGATTCTGATCTTAGATAATTTAGAATACTCTTTAGGTATTATTCCCATGCCCATATTTAATCTTATCATTAAAACCTGATATTATTAGGTGATGGTGGTGGTGTGCCTTTGTCTTGAACTCTGTATGTAGAACGAGAAACATTCAGCTGAATGTGACTACGCTTTAGAAATGCATACTATATAATGAAAACAATAGATAGCCAAATACAAATTCCCTTTTGGGATTTCAAAAAACAGTAACATGCACTGCTGTTTTGCAGGTGTTGCTAGCAATTGGAAGAGATGCATGCACAAGGCAAATTGGTTTGGACAAAGTTGGAGTGAAGATCAATGAAAAGTAAGAAGAGATGACTGTGTAACTCTGACTGCAGAGCATGTGTAACCTACTGTTCCAATGGTAGTGGTACATAGACATTCAAATGCTCCTAGGAAAGATTTGTTTGATGTTTGCGCACAGACGGATAGGAGACTTTGTAGCAGGTAGCTGCATTTTCTCCCTGTGGTATTGCCTCATTTTCTTCTTGGGTGCTGAGATGTCACTTCATAAACTCTGGTAGTCAGAAGTGCCTGTTCTTTTCTCTCGAGGTTCACAGGACAGTCTCAGCTTCTTCCAGTGACTGGGCTTTCTAGGATCTGTCAGTTGTTCCTTATACTTCCTTACTCCCACCTCATTGTTTTTCTCTCTGCCATCTCTCAGGGCAGAGATTTGTTTGTTCTTACATGCTGTTAGTGTGGTGGGCTTTGTTTATATTTTTAATGTAAATGCTGCGGTATATATACATACTGAAATGTATGGCCCAAGTAGTATTCCTTAAACTCACAGCTGCAGTTGGTGATGTGTTTTAGGTTTTTTTTTTTTTTGGAGGCGTCTTTTTCTTGCCTTAGAGCAACCCTTGGGAGCAATCGGTGTCCTGTAGAGAAGCTTTGCCTGCTCACTGCAATGAGGTCATTGCACCAGCGAGTGGAGCTATCAGTAACGTTTTCAATATTGGTAACTAAAACAATTTCTGGGCATGTGGCTCCTGTGTGATCTTTGCTTTGAAGAAATGACACAGGACCGTGGTAACTTGTGGAAAAAGAGTGCAGAACTGAGTAACTGACCTTGCTACAAGGGAGCTATTGCGATGTCCTAAATAAATATAAACTTCATCCCACTCCAAATTGTCAGTCTTGTGGTACAGCACGTATCTTTCTGTCATCAGGACACCTATTACTAGCTTAATAGAATGAACTATAAAGTTATTAGTATAAACCACGTAGTAGTTAACAAGACCAAAACTGGGGAAGTTGAATTTTGTTACAGGAATTGCCACTGGTCCCTCTAATTACTATGTGACTGTTTCTGTGCCTGTCTGATTAGGCTGTCCTGTTACATGTGCTTCCTGCAGAGATGGCTGCACCATCTCATTCATAAATGAAGTAGGAAATATTAATAATTTAAAGCTTCTATTTGCTCAATAATCTTTCAGCTAAAAGGCTTGCTGGTTGTCCCATGAGTAGAATGTCTAACAGCTTGACCTGTCCCTGTAGGAGGTCTGGGTTTATAGAAACAGTTTCAGCCATTGGAGTGGAATTTCATTGGTGTCCTTTTGCTTGAATGGAAGAATGGCTCTTTCTGTCATTGCTCAAGGCTGTCACTATGCAGCTCAGCTGGTAGTAGAAGGTTAGAAGGTGGTATAGGAAAGGATATATGCTTCACCGATTAATTCATTCAGGAGACGAATTAAAACTTCATGGGCTACTGCTTATCTGCTGTAATTTTTGTCAAGTTTGCTCCGTTTTACATTCTTGCCCAAAATTGTAAGACTGTGAACATGACTTCTTTCCCTCATACTTGAAATACCTATCTTCTAAAACTAAAGAGCCAAACTCCTGCAAGATATTTACACCTCTGATCTTTACATCAGAATGTTTACATCTTTTTTCTTGTTAATTCAAATTACAGAACAGGAAAAATTCCTGTCAACGATGAGGAGCAAACAAATGTGGCATATATCTATGCTATTGGAGATATACTGCAGGACAAGCTGGAACTCACACCAGTGGCAATCCAGGCTGGAAGGCTGTTAGTTCGTAGGCTCTATGCTGGGGTAACCACTAAGGTAAGGAACCAGTTGCCACAAAACATTATCATTGCTCTGTTTCTGAGTGCAGAGTGCAAGACTGGGTGTTTATGGAAAACTCAGTAAGCTTCTAAGGATTATCTTTGATGATCACTTTAGTTTTCCCCATGCAAAGATATTACTGCAGAGATGTTTTGCTAATTGTGTAGGATAGAATTACTACCTTATGGATTAAGCAGTAGTAATTTTTTTCCTAGCTGGAGGTTTAATTTTTCTCTCAGAGTATAATAATAATGGGTCATTTAACTGAGTTATTTAACTTGTTTTTAACTCTACCACCTTTCCTAAAATTCAGCAATCATTCCTATCCCATTAAATCCTTTAATACATAGGCAGTTTACTAAACCTATCTACAGTACGTAAGTAGATTGTAATAAGAGTTTATGGTGCTAACCATTTTCAGTAATTTCTAATGATTTTTTCACATCTTATCCACATATTTCCAATGCAATGCGTAATTCTTCATATAATTGAATATAGACACAAAGGAAGATCAAATGTGACAATAAGTGAGCATTTCTTTATTCCTCAATTCAGTTTCATACTAGTGCAATTGTTGGGTTTTGTCAACTTATGCTAGTCCAAATAGAAGTAACATGGGTAGTCATTTACACTTCATCTTTAAACCAGGTAGAAAATAGAGTGCCTTTACAGAACTGTTACTTAGACATCTTTATTGTGAGTGCTTATCTCACCTTCTTAACTAGAGGGCATGAGCATTAAGGGTTTTTTCTATTTTAGAGCCTGCTGCATTCATCATATCAATCTCATCTGTCAGCCAGATTTAGAGCTTGACTGAGTTGTTTATTTTAGGTTGGCAGGTATTGTGGTAACAGAATCCTGAATCAGTGTGCCTAATGTCATTACATCAGGCAAGCAATGTTTAAGGAAACCATAGCTGGAGCCAGGATGTTTTTCTTGCTGCAGTGCTATAGAGGTGTCTTAATTTACATTTTATGCCAGATAGCTGTCTTTCAAGGTATGGAAATCCCTACGCTGCCAAAGAAAGCATAATCTCTCTTGGTAAATCCAAGAAATTAGTAGCTACTTAGATTGAAATCCCAATTTATGTTGCTGCTGTAACAAATCTGTAAAGGATGATTGTATGGAACATAATGAAATGTTATGGACTGGTGGAGAAAGAATAGTAAGCAACATCTTAGTTGATCCCCAGTCACAAAGGAAGCTAATTTGAGATTAACTCTGTAGAAATTAAATAGATCTGACCAGCCTGCTGGTCTTCTATGGTAAATGACTAATTTGGTGGATGTGGGGAGAGCATATGGGTGTTGTTTACTTTGACTCTAGTAAGGACTTCTGACACTGTCTCTCATAACGTTCTTATGGATAAACCAATGAAGTGCAGACTTAGGTCAGTGGTCACTGAAGTGGAGTGAATAGTGTCTGAACTGCTGAGCTTAAAGGTCTGTGATCAGCTGAAGGCCAGTCAGTAGCAATGTGCCACAGGGTTGCATACTTGATCCATCTTCATTAATGATGTAGATGATGAGACAGAGTGCACTGTCAGCTTGTTAGCAGATAATACGAAACTGAGAGGAAGAGTCTGAGGCAATGCAGTGTTTGCACTGTCACTCAGAAGGACCTCATCATATGACAGAAATGAGCTGGCAAGAATCTCCCAAAGATTGGCAAGGAGATATGCGAAGTCCTGGGCCTGGGAAGAAGTAACTCCATGGACTCACCAGCTGGAAGGCAGCTTTGCAGGGAAAGTCTCAGAGGGATCTGGAGGACAACTTCCTGTGAACCAGCCACTTTCCCCCGTGGGAAAGAAAGCTGGTGACATCCTGGGCTACAACCTGGCAAATTGTTGCCAGTAGGTGGAGGCAAGTGACTTTCCCTCCACTTGGCTCTGGTGAGACATGTTTAGATTTTGTGTCCAGTCGTGGGCTCCCCAGCACAAGAATTCTTAGGCAAAGGGCCATGGCTATGATTCAGGGACTGGAGCATCTGGCACATGAGAATAGGTTGAGATAGCTGGTGATCTTTGTACCCAGGAGATGGTATACCTTGAGGGTCTTTTATATCAATATGTATTTTTATCTGATGGTAGAGAGTAAAGAAGATAGAGTCAGACACTCTTCAGTGTTATAAATGCAAGAACAAGAGGCAGTAGATTCAAAGTGAAACACAGGAAAATCCCATTTGAGTGTAAGAAGAATCTTCTTTGTAATTAAGGGAATCAGACCGAGAGGTTGTGCAAGGAGAACTCTGAAAAGCTCCAGTGAAGTCAGGGGTCTCTCATGGAACATGATTAGGCTGTACTGTTGGCTGTAATATCAGCTGTAGTTCTGGCTATCTTCCCAAACTGCTGGAGTTCATGTCTTTGGTTCTCTGGCACAGCTGATAAAAAAAGATTAAGGTTTTTGCTTGTTGGTGGTGTCTTTGCAGCTTTTCAAGCTAAAAATGGCATGCTTTGCAGAAACAGCTGAGCAGTCTACTTTTTATCTCTATTTTGACCTGTGATCTGGTGCATTTTAAAAACAGGGCACTAAATTTCCTATTCTTTTTAATCTATGCATACTAATGTGTAAGTGTGGCTTTAAAGTATCATCCTGTTCTTGCTCTAGTTAGCACCTCTGAGAAGGACAAAACCAAAACTGTACCTTAATATTGAAAAAAATTTTAAAAAATAGCTTTCAGAATTATAAACATTCCATCTTTCTGTGAAGTCTTTCAGACCTGCTTAATTTTTGCCCAAGATCCTGATTTTATTGCTGATGTTTTGTTCTTTGTCTTGTTTTGAATGCCACACAGTGTGACTATGTGAATGTTCCAACCACTGTATTCACTCCTTTGGAGTATGGAGCCTGTGGGTATTCTGAAGAGAAAGCAGTGGAGATATTTGGTGAGGAAAACATTGAGGTAAATGCCTTAGTTTCATCTGCATTTTAAGCTGACAGTTTCTAAGTTAAAATAATGTTGAGTCAATCAAAGCACTGTTCTCTATTCTGATGTAAGGGCAGGAGGTGACCACATACTTTTTTGTCTTCTTTGTCAGTTCCTAGACATGCTATGAAATTAGTCTCCAATTCCAATAGTTCTAGTGGAGACATGCTCTATTTATTGCAAGAAGAGCTTGAAAATAGAATATTTTGTTAAAAAAATAAAAAGAGTTTAAGGTTTTCTTTGTGTCTGCAAATACTCCAGGATAAATTAAAGCCAGGTATGTGCTGGAAGCAACACATTGGCTTTCATGTTAAAGGAGAGCCTTTTGTACCTACAGTGTGAAATGCTTTATAAAGCCATACATTGTTATACTCATTTTACCTGTTTGTTTTGTCTATGCAAGGAGATATGTGCTTAGTTTCACTCTCAAATAATCCCCTTTCAGTCACTAGGACTTCTGGTCAGAAACAAAATTAGGCATATGTTAGCACTTAGGGCTGCTTTTACAAACTACTGTACAGACCACATTACAGAAAGCCTGAGTAGAGAGTCTGACAATAGGCTGAACTTTTATGTCCCATGAAGAACACCATAAGAAGCATTATTTGGGGAAATAAGCACATAAGTTGTGGCTCATAAAGTTGAGAACTTCTCTCCCTCTTAGCTTTGTCAGTTACATTTTTTGACTTGGACTGTGGAGAAAATAGGCAGATTCAACTTAAAATGGCTGTGTGTCAGATTATTGTTAACCTGAGTACAGGGCAAGGACTTAATCTCAGTTCTTTTCACAGAGTTTGTATATACAAGGCCAAATTTTTGTTGAGTCTAATTCTTGCTGTTACATGTGTTTTTCTGGGCCCTTCTTAGTGCAGAATATGCTTTCCATTTTCAAAGCCATTTTTGAAAAGTTGTATGAAGAAGTATTTGCTGTGTGCAAGTCCTAATTCAGTTTGTTTTGACCTCTATCATGTTACAATCCTGGCTTTTGCAAGCTTCAGGAGGATTACTGACTTGCATCTTTCATCCAGAGCTGTTGATTTTCAGTTACAGATAGCTGCACTATTAAGTGCTTTCTAACCCAATTAACAGGGAAAAAAATCGAGCTGTCTCTCCTAGTTTGAGAAGAGTCATATTTTTACTGTGGTTGTGATCAATTAGAAGCTTCTTTCAAACAATAATCAAAGGTTAGCTTGTAAAAGGAGCTGTTGCAAGTTCTGAGTGGAACTGTGCCTCAAAACACCCTGTCTTTTTCTGAGATACATGCTTCAGGGATGGGTGAGCAGCCTTGTCTGCTGTTAGGAGTCTATCCAGTAATGTTGGAGCAAACAGAAGAATGGGCATCTGTTGTGTTTCTTCCATTTTGCAGCGATACATAATCTAAGAGAGCATGCAGAAAGCATGCCCTCTTCTCTCCTAAAGAGAGATGGCTCTGGGGCCATTTCTTCCCTTTTTTTCTGAGAAATATTCCTGCCTTCATCCCGAGTAGAATCACAGACAATACACTCATCCAAGAAGGAAGCTTGTATCTGTCTTCTTTATTGCGACATGATGAACTACATCCTGAAAATGTGATAAACAAATGAATTTTTTTCATTGATTATAGGATGACACTAGCGCTTGTTTTGTAGCGGCTTCATTCTTTCATCACAGAAGAGTCTCACCCTGATGTGTAGTATTCCAAATTCTACTCACATGGCTGGTTGCTAATGAGAAGTTATTAGCTCATGTTTCATCCTTGTGACATGTCACAATTATTGAAAGTTTTTAGATGTGTGATTTCCAAAAGCAGTTGCAGTCAGTAGTAATGCTCTGCCTTTGGAGGTGTACAAGGCAAATGTATCATAATCTGCCAGGTTATGGAAGATTATGCTCTGAGCTGTGAAAATCTACAATTTATTTAACCTGTCTTGTATTTGTAGGTATACCATAGTCATTTCTGGCCATTGGAATGGACTGTGCCATCCAGAGACAACAACAAATGCTACGCAAAGATAATTTGCAATATTCAAGATAATGTAAGTGCATCTTTACTTACAGATAAAACATTGATACCACCATAGCTATGAATGGGGTTTTTTTAACAATTTTTTTTAATCTATCTTTTGAAATTCAATTAATATTTATAGTGATGCAATACTTTTTTCTTTTAAACAAAAATGGCCCTTAGTAAATCAGAGAATTCTGCTATTGCTATTGGCACATGGTACTTCTTCCATACAGGTAAAATAAGAAGTGGAGATTTCTAAGACTAATCATTAACTTTGAAAAGTGAGTGAATCACTGCATGCAGAAATGGTTATAATTTTTATCAGTCTTATTCCTCCCTCCCCAGACTCGGTTGTTGTTTTTAGGGAGATTCTTCTCTTTGGAAACCATCACAATTTGTAACCTCTGCAAATGGATGTGTCTATAAAACTCTTGAGCTCGTTCTAACAGGATTAATGTATCTTGCCTGCACAAATCTCATTTAAGGTGATAATGCCAGGATTATCCTTGGACTGGGATAAAATTTCCTGGGTGTGGCAATGTGCAGTACCTCCTGAAGCACAAGCAACTTTACTAATTGATTAGAGGAATTTGTATGCCATTCTCTGAATGATCATAATCTGCTTATTAAAGAATTAGTTAATTTTTATAATATGAGTCATTATAAAAAATAATATGCTATTAAAATATATTCCTGTTAAGGTAGTGGCATAGCATTACAAGTCCTAAAAAAAATTGTAATCTATTTTACATGTTTTCTTTTATAATTAGACACAGATTTATCTTCTTGCAGTCCTTCTAATCTGTCTGGTTTTGCCCATTTCCTCTTTCTGGAAGAGCTTCCAGTAGTGTGGAAGCTATTTTAGAACCCATGGTTACCTTCCTAATCCAAATTTATTTCAATAAATGAAAAAGATTAATGGTGTTTTAAGGGGTTTCATTAATTTGTCTCCATGTTTTATCCTGAAAATTTGGACCATCTTTAAACATCTCAGAGTGGAGTAGAGATTTACCCTAGATGTAAAATAGTTCAGTAACTTTTTAAAACTGTAGTAACCTCTGTTTCATTACAAGTAATTTTATATTTCATTTTTACATACTGCATATTTTAGAGGGCAATTCCATTTTTAGTTATTACCTAACTATAGTTTTTTCCTGAGATAAATAAACCCTGTGGTAAATCTCAGTCTTCAGCCTTACTGAAAGAAGGACAGCATTTTATTGTATTTGATACCCACCAAAATCCACTGAAGCCTGCAGAAGTTGGCATTTGATAACAGAGACTTGCTTTTCTAAGAGAAGCAAGTTTTCTAGAAAAGCAGGTCAAGACAGTACAGCTTGTTCTGTTGAGTGTTTGCTGCAAAGATTTGTGCTGTTTGGCACATTTTGTTGTTGAACAGAAGTATAGATGTGAGAAATGAGAAGTAACAGAGTTCTCCTTGGAACTTGATGCCTTTCAGTGTGTTTTGCCAGGTTGTAGTGACAGCAAACACTGAAACAAGAGTATTCAATCGGTTTAGTTATAATACACCTCTTGCCACATCTGGTGAGGCAGAGCTTTACCTTGTGGCCCTTTCTCATATGGAACAACCAAACTGAAAGTTCTTCAGTAGTTACACACCATGTAACCCCCCAAGCACAGCATCAGGATGTTGCAGAGCGTTGTTCTCATCTTTTGCTTAGACCAGAGTCTGCAAGAATGAGTGGAATAGCTGTCCTGAA
The DNA here is from genome assembly GCA_013400935.1 of Turnix velox. Lineage (NCBI taxonomy): Eukaryota > Metazoa > Chordata > Aves > Charadriiformes > Turnicidae > Turnix > Turnix velox. The sequence continues at coordinate 119,953 of VZTY01002639.1, read as the reverse complement.
TAAAATTTAAATGCATATTTAAATGCATACTTGCGGTTTGGATGTACACTATGATCAAACATATGCCATGGTGTATTTTAAATTTGTATGGTTTTGATATAAACAGAGGACTTCTACGCAAAACTTTGTAAGGAAGCCCATTCTGAGTTCCCCATTAGATCTTTTTTTCCTTTGTGGAGAGAGAAAAAATATAATATCCACTACCTCCCATCTGTTGGTGCTAAGAATAGGTCACATTTGTGTGATTTCATTAATTTGTGATACCTTTTTATTACTGATGAAATTATATACTCTTAGTAAGAAAATCTTTGATATTATTGAAATAGAAATGAATGCATGACTGTGCTTCTACTTGATTAACTTTGGTATTTAGGAAAGAGTCATTGGTTTCCATGTCCTTGGTCCAAATGCTGGAGAAATCACCCAAGGGTTTGCAGCTGCTATGAAATGTGGATTGACAAAAGAACAGCTGGACAGCACCATAGGAATTCATCCTGTCTGTGCAGAGGTTTGTAGATAATGTCACCCCCTTTCTCAGCTTTTGTAGCATTCTGGGCTAATATCATGGAAATCTCAATAGTAGAGCTCTGTTAAAAAGCTCAAAATTTGGAGGGAATGAAGGAGGGATAAGAAGACAGGAAATTATCTGGTTTTAATATTTAGAAAGCTAAGATTAAGACCTTATCTGGGATTTCTGGATTTTAAGTGTCTCAATTTGTGGAATATTTATGGTCTCCCCTAATACAGTGCTCCCTCTACTGGGAAGTAGGGAATTTTCCTGCTTCTCAAAGCTTCTTCTATAAAGACTTAAGGTACTATTTCTGCTAAAGTGGTTGTCAAAGTCAATTAATTTTTTTTTAAATAAATGTCCTCAAAATAGGCTTGTAAACTGGTACTGTGGAAGGGAGTGAGCTACATGACAATTATTTCTATGAAATTCTTCCCTCTTATAGATCTCTCCTTTACCCTCAAGGATTTGACTCTTGGAGTAGAATATGCAAGACCATCTTTTTTGTATATTTGTATTGTTGTTCCTCTTAATGAAGGGCTAAATTTTCTCTCCTATGTGAGGGACAGCAACTCCTAGGTATAAATCAGGGATGCTCCCCTGATTTTAGTAGTATGAGGGTTCATAGAACTATATGAGTTGAGGATCCCTGCAAAAACTGTCTGTCATTTTTGTGGATCTTTGAAACGGAATCTCTGTTTTTGACCTGCAAGTGTAAGGTAAAAGAACCCCAGGACCATTGCTCTTGTTTTATTGTTTCTAAAGAGACAGAGTATAAGCAATATAATAGGAGCTCTCTTAATGGAATGGCTGCTAGCAATCTGAATCACCTTCAGAGAATCATCAGTGTAGATTCTGTTTTGGTTTGGTTTTTTCCTTGTTTTATGTGGAATCATCTAATGGTGTTCTTGTAAGCCCTTCAAGAGGACTAGCAGGTCTTTACCTTACTGGGGTCTCTGTGCAAAAGGAACTCGGAATGAGGCATTCAAGCCTGTGAACTCAAGCAGGATATTAGCATATGCAGTGTGAATAGAGGATGACAATCATAATTTATTACAGACATCTGAGCTGCTAAAATTGCAACTGAATAGAATGATGATTAGGCATAATTTAAGGAGGTAATTTCACATAATCATATTTGTTTGAGTGGGGGAGGAGAAATTGGCTCAGGAGAAATATGCTATTTAAAAGCTCCAGGGAACAGCAATCATTTTTAGTACCAGTCTTCAAAAGGGGGAGTTTTTTGTGCCTGTTTCTTAATTTAATCTCTTCAGCAGTAAAGAAAAATCAAAGTGCAAGATGGCAGTGTTTGATTAAAAAGTGCTTAAGAATTGTTTGGAAATTGTGAGGACTGTGCATATTTGGATGAATAGAATGATGGATAATATCAGCATTATTTTTATCTTACATCTGTTTAAAAACTAAGGAAAATGAAGCCTGGTCTGAGCAGGAAAGGGACAGTGTTGCAAGGTCAAATGCCAGCTTCTTCACTGACATGAATACTGATTTATTTCTTGGTCTTCTGTGAAGTGTTCTATTACTCAACTTGAAGAACACTATAAGTCTAAGGGTCCCATTTCTCCCTGCTTACAAATAAAGACAGATTTCAGTTCTTTTGTTTGAGCATCATTTTATTCTGCAGAAAACATTCTTGCAAAGGAGAGCACTTTTAAGTGTGAATGTGGAGTTGGTGAGACTTCATCCTTACAGTGCCTCTCAGCCTAAACTGTACTGTGCTGCTTAAAATGCAGGCACATATAATCAAGCATCTGTGATCTTCTGAAAACTGGGATGATTGTTCCAGTTAGCTAATGAGAGCTTTCCAGTCTTTGGATCTAAGGTTTTGTCTTCATTTGAATAACTAATAAATTCTGTCAAAAAAGCTCCTCATGTTTCCAATTATCAGTAAATTACTCCCAGCTTACTGGAGTTAGGGAGTTGTGTAGTCCCCACAGGCGCTGGAACTGGCTGGCACACCCAGAGCTTGCACTCGAGCCAGGAAGAAAGCAGATAAATTTTGGGCTTTTTAATCTTTGTCTTTCAGTGTGAAATAATTACGAATGGAGATTCCCATTTGATGTCAGTCTGTAGATCAGACCTGAAGACTGAGAAACCCTGTTTCAATCCATGAACTAGAGCTTAAATATATTACTGTTTGTCTGCTATACATATTAGACACGTATTAGTCTTCTTGATTTATACGTGCTTATAGAAAGTGGAAGAGGTGTATAATTCATTGATATTTTCTGAGGAGCTGCTAGCACCCTTAATGCAGCAGCACTTCTGCATAGAGATCTGTAGGGCTTTCTGATCTCGCTTGCCTTTAGATAGTTCAATGTTATTTGCATAACTGAAATGTGTATATACTTTATCCTCTGCCTCAGCCTATGTTGCTGAGAAATTATTGTTAATTATTGCTAATTAAGTTAATTATTGATGATAGATTGAACCATTTAGATAGAAGTCGGTTGGATTTTCTTTTTCGTCCTCTGTATTGTATCTATGCAAAACTGTGCTATTATTTACATGGTAAAGTGTTAATATTAAACAAAGTTTCATAGAATTTTTGTTCTTGAATGTTGATACCTCTTAATTTTACAATACTTATTCTTGAATAGGTTGTTTTCTTTAATGAGATTTGAATGCAGAAAAGATTGGACTTGTTCAAACTAGACTAAGTGTTTCTTAACTAATGTCCAGAGATACAGATCCCAGACATAACTCTATCAGCAGTCAGTTCCACATCTCTATTATATCTCAAACAGCACAGGGGCAAAACTTGTCTTCTCTGAAGATGCTGTACCCTTGAGTTAACTTCACTGTCTCAACAAAGAACTTGCCTTTGAGCCATAAAGACATTTATTCATTAGGTATTCAGACTGGAGACTATTATTGCTGAGCTCATTCCCTCTGTAAAAACTTAAGAGCATTAAGACAAAAGTGGTACAAAGCCATGTGAACTTCCTTAATTCTTTATTTTTCACTCTAAAAGGAAGACTATAAGGTAAATGAGGAGAACAAAGGGCATTTGTGTGCATGTGCGCTATTTACTGGCAAGGATTTTAAACAGAGGTGTTTTCAATATTGTTTCATTGCTTTAAGAAATGGCTGTGGGTTTAAGCATTATGCCCGTGTTGATCTTCTAGAAGAAAAAAACTCATTGTAGTTGTACTAAATGCTGTCTTTTTTTCCTCACAAGGTATTCACCACACTGACTGTGACAAAGCGTTCTGGTGAAAATACTCTTCTGGCTGGATGCTGAGGTTAAAGACCCCCATTCTTGTTATTGCCAGAGACTGACTTTCACTGCAGTGGCCAACTTGCGTAGTCCAGAAAAAAGGTTTTGGGATAAGTCATCCTCAGTTATCTTCAGAAACATGTAGATCTTAACTGGAGTGTCCCCTCATCTGCAGGAGAAGAGCGCTGTGGGAGTTGGTCAGTTGTAGTGATTGGCTGGCAATTAGCAATGCAATGGGAATATTGACTGTGGAGCTGTTGCTTAGCAGGGCATTTAACAAATGCTTTTATGAAATCATAGCCTGAAGCCTGCATTGTCTGGTGGGCAGTGATGGAAGAACTGCTAGCACAGCTGCACAGCAGCTGGTTTGATTTCCTTTTATTCCTCTCCAGGTTTTTACCTTAACAGAGAACTTCTGAACTGAAGAATATCGCCACAAGTTCAGATAATTATGTAATGCCCCTGAATACTATGTTATAATGCAGCAAAATTTCAAGGTCTCCTCGTGAGCATGTGTTTTACCAACTCTCATGCCTATGAGGGGAGGAGAAATTGTTTCTACGTGCTTGATCATGAGAAGAGGATATCCTTGGAAAAACGTGTGGTGCCATCTAGAATAAGGTATTTCTTGCCTTCCAATTTGACTCTTGTGATTTTATTTATTTTAGAGAAATTTACTGGTGAAAATACACTCCTTGGTGAGAAAGGAAAACACTTGTTTGGCCCCTTCTTACATAGTAGGATTGTTTTTTTTCTCCTAACAATAACAACTGTGCATATAACTCTGAAGTGATCATCTGAGCTTTGTCTTGCAGCTTGTGTGGTCATAATTAATCCAGTTTTGAACAGATGAACCTCCAGTGTGAAATGAATTACACTTATATGAGCTCTGTGCAACTTTGTTCCATTTGAATAAATCCTTTCTGTCCAGGTGAGCTATTGTATGCTGCATCATTTCGGGTCTGAGGTGGCCACTATGGACACAGCAGTACTGAGACTTCCTCTCAAGTTATGAGCCTATAGAATGCAATAAAGCACAGTAACTCCTTCCCCAAACAAACAAGCAAACAAAATCCCCACACAGCCAACCTTGAAAAACCAACAGTGAAAAATCTTTTATGTAAACATGGCCTAAAAGCTGTGTTTAGTTCTATGTGTGCCTTGGTTCATATTTAATTAAGAAAACAATACTTTTAGAAATAGAGATTTTGAAAAAATAACTTGAGTCTTGAATGTTCCTCCTTTGTTGGATAAACTGCATATGTATTTATCAAGAAATGCTAAAAGTATCTGTTTGTAATGGAAATTAATGTGCTTCTTGATCTAGTTTTTCATTTCCCTCTGTTTTAGTGGAAAGGTTTGGATTACTTTTTTTAAATGGTTCTGGGGAATTTAGTAGCATGGTGGGAATGAGGGATGAATTGTGTATTTCTACTGAGGTATCTAGAATAGTGTTTTAATTTATTTTTAGAAACTTGTATCTGAAGGATTTCTGGACATGTTTTGTATGGTGTCAAGAATGATCTGTGATGGTTTTCTTCTGGCCAGTTGTTTAAATAAATGGAATATTTGCACAAACAAATGCTCACTCTGATGCCTTTTCCAAGCAGAGAAACCAAGTGAGAGCAAGACAACATACTGACTTTTCCCAAGGCCAAATTGGCCTCAATAAAACCAACTGTGATTTGCCTCAATCATTTGAATTTTGAAAGCAGGTATTTCTCTGAGAAATGTGGTTCAGGGCTATTTTACCTGGGGTTTTTTTTTGTATGTTGAAAACATGAGAATGTCACATTTGAAAACAAAAAAATCATTTGGAAACTAAACATCCACAGTTTGCACCATCTAGGTAACTTCTAAAAACGCAGGAGTCCAAGTTGCTGAGCTTAAGCACAGGCATAGCAGGATTTTCAGGCAAGTCTGTAGAAAAGTCAGGTTTTGAAGTGAGGGAATGAAGACACTTGTGGGATGGGCTTTGCAAAATTGGACCCATATGTATCAGTTCCCGTGGTTCACATCATCACTAATAATGTTAATTTTTATGCTAGTGGCTTACATTTCCATGTTTTTGGCTTTATTTATTTTCATTTTAAATTTGAAACTGGGAGGCTTTTCTTGGTAGGGCTTTTTCATTTCTTTCCCCAGAAGGAAGACATTTCCAGGTATATATTTCTGTGTCATCACGTAAGATGTACTGAATGCCAAAACATAATATTTTAAGCTTATTTCAAATGAAACTTACATTTGGTTATGCATGCTTTGGAAATATACACAAGAAAATGTAGTAAGTTAAGCATATTCAGCCAGCATTCAATAGTTATTAACATTCTTTTTCAATTCTTACTGGAATGTGAGAGTTGTCCTAAGGTACTACAAATAAGAAGCAGACTGCAAAAGTTATTATGGATAAGAAATGGACAGCAAATTTCACAAGCATTAACAGGTAATTAGTTGAATTTTACTTATAGCTCCAGGAATTACTAATTCTTTTTATTTTTATTGTCTTTTTTATAAACTTTCCTGACTCTGACTGATAATTCTCCTTTTACCTGTGTCCCTTTTGTGTGAGTTGCTGGCACAGCCCTAGCTTCCCTGTAACTCTGGTGTTCAAACTTGTGTTCCACCTTCCTTCTTCCCAAGACCAGAGTCCCAGCACAGTTCATCAATATGATAGGGCAGGACCAGCTTCAGAGGAGGTGGATCTCCTCTGGAGATGCCATGGGCACTGCAAGCTTCATGCTAAGGTAGGTGTCTTGCTGAGTCTTGTGGGAAGACCTTGCACAACGGTCATGTCTCTGTTCATGCCACGACAGCACATCCCTTGGTCTATGATGCTACGTGGCAGCTGATGGATGACTGTAGTAAAAAGCCATGGTTGTGTGGTGCTGGTGCATGCCATGCCAATGCAAGAGCATGCAAGAGGCTAGATGGCTGAGTCTTTCAAGTGAAACTTGATAGACTCCTGTCAGGTTGAAATGCAGTATAAATCTTTGTGATAAGATGGCAGCTGTGCCTAGAGTGGAGTTTCAGAAGCCCTTTCTCTTTGAAGAGTGACTTTTTTGATTGCTCAATTTTTCTTCACATGGGATGGTGTGAGACTGCTTTCTTGCCTAGACTTATTTGGCCTCCAGACATAAACTAAACCTTGGGGAAAAAAACACCAGAAAGGCGACACCAAGGCATCTGCCACATTACTCTGCTCCTTTCTGCAAGCACAAAATAACAAAAGGTTCCTGAGAGTTTTCTACCTGGAGGCAGTGGCTAGTTATGTTAGGACAGGGTTTTGATTTGCGGACTGATGGACATTTGACAATTGCTTCTGTTGGGCAGAATTTGGCTTTATAAATACATTCTTACCTCTTAAGCTTATGGATTATATATGTCAGGACAGAGAGAAAGCTTTCCTTTCCCTAGTAAAACTGCATGACTGGACTCGCTCAGGACCATCAGTGACTTTTGTCTTGTCCCACAATGTTGGCTGACCACCAGCTGCCTGCAAGCCATTGCTTTCTGCCAGGGAGGCCATGCTGTGTCCAAACCCCTTTCTTCTAAGCCCATCCCTTGCCACCATGGGCCTGGAAAAATGTCAGTCTCAATTTTAGACTTGAATATGGGCTGACCTGAGCATGTAGTGACAGATCTGGCTGATAAAAGCCAGATGCTTCTTTATTCTGTATGTGTTTGTCTCACCGAGTAGTTCTTTGCTTGAAGGTAGGATTTGCTCTAGGTCAGACATGGAGTAAATCAAGCCCTGCCTGCTGCTTCCAAAAAAAATATGGCAACATGTTCAGCCTAAAGATCTGATTTCCCTTTTCATGTCACTGTCAATTGACATACAATGCCAATGCAATGCAAACAAAAGCATGTGGGTTTGATCCAGAGTTGGCTGCTGCTCCACTATATATATTTCTTTATGTCTCTCTCTGTATATTTATTTTTACATGTATATATCTATATATACAATTACACATACATGTATATAAATGTATATGTGGGCTGAGAGATAGTGCAACTCCAAGTCTCTCCAGGTAGATTTTCCTTGAATTTCAGTTTCATGTTGCTACATCATGGAGAGAAGGAAGATCCTAGAGGAAGAAACTACATGACACTAGTGAGGACTGTTAAGGCTGCCTCTTATGAGGGGGCTGGTCACCCCAACACCAAGAGCAAGTCAAAGTGCAAGACTTGTAGTAGCTTCCCCTGGGGTGAAGGGGGGCTGTGTGTGTCAGAGGGCATGGCAGGTCAGCACCACGGTAGCAGGGAAGATTCAGAGACTCTCACTGTCCTTGTTTGTGTTTTTCTTGTCTCTGTCAGCATTGTTTATCCTTAGCCCAACAGCTGCTAAAAATAACCACCTTAAATTTAATGGCTCATGTTTACATTGGTCACTCCAGTGAAACTGCTGCTCATTGAACATTTATGGTTTTAGAGGAGATTCCTCAAGGTTTTTTCTTGATTGCTGAAGTCAGATGGGTAACACCAATTGCAGTATTGTTTGTTAGTTTTAGGGCAGCATTTTCTCTATTTATTTAAATAAACAACCTTAGCTTTGCTGAGCTGGGTTTCACAGCTCATGAATCAGAAGCATTGTGAATACCCTGGAACTCTGGTGGGAGCTGTGGATTTGGATGCCCTGAAGTCAAGCTACTGCCTGCACATCTGAGACTTGATCCAGACACAGCCCTCAGAGGCTCCTAGGGAGCACAGGGGACTCAGTGCTTTGCCGAGGGCAGCAGATGGATTTTGATCACATATGCTGAAAGTCCTTATTTCTGCACCTTGTTCCTGTGGTCTTGACAGGTGCCACATTAAAGCATGTGTCAAATCAAGGAGTGATATGTGGGGTTTTGTTCAAAATGTTTGCTTACAGGCCATTCCCTCCTGACATGGATCTGTCATTTCTCTCTTACTTCATCATTAACTTCTGATTTAAACTGCTAGAGTAATGGCTTTTGTAGCTGTGTCCCAAGTATATGCCATGTCCTGTCCACTTGACCCAATGTGATGGAGCAGTTATGGAGGCTGACCCAGTACCTGTGATGCCCAGTCTTACTTGGCTTCAGCTTTCCATTCTCTGATCTGCAGGCTGTGTCACTTCTCTGTATCTTGTGTGATGGGAAACTGCCCTTGAAGGAACATGTTGGAGCAGAATAAGCTCAAGATGGGTAGGAAGAAAGGTGTTCAATGGAGCAACCCTTCCCGAGGGCTTCAGCACTGGAATTGTGGGTTATTTCTGGTGGATGTCCTGGCATGGGCATAGGTAAAGGCAGCCTCTCAGGACTGTCTTTGCAGGTGCCCTCTCTTGGGGACTACTCTGAGCAGTTCTTGCTACAGGGCCAGAGGAGGAAACAAAGCAGATATGCTGTTAACCCTGTTAAATGTAGTATTTCCATGAGTCTGACCAATGGGTATCAGAATCATAGAATAGTTTGGGTTGGAAGGGACCTTAAAGATCATCGAGTTCCAACCCCCCTGCCATAGGCAGGGAC